>JAGWEN010000291.1:0-130174 GCA_018703685.1 Orius laevigatus
TTCGTTAACGCCATTTTCTGCCTAATCCCTCACTAAATCTACTGCATGAAACTCATTTTCTACTAATCCCCCTTAATCTTGTTCATTAACATCTACCTAATCCCCTTAAAAGTTCATTTTATACCTAATCCCCCTCCCAAATCTACTGCGTAAAGCTCTTTTTCTAGCTAATCCCCCAACATTTCTTGCATGATGCTCATTTTATGCATAATCCACCCAAATTTTTTGCCTAATCCCACATTGTAGAGAATAAAGCTTATTTTCTACCTAATCCCCCGATTCTACCTTTTTCTGGCTAATCCCCCCACTTAATCCACTGCATAGAGCTCATTTTATACCTAATCCCTCTCAATTCTACTTCGTTAACGCCATTTTCTGCCTAATCCCTCACTAAATCTACTGCATGAAACTCATTTTCTACTAATCCCCCTAATTTGTCTGCTCTACTAATCCCACATTGTAGAGACATGAAAGCTTATTTTCTAGCTAATCCCCTCAATTCTACCCTTTTCTGGCTAATCCCCCCACTTAATCCACTGCATAGAGCTCATTTTATACCTAATATCCCCTGAATTTACTGCTTGAAGATCATTTTTTACCTAATCCCCCCCACAAAAAAACCAGCCTACCTAATTTTGTATACTTTTTTTTTAGCAAAATATCCGCAGATAAAGAAGCTTTTTGGATATGACCCGAATTTCAAATGGGTCGTCACTGCGATGGTTCTCACCCAGTTCATATCGTTTTATATTTTAAAAGATCAATCATGGCCTATAATATTGATCGCTTCCTATTGCTTCGGCGGCATCATCAATCATTCATTGATGCTCGGTGAATATTTCAATTGATTCTCTCGCTAAAATCCTTTGAATTTATCATAATTTTCAGCGATTCATGAAATCGCACACAATTTGGCGTTCGGTCATGCTCGACCTAGGGCAAATCGGATGCTCGGACTTTTTGCGAATTTGCCGATCGGGCTTCCTTTTTCCGTCACTTTCAAGTATTATCATCTCGAACATCATAGGGTAATTATGAGATTTTAATCAACATAACAAAGGCTCCCGCCTGTTAAGATAGGCGAATCGGCCCCGGACGAGTTTTTGCTTTATTATTTTTTAGGGTGTTTTATATCTAAAAAGAAACCTACTCACCAAATTTTAGGGTCCTAGGGTGCCCCTAAGGTCAGTTACAACAGAAAACGTGAAAAAGCGAAGTTTTGTCACTATTTATTTTTTCTCGGACGAAAAGAATCAAATAAAATTTTTTTGCGAAGTCGAAAATTACTTAAAAACATGTCAGAAACAACTCAAATTTTTTTGGTTTGGATCAAAAAATTATTGAGACCAGTTTTGGACGTTTTTATGCGAAAAACCAGAGTGCGAATTTCACATTTTCTATTAAAAACAGTAGTTTAAAAAAATCGTGACACATTTATATCAACAGGAAACGTGTATTTTTATGTTAGAAACACTCTCAATTTTTTTCAGAATTTTAAAATTGGTGGATCGACTCCGTTTTCAAAGAAAACCACACATGATTCTGACAAAATTGGCTTCATATTGAGCTTCGAAGGCATTCTGGGTGATAAATTTTTTTTATCGAGAAATCGACTTCTAAATCGTGTTCCTCACACCAAAAAACGATGGGAACCACATTTTGGGGCAAATAAAAAAATAAATTTTTTTTTGGTTGGTCAACTTCGAGTCGATTTTTGAGGGTGAAGGAGTCATCTGAGCATTATTTTTAGTAAAACAACTTTGATAGCCCTTTAAAATAACTTTCCAACGGTGTATTGAATGAGTAAATCGGTTAAGAATTAAGGAAGTTATGGACGTTTAAAGTTAATCGTTACAAAAATCATGTGTGGTTTTCTTTGAAAACGGAGTCGATCCACCAATTTTAAAATTCTGAAAAAAATTGAGAGTGTTTCTAACATAAAAATACACGTTTCCTGTTAATATAAATGTGTCACGATTTTTTTAACTACTGTTTTTTAATAGAAAATGTGAAATTCGCACTCTGGTTTTTCGCATAAAAACGTCCAGAACTGGTCTCAATAATTTTTTGATCCAAACCAAAAAAATTTGAGTTGTTTCTGACATGTTTTTAAGTAATTTTCGACTTCGCAAAAAAAATTGTATTTGATTTTTTCGTCCGAGAAAAAATAAATAGTGACAAAACTTCGCTTTTTCACGTTTTCTGTTGTAACTGACCTAAGGGGCACCCTAGGACCCTAAAATTTGGTGAGTAGGTTTCTTTTTAGATATAAAAGACTCTAAAAAATTATAAAGCGAAAACTCGTCCGGGGCCGATTCGCCTATCTCAACCGGGCAACGCCAACACCACAAAATTGACAATTGCTTTTTCAGTATCAAGGAGACGAAAAGTTAGATACGGACATTCCGACGTATTTGGAAGCAAAATTATTCTGCACAACTTTCGGTAAATTTATTTGGCTCGTTCTCCAGCCTTTGTTTTACGCCTTCCGTCCCGTCGTCACCTACCCGAAGCCTCCGACCCTTCTTGAATTCATCAACGTAGTCATCCAGCTAACTTTCAACGTCTTCATCTATTATACATGCGGCGGAAAAATCATCTTTTACATGCTTGGAGGGTCGTTGATGGCGATGGGAGTCCACCCTGTCGCCGGACATTTCATTTCCGAGCATTACATGTTCAAAAAAGGATACGAGACTTATTCCTATTATGGAATCCTCAATAAAATAACTTTTAACGTCGGTTACCATAATGAGCATCACGATTTTCCTGCAGTACCAGGCTCCAGACTACCAGAAGTATTTCCATCTCTAAAATGATCATTTCAGGTTCGAAAAATCGCTTCAGAATATTATGACAATTTGCCCCATCATGATTCGTGGTCGGCGGTTCTTTATGATTTCGTCACCGATCCTGATATTGGGCCGTATGCGAGAATGAGGCGAAAACACCGCGGTTTGAAAACGTAATTTTGTTATATACAGGGTTAGGATTTATTAAAAGGATCAGTATAATCAACCTAAAGATTTTGGGGTCTTTATCCAACCACTTCCAATAAAGAAAAATTTAGTTGAGTGACCACTCGTGAGTGGACACTCGTACTTAAGTTTTCCACTCATATTTGAGTCGAGTGACCACTCTTGATTTGAGTGACCACTCCATTTCTTATAAATCTTAACCCTAATTATCAAGCAAACATTCTATTCCGTTGTGATCAAATTGTATTATTATGAATGGTATTTTTGTTTCCTTTGTATTTCTATCACGTAAGGCTGTTATTTATAAATAAAGCATAATTTTAAATTCATCTCTTTTTTCAGCATTGTAAGAAAAATTCAATGAAAATTTCAAGTCTGGAGTACATTTTTGAGGGCTAAGGACCTTGAATAAGGAGGGGTCCTTGAATTTTTAAGTGGCCCTAACTCAGAGAAAGCCCTTGAATTGTAAAAGGGCTCAAAACAGACTAAAAAGGGTCCTTGAATTGTCAAGTTGCCCAAACCGGACAAAGAGGGGTCCTTGAGTTGTATATTTACCCAAACCAGACTAAGAGAAGCCCTTGAATTTTGGGTCCTTGAATTGTAAAAGGGCTCAAACCAGAAGGAAAAGGGTCCTTGAATTGTAAATTGGCCGAAATCCGTCTTAAGATGGGTCCTTAAATTGTAAATTGCACCGAACCAGACTTACAAAAGGGTCCTTGAATTGTTAAAGGGCTCAAAACAGACTAAAAAGGGTCCTTGAATTGTCAAGTTGCCCAAACCGGACAAAAAGGGGTCCTTGAGTTGTATATTTACCCAAACCAGACAAAGAGAAGCCCTTGAATTAAAAAAACACATTGAAATTAGCTTAGCTAAATTAATTAGCTTGAATAAGAAGAATTAATTAGCTTGATAAGATAAATTAATTAGTTTGAAGAAAATAAATTAATTATTTTGAAGAAGATGAATTAATTAGTTTGAAGAAGATGAATTAATTAGCTTGATGAAGATAAATTAATTAGCTTGAAGAAAATAAATTAATTAGCTTGAAGAAGATAAATTAATTAGCTTGAATCAGATAAATTAATTAGCTTGAAGAAAATAAATTAATTAGCTTGAAGAAGATAAATTAATTAGCTTGAATCAGATAAATTAATTAGCTTGAACAAGATAAATTAATTAGCTTGAAGAAAATAAATTAATTAGCTTGAACAAGATGTATTAATTAGTTTGAAGAAAATAAATTAATTAGCTTAGCTAAATTAATTAGCTTGAATAAGAAGAATTAATTAGCTTCAATCAGATGAATTAATTAGCTTGAAGACGTGGAATTAATTTAAAATATGTAAATAAATAAAGTAATAAAAAAAAAAATGAGTCCCGCGGCAGCAGGACTAAAGAGGTAGATTTCTTTCAGATGGTTAGATCCAATAGACACCCCACTCTAGCGGCGAAACTGGAAGTCAAATTTTCATGTAGTTACCGGAGGGGATACGGAGTGCGCCACGGTGCATCTACTCCGCCGCAAAGACAATACAGTATTTTCTTTGGTTAGATCTAGAACTTTCTATAATTCGAAGATAAATAAAATCATGTTTCCCGGTAAAAATTCAAAAATTTTATTTTTTACCAAGATTCAACTCTATTGCACCCAGCTGATCCAAACCAACTTTAAATCTTTCTTAGCCATCCCCATAACATCACTTTTAAGGCGGATCCGACAATTAAATTCTACCAAGTGTGCGAGAGAGAGGGAAGATGTCGAAACGTTTTTTCCTCGTTTTGGGCACTAAAAATGGTCCGATTTTTTTTCTGGAAAGCGCATTCTCTTTAATTCGGAAAACTCTAGACTGATCTGAGAGCACTTTTTCCGAAAAACATTTTCTTCCGGAAAATCGGGAAACGAATTTTCCGGGAAAACTTTTTTTTCAAAAAAACCAGGTACACGTTTTGTAGGGTACGACGAGCTGTTTCCAAATCTGTTAATAATTTCAAAATCGGTTAAAAAACGGCGTCGTAATCGCTGTCACAAGATTTAGACGGTGCGGGGAGTGGGGCGCGTCAGGGGTCGTAAATCAAGATACGCAGATGACAGGTTAACACACTGTCATTAGGTTGGCTTCAAGTCAATAAATACGAAATTAAAGTTTATTGAATTTACTATACATTTAATTACGTAAGATTTTTTTTAAGACCTAACGTATCCGAGCTACGAGGCGACCAAAACGGTTTTTTAAATTTTGACCGATCTATTCAAAAAGTGAATTTCGTAAAAGTTGTAGAGAATTCAATTATGTACCTTTCAAACACAATTCGCAAAATCTAGGGCCATTGAACACCAAAAAAATGCTTTGCACCTGTCATCTCCGTCTAATCTTGATTTACGACCCCCAGACGCTCCCCACCCCCCGCACCATCTAAATCTTGTGACAGCGATTACGACGCCGTTTTTTAACCGATTTTGAAATTATTAACAGATTTGGAAACAGCTCGTCGTACCCTACAAAACGTGTACCTGGTTTTTCTGAAAAAAAGTTTTCCCGGAAAATTCGTTTCCCGATTTTCCGGAAGAAAATTTTTTTTGGAAAAAGTGCTCTCAGATCAGTCTAGAGTTTTCCGAATCAAAGAGAATGCGCTTTTCAGAAAAAAAATCGGACCATTTTTAGTGCCCAAAACGAGGAAAAAACTGTTGGGGCCGAATGTGCTGCGATCTATTGACTCAGAAACAAACAAAAATAATGGTCGTCTCCGCCTTAAGTTTGAAACCGATTGGATGAACGGTTTAGGAGATACGTAGTTTAGGCCCTAAGCAAAGTACCGAAACCGCTGGTCCGATTTCAGCCATTAACGCATTAACGAACTCATAAATTCTATTAGTATAAAAGCCCTAAATACCGAATTAATTTTTTGAAACAAATTATATTTTATAGATTTATCATAATGCTGAAATAGTGAAAATAATCTGAAAGATAATTATTATAAGTTGGTGTAAAAACTTATTTATTCTTCAGAAACTGATTGCAGCCAATCGATTATTTTTTATTTGTATTCATTTAAGGGTAATTTTGTTGATTTTTTGGGAAAGTTTATTGAATGTTCTGGGTGCTGTGAAAGATAAATGGGCGTGTTGGCAAGTCTAGATCAAAATTTAGCTAAATATTCAATTAGATACCTAGAAGAAGGGATAAAGATCTAGCTAAATTCACCAATAATTACCCTTTTATGTAAACAATTAGCTAGTCATTGGATAATCTAGCTAAAAAGCCTATTATCCTTACAAATTGGATCTTGTAGCTATGATTCGAGGTAAATGTGGACGTTTTATTATTGGAGAGTGACAAAATACTTTAAAACAATCAATTTGAACGTAATTATCTCTTTAAAATTGTCTCAGAAAAAGTAGTCGATGGATGACAACCGCGGAGAGTCAATTGCGACGATAAAACAAACAATAAAATAAGGAAAAGGTCAAAATGGGAATCGTTAAGCACTTTTTCTTCGAAATCTTGAGCGCTTCGGAAATGGAAAAAGCGGGCGAACGGGCTAGGAAAAGGGAAAGAGACGGAGAAAAGTGAAGAAGAGGATGTGTGTAGACAGAAGAGGAGGTGAGGAGAGAGAAAGAGGAAGTAGGATGTCGGGTCAGTGGCACACTTCGATCTCGAGTAAGGCCTTTCTTCAAAATCAGTCTTCGCCTTGTCCTTGACTTAGAGACACTCACGAGAACTCCGCAGGCATGAAGGTACCAAAACACGTTCACCATATTCCTACTTTCAGCCATCATCTATAGCTTTATTGCCGTCAATATTAGCTAGAATTACTTCACTTTTCTTTTAGCTAATTGCCTTTTTAGCTCAACTTTTACCCTATTTGGTAGTTTCCTTGCTGAAAATCCATTTTGTCTAGCTAATGACCCTTTCAGCTAGATTTCAGCCAGATAACCTAGATATCTTTATCAGCTAATCTCCTAATTAGCCATATTTTGACCATCTTATGCTCAAGCTCAATGCTTATGACCAGCTAATTACCTTTTAACTTTCTCAAAGAGTATTGTAATACCGTCGGATTCGGGTTTTTGGGGAAGGGTCTTCCAGACCCCCTAGGGTCAAACTGACTTTTGATCTTTGTCGGACATGACTTTGTCTGTGGTGCCGTCCGTCCGTCCGTCGCCTTTTTTCCGGAACACTTCACGGCCACAATTTTCATCCGATTTTCACGAAATTTTCACACAATCTTCCTTTCGTGATTATCTTGAAAGTGACGAGAGCGATTTTTGAAATTCGACAAAATGGCGGAGATATGTCTGTCTAAAGTTTGCAAAAATGTGCTACGGGCTTTCTACCGGTCCGATCTTCACCAAATTTTAACCAAATAATCTTCACGTGATCCCGATTAAATTTCATTAACTAATTAGGTAATTAATTATGTAATTAGGTAATTATGACTAATTAACTTAATTTTCCCATTTTCATAAAATTATCACCGAATTCAAGTTATGATTGAAAAATTTTTTTAAAATTAATTATTTAATTAACTAATTAGGTAATTATAATGTGTTTAAGTGAAATTAGTCCCATTTTCACAAAATTATCACCAAATTCAAGTTATGACTGAAAAAAAAATTTCTATAAATTAATTAATTAAATAATTAAATAATTATAATGTGTTTGGGTGAAATTTATGGATCCCCCGAAATCTGTAGACCTTTGAGAAAGTTCGTGTCTCTGGGCAAGCTCCAGGACCAATATTTGCTTTACTTCGATTTTTGTCTAGCTAATGCCATCTTTAGCTAGATTTTGACCATTTTACGACTAGCTAATTTCCTTTTAAGAATTTAACCATTTTTGTCTATCTAATTGAATTTTTAGCTTAGTTTTTGTCTAGCTAATGACCCTTTTAGCTAGATTTTAACTTCTGCTTGATAAGAAGCTAGATATTGATATATTTTATCTTATGCTTGATTTTGACCATCTTAGGACTAGCTAATTGCTTTTTAGATTGACTTTGAATTTTATCCAGCTAATGCTATTGATCTTTTTCTTAAAGCTAATTTTTGTTTTAAATTGGTTTTTTACCTTTTTAGCTTAAGTTTTAGCCTTTTTGTCTAGCTAATGACCCTTTTAGTCTAGATTTTAGATTCTTTTTAATTAGATTTGATCTTTATCTTACAGCTAATAGTCGTTTTAGCTTGATTTGTGTAGCTAATGTACTAATTAGCTAGATTTTGTCCATTTTATCACTGGTTAATGCATTTTTAGCTTAGTTTTTGTTTTAGCTAATGACCCTTTTAGCTCGATTTTAGCTTCTTTTTAATAAGAAGCTATTGATCTTTATCTTACAATCGTTTTAGCTTGGTTTGTCTATCTAATGTCCTAATTAGCTGATGATTTCAGCCTTTTTTGTCTAGTTAATTTCCTAATTAGCTAGGTTTTGAACAATTTTACGACTAGCTAACTGCCTTTTTAGCTTAATTTTCAGCCTTTTTGTCTAGCTAATGTCCTAATTAGCTTGATTTTGGACAATCTTACGACTAGCTAATTGCCTTTTTAGCTTAATTTTCAGCCTTTTTTGTCTAGCTAATGTCCTAATTAGCTAGGTTTTGAACAATTTTACGACTAGCTAATTGCCTTTTATCTAACAGTCGTTTTATAGCTTGATTTTGCCTTTCTAGCTAGATTTTTGTTTTTTACTTGACTTTGATCCTGTTGACCTATTGATTTAAACAGAAAATTGTTCACTTGTCAGGTTGTCTATTTAAATTAACTTTCTTCCACCTTCTTTTTTTTCCCCCTGACCTTAACTTTTAAACAAAAGTCACGATTCTGGCACAAATTTTAAAGCAAACAAAAGAATACTTTTAACACGTGGGCACTACTTTTGGCTTTTCAGGAAGTTATAGCTACATGGCAACTTTTAGAGAGAAACTTTTGATGTCAATTTTTGAGTGATAAATATTTATTTCTCATAATTTTTTTAAAAATATTTTGACGTGACCTTTTCTCGTATTTCGCTCAAAATATTCCTGTCATCTTCGAATTTTGACTTTCTTCGTCCCAGATTTAACTTAGTTTAAGAAAATTATTTTTACGGTCAAGAATCCAATAAAGCACGTTCCGCTTTACCGGAAAGGTCCTGAATTCTTCAGAATTATTTCAAGCTCAAGACGGAAATTCTATCCGATAAGCGAAAATAAAAATCCTACGGATGTCACTCGTTTAGAAAGTCGAAAGTTTTAAAAGGTTTTCCAAGCAGACTTTTTTGTCCTGGCCACTTCAAATTCACATTTTCTTACAAAATTCCTATTCACAACAAGTTTTTCTTTTTTTTTCGACTTGCTAATGAGATTTTTTGGTCTCTCATTTCGGTTTTAGCTAGATTTCGACCCTTTTTCCACCTACAGGCCTTTGTAACTTGATTTTTATGAACTTTTTTCTTCCCAACTTACTTCCTTCGGGGCTATTTTTTACCCGAGTAGCCTCACCAGGCACCGCAAAACTAGAATAAATCGTAGGTGTAACGAAACCGCAATTTAAGGCCTTATAGTGAAAATATTGCGGTTTTTTATTACTTTCTAATCAGGTTATAGAGACCACTAAAGACCCTCTAACTGTATAAGGAGGCTTCTGCTTATTTATTAAGATTTTTTTTCCTTGAAAATTGTTAAGGTGAAAACTTAAAATCGATTTTGTTTCGATTTTTATGGTCGCGTGCCGTTATTGGAAGTTGGACTTTCAGGCACGTAGTTTCCTCTTACGTCAATCCTAGGTCATTGCCGAGAAATGAACATCTAATGAAAAGAATCCGCAAGTTTCAGAGTGGATTTTAAATTTTGCATAAAAGCCTCAAAAGTGGAAAAAAGCCAAAGGTCCCAAAGTGGTTCAAAGGGCCCCCTTTAAGGAATGGGGGTTTTCGCAACTCACGTTTCTGGCCCATCAAATTCAATTGCTGGCGATTTACCTACTGGCACTGATTATCTCCTCGTTATCCGAAACGATTTTAACGCCTCCTTGAGTCGCAATTACCCGGCGCGTGGCCCGAAAAAAAAGTACTTTATAGCGTGCAGCTAAGATTAGAGCTCTTTTTCATTAGTTAATGGGATTTGTAGCTAGATTCCATCGCTTTTGATCTAGCTAATGACCTCTTAAGATAGATTCAATCCCTTTTTATCTAGCTAATTACCTTTGAAGCTAGATTCCGATCCCTTTTTATCTAGCTAATTACCTTTTAAGCTAGATTCCGATCCATTTTTATCTAGCTAATTACCTTTTAAGAATGACTTCTAGGAATTGTCCTGTAGCTAATTAAATTTTAAGCTAGATTCCGATCCCCTTTTATCTAGCTAATTACCTTTAGATAGATTCCATTCCTAAGATTCCATTCCTAGATTCCATTCAAAAGCGATAGATTCCATCGCTTTTGATCTAGCTAATGACCTCTTAAGATAGATTCAATCCCTTTTTATCTAGCTAATTACCTTTGAAGCTAGATTCCGATCCCTTTTTATCTAGCTAATTACCTTTTAAGCTAGATTCCGATCCCTTTTTATCTAGCTAATTACCTTTTAAGAATGACTTCTAGGAATTGTCCTGTAGCTAATTAAATTTTAAGCTAGATTCCGATCCCCTTTTATCTAGCTAATTACCTTTAGATAGATTCAATCCCTTTTTATCTAGCTAATTACCTTTGAAGCTAGATTCCGATCCCTTTTTATCTAGCTAATTACCTTTTAAGCTAGATTCCGATTCCTTTTTATCTAGCTAATTACCTTTTAAGACTAGATTCTCAGATCACTTTTTCATCTAGCTAATTACCTTTTAAGCTAGATTCCGATCCCTTTTATCTAGCTAATTACCTCTTAAGATAGATTCAATCCCTTTTTATCTAGCTAATTACCTTTGAAGCTAGATTCCGATCCCTTTTTATCTAGCTAATTACCTTTTAAGCTAGATTCCGATACCTTTTTATCTAGCTAATTACCTTTTAAGAATGACTTCTAGGAATTGTCCTGTAGCTAATTAAATTTTAAGCTAGATTCCGATCCCCTTTTATCTAGCTAATTACCTTTTAAGCTAGATTCCGATCCCTTTTTATCTAGCTAATTACCTTTTAAGCTAGATTCCGATCCCTTTTTATCTAGCTAATTACCTTTTAAGCTAGATTCCGATCCCTTTTTATCTAGCTAATTACCTTTTAAGAATGACTTCTAGGAATCGTCCTGTAGCTAATTAAATTTTAAGCTAGATTCCGATCCCTTTTTATCTAGCTAATTACCTCTTAAGATAGATTCCATCGCTTTTGATTTAGCTAATGACCTCTTAAGATAGATTTAATCCCTTTTTATCTAGCTAATTACCTTTGAAGCTAGATTCCGATCCCTTTTTATCTAGCTAATTACCTTTTAAGCTAGATTCCGATCCCTTTTTATCTAGCTAATTATCTCTTAAGCTTGATTTCGATCCTTTTATATCTAGCTAATTAGCTCTTAAGCTAGATTCCGATACCTTTTTATTTAGCTAATTACCTTTTAAGCTAGATTCCGATCCCTTTTTATCTAGCTAATTACCTTTTAAGCTAGATTCCGATCCCTTTTTATTATAGTTGATTACCTTTTAAGCTAGATTCCGATCCTTTTTTATCTAGCTAATTACATTTTAAGCTAGATTTCTTACCTTTTTCATCTAGCTAATTACCTTTCAAGCTAGATTCCGATCCCTTTTTATCTAGCTAATTACCTTTTAAGCTAGATTCCGATCCTTTTTTATTATAGTTGATTACCTTTTAAGCTAGATTCCGATCCCTTTTTATCTAGCTAATTAGCTCTTAAGCTAGATTTTGATCCCTTTTCATCTAGCTAAATACCTTTCAAGCTCCATTTCGTGCCCTTTCCTTCTAGCAAATTACTTTTCAAGCTAGATTTTGTTCTTTCTTAAGCTAATGGGATTTCCAGCTAGAATAATATATTTTTCTAGCCATAATCTTGGAGTTGGGAATACCATTCAAAGGAGCTCTGACGTCACTGGAGTTCTCGAGGAGCTGAAATGACGACATCTCATAAAATTAACGGGAGTGACGTCACTTTTAACTGTTATCGTAGTGCCTGATCCAGTTCTCCTCGATCGGAATGTCCCTTCGCATCCCGATTTTCACCTTTAAAATGCGATATCTCTTTTTAACAAAAAATTATAATTAAAAAAAATTTTCGTAGGAGGGGCCCGGTCTCGTCGGGGGTTTAGAAAGTGAACTGGACTTTAGGGAGATTCAGACCGGCCTCAGCATCCCTTCGTTTCGGACCGCTTTTAACTCTCAAATTGAACTCGTTATATTTTTATTTTATTTTTATTATATTTTTTTTACTTAAAAATTTCGCATGTGGAAATCATGGAGGAAAACTCGAAAAGACTGGTACGTCATTTTTCATTAAATAGTGTAATTCAATTTTTTTTTTCTAGCTAGTGTCCTTTTTAGCTAGAAAAAGCTCTAAATCTAGCTAAAAGTCTATTAGCTAGAAAGAAAATTATCATAATTTAGCTAGAAAAGTAACCTACATCAAAATTTAGCTGCTAGTCAGAGAATTAGCTAGATTTTTTTATTACTTTTCCTTTAGCTAATGGGATTTGTAGCTAGATTACTTTTAGCTGGAATTATCTGTTTTGCATTAGCTAATGTTTTCAGATAAATTTCGAGCCCTTTCTAGCTAAATAACTATTTAGCTAGAATTAGAGCTCATTTGCATTTTGCTAATGGGATTTGTATATAGATTTAGAGTTCTTTTGAACTAGCTTGTAGCTAGGATTAGCTATTTTGATTTAGCTAAATTTTTTCCATTTTTTTCATCTAGATAATCAAATTTTAAGCTAGATTTCGACCACTTTTCATCTAGCTAATTAAATTTTAAGCTATATTTCGACCCCTTTTCATCTAGCTAATCAAATTTTAAGCTAAATTTCGACCCCTTTTCATCTAGCTAATTACCCTAATTGCCTTAAGCTAGAGTTTAATCAATTTTCTAGCTAATTGGTTGTTTTATTAACACTTATCGCTTCATTTTGATCCTTTTTAACTTTCTCAAAGAGAAGTTATTGTAATACCGTCGGATTCGGGTTTTTGGGGAAGGGTCTTCCAGACCCCCTAGGGTCAAACTGACTTTTGATCTTTATCGGACATGACTTTGTCTGTGGTGCCGGCCGTCCGGCCGTCCGTCCGTCCGTCCGTCGCCTTTTTTCCGGAACACTTCACGGCCACAATTTTCATCCGATTTTCACGAAATTTTCACACAATCTTCCTTTCGTGGTTATCTTGAAAGTGACGAGAGCGATTTTTGAAATTCGACAAAATGGCGGAGATATGTCTGTCTAAAGTTTGCAAAAATGTGCTACGGGCTTTCTACCGGTCCGATCTTCACCAAATTTTAACCAAATAATCTTCACGTGATCCCGATTAAATTTCATTAACTAATTAGGTAATTAATTATGTAATTAGGTAATTATGACTAATTAACTTAATTTTCCCATTTTCATAAAAGTATCACCAAATTCAAGTTATGATTGCAAAAAAATTTTTTTTTCAAAAATTAATTAATTAACTAATTAGGTAATTATAATGTGTTTGAGTGAAATTAGTCCCATTTTCATAAAATTATCACCAAATTCAAGTTATGACTGAAAAAAATCGTTTTCCAAAAATTAATTAAGTAATTAAATAATTAACTAATTAGGTAATTATGATGTGTTTTAGCTGAATTAGTCCTGTTTTCATAAAATTATCACCAAATTCAAGTTATGATTGAAAAAAAAAGAGTTTTTTCCATTAATTAATTAATTAATTGATTAACTAATTAGGTAATTATAATGTGTGTGAGTGAAATTAGTCCCGTTTTCATAAAATTATCACCAAATTCAAGTTATGATTGAAAAAAAAATTAAATTAAGTATTTAACTAATTAGGTAATTATAATGTGTTTAAGTGAAATTAGTCCCATTTTCACAAAATTATCACCAAATTAAAGTTATGACTGAAAAAATTTTTTTCCATAATAGTTTCCATAATATTTTCCATAGCTAGTTGCCTATTTAGCAAAATTCCGATCCTTTTTCTTCTAACTAACGATAAATTTCCAGCTAAATGATTCTTTTCTTCTAATTGCTAATTGTATCTATCAAATTTAATTTTTTAATTTCTTTTTTCGGGTTTTAGCTAAGTTAACCTTAATAACGTAATGCCGATGTGGGAAAATGAATTAAATAATAATTTTCCCTTTCTATTTACACTTTTCGCTTCATTTCTGAACAAATTATCAAGTATGAAATAATATTGGCATTTTTTCTCCACATTGTGCAACTTATTGGGTAATGGGAGAGAAAAAAAAACCATGAAAAGTGTTAAATTAGAATATTAAAATAAAAATAAGCGAAACAAAAAGTAAAAGTTGTCTTGATTTATTTAAAATATTAGAAAGGTTTTTTAAAAAATCGCTGAAAACGTAAACTTAAGGTTATTTCAAAAAATGTGTGGAAATTGATAAGTTTTCGCACGAGTAGAAGGCGAGTGCAAAATACGCCGGGTGGTAAAAAACCACAAATAAAGGTTTACTGATTTCAAAGGGGTTCCCTCATTACGTCACCTGCTTTCCATATATGAACTTTGAACTAATTTTATAAATTTTGTAGCCTTTAAAAACGTGTGGGTGTTACGGTGACTGGAACATTGTTTACGTCTCAAAAGCCGGTTTTTGACCAGACGGTATTTTTTTAACATTTTTTATTCCTGCGATCTACATCAAGTGAAAGTGCTTCACGATTATCAAAACAAAATCTTAGATTGAATAAATAATTTTAAAAAAAACTAGCTTAAGGGCATTAGCTAGTCGGAAATGGATTCAAATCTAGCTACAACGACAATCATATCTAATTACCTAGAAGAAAAGGGCTTAAAAATTGACCAGATGTGGTAATTTGCACAGAATCTAGCTAAACAAGCCGCTTGCAAGAAGAAAACTAAATTAGCTAGAAAAAGGGGGACTCAAAATGCGGCCTATTAGCTAGAAAAGAGATTAATGAACTAGCTAAATTAGCTAGAACAAAAAAAAAGATCAAAATACTAGCTGATAAGGCAATTAGCTAGAAGTAATAGGATTAAAATCAAGGTAAATCACCTAGATGACAGACGAAATCTAGAAAATTAGCTTGAGAATTTCTACTAGAAAAAGGATCCAAATCTAGCTAAAAAGGATAATCAGCTAGAAGAAATGGGACTCTACATGTAGCTAAAACACCTATTAGCTAGAAAAGGGGTTAAAATCTAGCTTCAAAGTATATTAGCTAGAAGGAAAGGGACCAAAATCTAGCTAAAAAGGTAATTAGCTAGAAGAAATGGGACTCGAAAGGTAGCTAAAAACCTATTAGCTAGAAAAGAGGTTAAAATCTAGCTTCAAAGTATATTAGCTAGAAGGAAAGGGGCCAAAATCTAGCTAAAAAGGTAATTAGCTAGAAGAAATGGGACTCTACATGTAGCTAAAACACCTATTAGCTAGAAAAGGGGTTAAAATCTAGCTTCAAAGTATATTAGCTAGAAGGAAAGGGACCAAAATCTAGCTAAAAAAGTAATTAGCTAGAAGAAATGGGACTCGAAATCTAGCTAAAACACCTATTAGCTAGAAAAGAGGTTAAAATCTAGCTTCGAAGTATATTAGCTAGAAGGAAAGGGGCCAAAATCTAGCTAAAAAGGTAATTAGCTAGAAGAAATGGGACTCGAAATCTAGCTAAAACACCTATTAGCTAGAAAAGGGGTTAAAATCTAGCTTCAAAGTATATTAGCTAGAAGGAAAGGGACCAAAATCTAGCTAAAAAGGTAATTAGCTAGAAGAAATGGGACTCGAAATCTAGCTAAAACACCTATTAGCTAGAAAAGGGGTTAAAATCTAGCTTCGAAGTATATTAGCTAGAAGGAAAGGGACCAAAATCTAGCTAAAAAGGTAATTAGCTAGAAGAAATGGGACTCGAAATCTAGCTAAAACACCTATTAGCTAGAAAAGGGGTTAAAATCTAGCTTCGAAGTATATTAGCTAGAAGGAAAGGGGCCAAAATCTAGCTAAAAAGGTAATTAGCTAGAAGAAATGGGACTCGAAATCTAGCTAAAACACCTATTAGCTAGAAAAGAGGTTAAAATCTAGCTACAAAGGACATTAGCTAGAAATTAAAGGGACAAAATTCATGTTCTCGTTTTTTCATTCATTCGACCTTTGCGATTTTCGGCCAAATCCGCGTTCGATTTTTTCGAAACATTCATCGCCTCCGGATGCTGGCTTATTTGAATAAATGTAGAAAGTAAATCGGATCCAGGGAGAAAGAGGGGAAATCTCTTTTATTCAAATTCAAGGTCGTCGTTTTCGTAGCGGAAGCTGAAGGAGCGAATTCCGACGAAGAGAAAGACGAATTCCGATATCGAAATGCTTATTTGGCCGATTTCGATTAGAAAACTTACAAGTTAAAAGATTTATGATCCATTTCTTCGACTAGCTAATGGCCTGTAGCTAGATTTTATTATTTTAATAACTTTTCAAGCTGATAACAACGTTTTAGCTTTTCGAGTCCATTTCCTCTAGCTAACTCTCAACATCTAACTTATAGCTTCAAAAGTGATTAACATATAGCTAGAAAGACTTGGACCAAAATGCTTAAAACAATACCTAAGCAAAGAAAAGGATCAAAATCTACCTTAAACATTGGAATTAGCTAGAGTGAAGGCATGTAATTGAAATCTAATGACAATTAGCTAGAATAAATGGGATCCTTTTTCTTCTAGCCAATATTTTTTGTAGCTAGACTTTAATCCTTTATTTAGCTTCTTCTAGCTAATTGTTTTAAGCCAGATTTTGATCCTTTTTCTTCTAGCTAATTGTTCCTAAGCTAGATTGCGATCATTTTTTATCTAGCTAATTGTTTATTTAGCAAGATTTTGACCCTTTTTCTTCTAGCTAATTGTTTTTAAGAAAGATTTTTTTACCTTTTTTTCTAGGTCATTACCTTTTAGCTATGTTTTGATCCTTTCTACATATGTAGTTAGATTTTTTCTTCTTTTTTTTATTTTAGCGAATTACGTAGGAAATAGTCTATTTTGTGGGTTCATTCTAGCTAACATTCTTTGTAGCTAGATGTTAATGTTCTAGCTAATAGGTGTTTTAGCTCGTTTTCGACCTTTTTTTTTTCCTTCTAGCTAATTGCCTATTTTGGCCCCTTTCTTCTCATTATGCTAGACCCGAAAAGCCTTCTTTCCCTTGCTTATTGCCATTTTCTACCATAAATCTTTTTAAATTATAATATTTTGAACAGTAATTAAGGCTAATTTGTCCATAAGTAATCGAAAGGTGAAAAGCTTTAAAATGTCCAAATGTGGATTTAATAACGTATTTAAAAAACTTTCGATTTCAAGGTCGACACCCTTTGCTGAGTGAAATTTTCGACAAAAAAAATTTCGGACTTGAAGGAAAGGGACGGAGGGCGGGAAAAAAAGGACTTGTGGGGCTTAAAACGGGTTTTTACCGGCGAAAGTTGATCTCTCCAATATCAGACATGATGTAGATCAAGAGAAACACTCACCTTAGCTAAATAACCTAATTCTATGGGTATTTAAAATATAAAAAAAGGAAAAACTTTCATAAAAGACTCTTTGTGACACTTGACCAATTATGGATAATAATAGAGGAAGGGAGCTTAAAATAGGCGGGGCAGGTTCGCCCTTTAATTTACGACGAGAAAGGTAAAAGTCCTCTTGAGACGCTTCCGTATTCGATAGGGACACTTTTTTTCAAAAAGGATTTCCTTCTTTCTTCTTTCGACTTGCACGATCCCATTCGAAAATCGAGCTACGAATTTCATTAGCTTGATTCTGGAAAACGTTATCGAAATTGAGCCCCTAGCTGGTCAAAAAGATGTTAAAATCTAGGTGCACCACCTATTAGCTATAAACGGGATTGACATCTAGCTAGAAAGGATATTAGCTAGAATGAAAATGAATGAAATCTGGCTCAAAATGCAATTAGCTAGGAAAAAGGGGAGTAAAAATCTTGCTAAAGCTATCGGTAGCTAGAAAATGGTTTAACGTCTAGCTACAAAAAGTATTAGCTAGTCTGGGTAGTCTAGCTAATAAGGGATTAGCTAGTCTAGCTAGTTTAGGTATTCTAGCTAGTTTAGGTATTCTAGCTAGTTTGGGTATTCTAGCTAGTTTGGGTATTCTAGGTAGTCTAGCTAGTTTAGGTAGTCTAGCTAGTAGCTACAAAGATATTAACTAGAATGAAGAGGACCAAAATCTACCTAAACTACCCAAAAGGCTTTTAGCTAGAAATGTAGCTAAAACCACCAGTAGGATTAACGTCTAAAAAGGCATGGCTAAAAAGGCAATTAGCTAGAAGAAATTGGACTCGATATTTTGCTAAAACACCCATTAGCTTGAAAAGGGGTTAAAATCTAGCTTCAAATTATATTGGATAGATGGAAAGGGACCAAAATGTAGCTAAAAAGGTAATTAGCTAGATGGAAAGGGACCAAAATCTAGCTAAAAAGGTAATTAGCTAGATGGAAAGGGACCAAAATCTAGCTAAAAAGGTAATTAGCTAGATGGAAAGGGACCAAAATCTAGCTAAAAAGATAATTAGCTAGAAGAAATGGGACTCGAAAGGTAGCTAAAACACCTATTAGCTAGAAAAGGGGTTAAAATCTAGCTTAAAAGTGTATTAGCTAGAAGGAAAGGGACCAAAATCTAGCTAAAAAGGTAATTAGCTAGAAGAAATGGGACTCGAAAGGTAGCTAAAACACCTATTAGCTGGAAAAGAGGTTAAAATCTAGCTTAAAAGTATATTAGCTAGAAGGAAAGGGACCAAAATCTAGCTAAAAAGTCAATTAGCTAGAAGAAATGGGACTCGAAATCTAGCTAAAACACCTATTAGCTACAAAAGATGTTAAAATTATATTCAAAGTATATTAGCTAGAAGGAAAGGGACCAAAATCTAGCTAAAAAGGTAATTAGCTAAAAGAAATGGGACTCGAAATCTAGCTTAAAATCTATTAGCTAGAAAAGAGGTTAAAATCTAGCTTTAAAGTATATTAGCTAGAAGGAAAGGGACCAAAATCTAGCTAAAAAGGTAATTAGCTAGAAGAAATGGGACTCGAAAGGTAGCTAAAACACCTATAAGCTAGAAAAGGGGTTAAAATCTAGCTTCAAAGAATATTAGCTCGAAGGAAAGGGACCAAAAATTACCTAAAAAGGTAATTAGCTAGAAGAAATGGGACTCGAAATCTAGCTAAAACACCTATTAGGTAGAAAAGAGGTTAATATCTAGCTGCAAAGGACATTAGCTAGAAGTTAAAGGTACCAAAATCTTCCTAAAAAGCGACTAATGGATCGAAATCAAGCTAAAAAGTCCTGGTATTCACATAGCGGCTGGCGGTAAAATCATCTATGAACCTAAAACTTTCATATTTTTCAGCAAACAAAAAATCCACTATTGCATTATTATCTCATTGATGCATTGTAAAAGGATCTTTTGTCCAGCTTCCATTCAAGAAAAAATTTCTAATTTCAATAGGAAACTTTTCCGAAAGTCAATAAGGAAAAAAATGCTTTTTTCATGTTAATAATAGGACAATAATTGTTAGAGGGAGTTAAATGGACCTTGGCATGAATTATATGTACTTTTTAACGCGCAATGACTCGCGGTGGCCTTTTTTCCAAATATAATTCGAGTACACCACTAAATTAATGAGCTGAAAAACATACAAAACTTTTCTGGCTGAAGGTGAATAGGCAAGTGCCTAGCTAGAGTAAGAAGACGATGATAGCTAGAAGAAGAAGCTACCTATAGAAGATGATAGGGGAAAAGAACATGATAGCTAGAAAAAGAAGATGCTGGCTAAAAGCAGAAGATGCTAGCCAAAAGAAAAAGATGCTAGCTATGTATATAAAGAAGAAGACGCCACCTAGAAGATCATGCATGTTGTAGTTATAAGATTTAAAAGGTCAATTTATTTTTTCGTTATGCAAAAAACGAGGAGAACTCGTTTAAAAGGTCCGGAAAGTGTCAACTGGTTCTTTGGCTGTTTATTTTTGTTGTGAAACTCTAAAAATACCGTTTTGACAATTTTATGTGCCTAAATATACAGGGTAAAACTGAAAACGTTTTAAAATTATATTTTAAAACTGAAACTAGTAGAATATGTATATAATGTGGACGTTTATGACTAGTTTTGTGGTCTAAGGAGTGGTCCAAGTGTATAAATATCGTTAAAATCGGTCAAAATTTGTGGAAGTTATGGACGTTTAAACTTTCAAGGCAGCTTCATTTCATGACTGAACCTTTAAACACCCTTAACTCCCACGTAATTTGACCCATTTTATCGATATTATAACCGTTAGAAAGGTCTTTTAAAGGGCTACAAATGTTACTTTTTGCAAAAAATCGCTCAGACAACTCCTTAGCCCTCAAAAATGGACCTAAAGTGTTGGATGTATACAATATGGAAGTTTATGTCCATTTTTGAGAGCTAAGGAGTGGTCTGAGCGATTTTATGCATAAAGTAAATTTTGTAGCTCTTGAAATTACCTTTTCAACGGTTACATTATTAACTAAATCGGTCAAAAATTGCGGAAGTTTGGGCGTTAAAATGAAATCTGGTCCCATTAAAACGCCCATAACTCCAACAATGTTTGACCGATTTTATCGATATTGATACCGTTGGAAAGCTCTTTTTAAGCACTACAATATTTATTTAATGCTTACAATCGCTCAGACCACTCCTGAGGCCTCAAAAATGAACTTAAACTGGTAGATATATGCAATGTGGACGTTCCTATCCATTTTTGAGGGCTAAGGAGTGGTCTGAGAGATTTTATGCACAAAGTAAAATTTTTAGGTCTTCAAAAGAGCTTTTTAACGGTTATAATAGCGATAAAATCGGTCAAAAAATGTGGAAGTTAGAGGCATTAAAACTTATATTTAATATTTTTGTTTCAGATTGTGCTGTTCTTGTGTTGTTTGGCGGCGAGGGCGGTTCAAGGTGGTTACTACAAAATTCGAGCACCGCCACCACCTGCAGCGCCACCAGCGTCGATACATTATGGCCCCCACCCCCCTCCCCATCACTCCCACCACCCTTATAGGATCCACCCTCCCCACCCTCCAAAGCACCTCCCGCCCCCTCACCTCCAGCACCACCACCCCCGCATACACCACAAAAGCTTCACCCACCGCGATTTCCAGCGACTCCCACCTCCCCTCTATGCGCCAAACCTCTCCAAAGGTATCCACAAGGCGCCCCTTTACTGGAAAAACTTCAACACCTTCCGCGCACCAATCATCAAAGAATCCTTTAACCCTCCCCCCACTCCTTATATTCCATCTTACATAAAAGACGACGACAAAGGTCCCATCCATACCATACCAGCGCCAAATTTGAGCCCAGCAGACAAACCAAGCGTCTTTCTCAACCAAAACGAGTTCTACAGCCATCAAGATCACAAAAAACAGAACCCAGAAGACGACCTAGTTGCAGTTTTAAAGCACGGAATCGAAAAAGTCAATATACCCCATAATAGCTACCAGGTGACCGAAGATCCTAGCTTGCATCAACCAAATTCGGACAAACCTTCATATTTCGCGCCAGATCCTGACCCAAGCGTTCCAGCATTGAAGGTCCCAGCTACCACAGATCCTCATTCAGTTCCCAGCAACGGTCAGCTACCTCTAGACGTCTATTTGCAGCAAGAAGCGGACAAAGTCCAAGAAAACGCTTTAACAGCCCAGGATCTTTTCAACCTAATGAACTACCAGCAAAGCACCCATTTGCCATTCTACAGCCCCATTTCTGTGCAACCTGAGCAGTTCACTCCTCATTTCCAGACGTTCAACTACGAAGAGCAGACGCAGCAAGGGGCCTATGGAAGCAACAGCTTTCCCACATCGAGCATGGGTCTGCAGCTAAACACCGACCTAGGAGGAGCCAACATTTTCGAAGATTTTAAAGACAACGACGTCGAAGGGAGCGAAAAAGAAGAAGTATACACCAAAATAAACGAAAATGAGATCGTCCAAGATAAGAAAAAGGACAAAAAAGAAGCTTTTTCCAAAAACGCTTCCACCAAAGTGTCTCCATCTCCTTTCTACAAGCCGACAACCGAAGAAACGACCACAGAATCCAAAGAAGAGAACGTCCAGCTTCAGAAATCCATCCAAATTGAGAAAGAAGGAAAAACTGGGCGTGGCCTTACAGTTGTGAACATCTCCCCTGAGACGATAAACGGCCAAGCTGACGTCGGAGGATCTCAAATCCCTTTCGGAACCCGATTGAGGCCCAAAAGGTTCTAAAAACAATTCAAAAGACTGTTCCGAATGTAAATAAATTATTTAATTCTTCGTTTTTTATTTATAAAATAGCCACTTAACGCTAGAAGCAGATGTCGAAAGCCATTTTGTAAATTATTGTTGCTCAAAAAATAAATTGTTTTAATAAATTGAAGTTTTTTATCGATTGCAACAATTAAAAATTAATTTGTTTTTTTTTTGTTCTTCATAACATGTATGACAAAAAAGAATTCTGATTCTCAGTAAATTTATTGTTTTCTAAATGCAAACAGAATGGGGGACAAACAGGCCGAGTCAACACCGACGAGCACGAAACGTGAATATCGGATTAGGCCTCATTTTAAGTGGATCCCGACCGTTTAAACGGTAATTGGAGTCTGAAAATGAAACTCCTCTTCCTTCTCGTGATTTCGGTCTCAGGGGCCCAAATCGACAAAATGTTCGAAAGATATAACCAAATCTCGACCGAGGAACGCTTTCAAATAGTAACAAGACGATTAGCAGAAGAGGTATGGAAGTAAATCTTCAGCGTGTACTGTTATCGACAATGATGGTGGTTCAAGTAAATTTTCTAAACCTTCCTTTCTAGCCATCGACCGCTCTTTCTCGTTCTAATGGCTCTTTTTAGATTTTAACCGGTTTACTTTGTTCTAGCAAGTGATCCTTATTAACTAGTATCGCGGTGGTTGCGACGAAAATACGTGCTGGTCCTGAAAAGGGCCGGCGTAGCGTACACAACCACGCGATGAGAGATAGTGAAAGGCCAAGTGGCCAGGGTGGCTAACTAGAGCCGATGTAGAAGCCGGGAGGGCGAGAGAGCGGTTCGGCGTGAGAAAGCAGCGAGGGTCCGTTCGAGTCTCGAGCCCGGTTTCTACGGCTTCTTGTTGATATAGTGAGAGTTCGTTCTGGTCTGCATAAAGACCTTTTACAGTCGCCAGTTTTATAGGGAAGGGGAATACCGCAAAGAGAGCGCCAGTGAGTCTTCCCGA
Organism: Orius laevigatus; assembly: GCA_018703685.1. Classification (NCBI taxonomy): domain Eukaryota; kingdom Metazoa; phylum Arthropoda; class Insecta; order Hemiptera; family Anthocoridae; genus Orius; species Orius laevigatus. The sequence goes on from JAGWEN010000291.1 coordinate 23,313, forward strand.
AAGTTCGAGAATATTCGAGGGCGGTTCCCCTTGCCTTTTTGGCGGGAAAGTCTTTATTGATATTTTACATTTATTTATTTTATTAACATAATTTGAAATATTAACAAAAGAAATATCGAGGCAGGCGCTTTTGCTTGAATGAGTGGCGAAGGCGAATAGAGCCGCCACAACTAGCTAATAGTCTAGTTAGTAAGTCCGCTGTTTGGCTCTAGCTGGATTAGCTAGAGACCCTGTTCTAGCTAGTTTAGTTCACTAGCTAAATTAGTTAGAACAAGTCCACAAGCTAGAAAAGGGTCTCCAGCTAAACTAGCTAGAAAAGGGTCTCTATCTGAGCTAGCTAGAAAAAGGCCAAGAAAAGGGTTTCTAGCCGTACTAGCAAGAAATAGGCCACTAGCTAGAAAAGGGTCTCTAGCTGGAAAAAGGCCACTAGCTATAAAATGGTCTCTAGCTGAACTAGCTAGAAAAAGGCCACACTCTAGAAAAGGGTCTCTAGCTGAACTAGCTAGAAAAAAGGCCACACGCTAGAAAAGGGTCTCTAGCTAAACTAGCTAGAAAAAGGCCACACGCTAGAAAAGGGTCTCTAGCTGAACTAGCTAGAAAAAGGCCACTAGCTAGAAAAAGGCCACACGCTAGAAAAGGGTCTCTAGCTGAACTAGCTATAAATAGGCCACTAGCTAGAAAAAAAAAGTCTCAACTGAACTTGCTAGAAAAAGGCCACTAGCTATAAAATAGACTCTAGCTAGAAAAAGGCCACTAGCTAGGAAAGGGTCTCCAGCAAAACTAGCTAGAAAAGGTTCTCCCGCTGAACTAGCTAGAAAAGAGTCTCTGGATGAATTAGCTAGAAAAAGGCCACTAACTAGAAAAGGGTCTCTAGCTGAACTAGATAGAAATAGGCCACTAGCTAGAAAAAAAAGTCTCAACTGAACTTGCTAGAAAAAGGGCACTAGCTATAAAATAGACTCTAGCTAGAAAAAGGCCACTAGCTAGAAATGGGTCACTAGCTAGAAAAAGGCCACTAGCTAGAAAAGGGTCTCCAGCAAAACTAGCTAGAAAAGGTTCTCCCGCTGAACTAGCTAGAAAAGAGTCTCTGGATGAATTAGCTAGAAAAAGGCCACTAACTAGAAAAGGGTCTCTAGCTGACTAGATAGAAATAGGCCACTAGCTAGAAAAAAAAGTCTCAACTGAACTTGCTAGAAAAAGGGCACTAGCTATAAAATAGACTCTAGCTAGAAAAAGGCCACTAGCTAGAAATGGGTCACTAGCTAGAAAAAGGCCACTAGCTAGAAAAGGGTCTCCAGCAAAACTAGCTAGAAAAGGTTCTCCCGCTGAACTAGCTAGAAAAGAGTCTCTGGATGAATTAGCTAGAAAAAGGCCACTAACTAGAAAAGGGTCTCTAGCTGAACTAGATAGAAATAGGCCACTAGCTAGAAATGGGTCTCTAGCTAAACTAGCTAGAAAAAGGCCACACGCTAGAAAAGGGTCTCTAGCTGAACTAGCTAGAAATAGGCCACTAGCTAGAAAAAAGTCTCTACTGAACTTGCTGGAAAAAGGCCACTAGGTATAAAATAGACTCTAGCTGAACTAGCTAGAAAAAGGCCACTAGCTAGAAAAGGGTCTCCAGCTAAACTAGCTAGAAATGGTTCTCCCGCTGAACTAGCTAGAAAAGAGTCTCTGGCTGAATTAGCTAGAAAAAGGCCACTAGCTAGAAAAGGATCTCCTGCTAAACTAGCTAGAAAAGGGTCTCTAGCTGAACTAGCTAGAAAAGGGTCTCTAGCTGAACTAGCTAGAAAAGGGTCCCCAGCTAAACTAGCTAGAAAAGAGTCTCCAGCTGAACTAGCTAGAAAAGAGTCTCCAGCTAAACTAGCTAGAAAGGATCTCCATAGCGTCATTTTCTAGCTAATGCTCTTTCTAGCTAGTTGAAATTTATCATTTTAGCTAGTGTTTTTGTCTACATAGTGGTCTTCTTTTCCCAACTAGCTAATGGTCGAGCTAGTATCCTTCCTGACAATTTCAAAGCATTTTAGCTAGCCTTCTGTGTTTAGCTAGTGGCTCGGACAATAAGTCCTGGACTCAATAAGTCCTGTTTAGCTAGAAAGTTATTGCTTTAGGTTTGGAATAGTTCATTATCTGGTGGATGTGTCGTTTTTTGGTCCGAGAACGAATTCGTGTTCCAACCCGATGGGGCTCAGCTAAGAGCGGATGGAGATTCTTCAAATTTTTTCGAAGAATCTTTCACATCGAGCTGCAGAACGTAAGTCGGAATGAAGCAATTTTTCTGACTCAAACAGGTATTTCGTTCAAGTTGCCAATCCCGAACGTTTTTTCGACCTCTGGGACTCCGCCCGTGAGAAAACCGTCCATCGACACAACCCGAGATTATTCTTCATCCCTCTTTCTGCAGAATCAGACGGTCCAGACGTTTCTTCCTTGAAGGAAATCAGCGCTGAAGTCTTGATAGCAGAAAACTCGGAGGATCCACACTGGCCCATAGTGCTCTACACGAACAACTTCCACGTCAGGACATCTGAAAATAGGACTGACAAATTATTCATAGATCAATGGAGCCCCATCTTCGGTTTCAGATACCACAATAACCTATACCCGGACAAAATTTCCAATTTAATGGGCAAAGAAGTAATACTTGCTACTTTCACTTACCTTCCATACGTGAACACCGATCCTTTTGACGGGACAGAAGCGAGGATAATCCAAGAATACTGTAAGAAGCACAACTGCACCATTAAGGTGATCGATGATGGCAACCTTTGGGGTTCTATAACAGGAAGAAGGGAAGGAAATGGTAAAATTGAACCTCAGAAAAGAAGCTAACATTTTGTTTCAGGGGTGGCAGGAAATGTGTACAAAGGTGCTGCGGATTTTGGCGTAGCTTCTATATATCCTTGGATCGAGTTTTATTACAGGATGGACTTCTCGAGCTCCTATATGTACGCAGCGGCTGCTTTGTTGGTTCCGAAGCCGGTCCTTTTGCCTGGCTGGAGGACTCCATTTCTTCCGTTTAGCACGACCATGTGGATCACCTTCATATTATGCTTGGTCGCATCTTCATTAGGGCTATATGCCATCACGTTTGCCACGATGAAGCTCACGCGTTATGGTGATGCCATCGAAAAGAAGGCTCAGTTTACAAGTTTGACGGATTCGGTGATTAGGTCGGTCGGTATGTCGGTACTACAGCAGCCAACTTTAGTCATCGATTCGCCAGTTAGGTTTCTCTTCACTTCTTTTCAATTCCTCTACCTCATCCTCACCGCTTGCTATTCTGCTGAGCTCGCATCATATTTGACCGTACCGCAGTAAGAAAATAAGCTCAAAATTAGCTTCATTTGTCGCCTTTTAGGTTTACCAAACCGATCGATACTTATAGAGAATTGGCTCATAGCGATCTTGTCTGGTATGCAGATCATGATGTTTGGAAATACGCTTTAGTCCATAGCGACCATCCCGATGATGTTGCAGTCGTGAAAAATTTTCGGGTGCGTTTTGGCCCCTTTTGCGAATATTTAAAAAGGCTTAACTTTTGCGATTCTAGACGGCAACTCCTGAACGGCTGACGGCGTTGGCGCCGCTCGGAAAATACGGTATCGCGATCGAAAAACTCGCTTTCGGCCATTATACAGAGCAGCCGCATATCACAGAAAAGGCGATCGCCAACTCGCACGTCATGGCCGAAACGCTCTACGCATCCGCCATCTCCGTCGTCCTCGAAAAAGGTATTAACTCTGTCTATATTGTAACTCTGTCACTAGTAAACTAGTTAACGAAAATGGTGGATCTACTTCTTGTAATATACTACATGGCTGCGCCACTGTAGCAGGCGATCATCTCCCACAATTTTGAACTGACGAAAAAAAGTACCGAAGTAAACCTCCCTTAATTTTGAGCAAAGAATCGATTGGAATCGATAACTTTTGGATCAAACGTAGAGGGCACTCCAGAACGACCCTAACTTCCTTACTTAATATACGAACCCTAGGTTTTGACCACGAAAATCGATTCTACGCTTGATTTCCAGTAAGTTTTACTTGTATCATTTTTTTGATAGGAGGAAACGTTCTGCTGTTATGCACCATGCTAAGTAGCACAGTATTCGTAACCCCAGGACGTTTGGCCCTATCAGAAAAGTGTTATAAGTAAAACATACTGGAAGTCGAGCGAAGAATCGATTTCTATCGTCAAAACATAGGGTTCGTAAGAAAAATAAAATAAAATAAAAATAAGGAAGTTAGGGTCGGTCTAGAGCAACATGCACGTGAGATCCAAAAGTTATCGATTACAATCAATTCGATCTAATCGAAAAACATTCGAATCTAATCAAAAAACATCCAAAAACATTCGAATCTAATCGAAAAACATTCAAATCTAATCGAAAAAATCCGAAAACATTCAAATCTGATCGAAAAACATTCGAATCTCATCGAAAAACATTCGAATCTATTAAGGGGAGTTTAATTGGATACTTTTTTTCGTGAGGTCAAAATGTAAGCAGTTAATCGTCTGCTAAAGTGGCGCATCCATGTGGGAAATAACATGAAGCTTTTTTTTTCCCCCAAGGATCTGCCTACACAGAGAGCATAAGCCGTCTGATAAACCAAATTCTGGACAGTGGCCTCTTTATTTATTGGGAAGAAGAAATGACAAGAAGATTTCTCACATATCGGTAATTAAAATTGTTTTTAAAATTATAGGTAATTTGTTTTTAGTATCCAAATGGCTCTGAAATCCGCAAAAAAGACGAGCAGCGATAAACCCAAAATATTGACGACAGACAACATCCAGGGAGCTTTCATTATCTACACCATCGGAATTTCATTCTCAACTTTGTCGTTTCTTTTTGAAATTTTAAAATTTAGAAAATTCCAGGGCAGAAAATAAATCAGAAAAAAACAAATTTGTAGGATAGCAAATCTTTACTTACAACCACCAATGAAATAGCACTTAAAATACAAACAAAAATTTGTGTAAAAAGCAGTTATAGACTAGAAAAAAAAATCTAAATATTTTTTTAAAATCTGCTTTGGCAGTATTGAAATTTTTATCACAAAAAAAAAATTTAGATACAAAAAAACTGGGAAATATTGCACAGTTTCGTTATATAGCCCAGGAAAATTAGAATAAGTTAATATTTTTTGGGTCGCTGATTACAAATCTCAAGTTTTCTGATGGAAATGCCCGGAACCTTGTCAAAATTGCAAAAAAAGGCAAAATTTTGGAACTTTTTTCAGTTTTTTACAAATATCTCCAAAACTATGGGTTTGAGCGACTTGACAACTAAGTACAAAATGAAAGCTCATAAAATTTGCTAAAAATTCATTATACATTTGTCCAATTCAGACAAGCCGTTTGGCAGACATTGATGGTCAAAGTAGACCGTCCGCCGATGACCGATCTAAAATTTCCCCTTTTAAACATCGATATCTGCCAAACGGCTTCTCCGAATTGAACAAATAATTAATGGATTTTTAGCTTTTTTTATGGCCTTTAATTCTGTACTAAGTGGTCAAGTCGCTAAAACCCATAGTTTTTGAGACAAATGCAAAAAAGAAACCGAAAAATATACCAAAATTGCATCTCAACTTTCCCAACATGCCTGGGCTATCAAAAAATTTTGGAATTTGTACAGTTTATAATAAAAAAAAATTAAAAAATGGGGGAAATGCATATTTTTAAAGCTTTTAAAAAATTATATATAAAATATAAGTGCGAAATTCTTAGAGTAAATTTCTAATTTCTAAGTTTTCTAATATTGTCAAGGGTGGTTATTTTATAACATTTTTTAAATTCTACATTTTGGACACTTAAGAGGCGAAAAAATGACCAAAAAATTTCAAATGATATGACCAAATGAGTCAAATTTGAGCCTTTTAAGCGTCCAGACACCGTTTTGGACATAAAAGGAAGCACCCGAGGAAGATACTAAGTTTTTCTCGACAAATAAAATCACAGAAATGCTATTAAAAGAAATATTAATTTTACCCTTATTTGAGCTACTGTTTACCATAAAAAATTAAATTTCGTTGTTGAGAAAATAAAAAAAATTGAGTTTTTTTTTACTGGTTGTATGGAACCCAGAGAGTCTTACTTTGCTCGGAATCGACGGCCGCTTTGATCTGAGTACACATGTAGGCGATGTTCACTCCCGCAGCTTGAATGACCGCTGAAAAAAATTGTTAAAATGAAGCCCATTGCCTCATCCCCATGGGGTAGAACACTACCTGATATGCAATGTTTGTATTCGGATTCAAGCTTGAGGGCATGCTCGTACATTTCTTTGGCGACTTTCGCTGTGACCTTGTCAAGCGAATATCGCGTGTCTTTGACCTCTTTGATCTGCTTCGCTGATTTAAACCTTATGAGGAGAACTATCGGATAAATATACTGACGGTGCAGACGTTCCACGGAGGCCAAACTGATGTCCAGCACGCTATGGATATTCTGAAGAAGGAAATTTAATAAAATGGGACAAAACAAATGGGATCGGTTTACTTTGTCACAGGTGTCTTTGATGGCGGAAAAGGAAGTGCATTCGAAAAAGTTTCCTTTTTTGCGATAATCAACGAAAATCGAGTCTGCGATACCTTTTTCCATCGTCGCCTGCGAACATTGCATCATCTCGGGGCCGCATCGGACGAACTTGTCCGGAAAGTCTTGAAGAAGCTTCTCGACTACTTGGTCCGAAAGTGGCCCGACGACTAGGACAGGCCTTAAAGCCGTATCTAGAAAAAAAAAGTGAATTATGAAGAAAAAAAAATTTTTGTTTACAGTTGAGTTTGGTGACTTTTTGGTAGGATGCAAGTGATGTTTCTTCATTGAGCATCCCGCTGTCGCTGTACGAGCCTAAACTGAAATTCGAAAATGACGCCAACTCTTTGGAATCGGATCTTTGGTGTTTCTTTCGCCTGAAAAAACTTCGTCGTGTCGCACGTCTCGCTTCGCCTTCCAAATCGCCCAAACTCCGCCTCACCACCATTTCTTCCTCAACTCTAGAAGAAAAAAAAATCAAACTTTGATATCTTCTGAACGGCTGGACCGATTTTGACCCCGGAAAGCTCATTTTATTCGAAATTTAATTTTCTTTAATTTTGTACTTAAAGGTGAAGTCACTAAAACCCACCGTTTTTGAGCTAGAGATCAAAAATCAAAAAAAGTGCCGATTTTTCAAAATGGCGGCCAAAACAAAGTATGTGCTAGAATGCAGTACGGGAGAACTACTGGTCAAAAATTGCTTTTTTTTACTTGTATTTGCCAGGAATGATTCCGTATTGGTTAGGTTGGTATTATTGGTTAGTTATAAGAAGAAAAAAATTCAAACTTAGATATTTGATATCTTCTGAACGGCTGGACCGATTTTAACCCCGGAAAGCTCATTTCACTCGAAATTTAATTTTCTTTAATTTTGTACTTAAAGGTGAAGTCACTAAAACCCACCGTTTTTGAGCTAGAGATCAAAAATCAAAAAAAGTGCCGATTTTTCAAAATGGCAGCCAAAACAAAGTATGTGCTTGAATGCAGTACGGGAGAACTACTGGTCAAAAATTGCTTTTTTTTACTTGTATTTGCCAGGAATGATTCCGTAATGGTTAGGTTGGTATTATAGGTTAGTTATAAGAAAAAAAAATTCAAACTTAGATATTTGATATCTTCTGAACGGCTGGACCGATTTTGACCCCGGAAAGCTCATTTTACTCGAAATTTAATTTTCTTTAATTTTGTACTTAAAGGTGAAGTCACTAAAACCCACCGTTTTCGAGCTAGAGATCAAAAACCAAAAAAAGTGCCGATTTTTCAAAATGGCGGCCAAAACAAAGAATGCAGTACGGGAGAACTACTGGTCAAAAATTGCTTTTTTTTACTTGTATTTGCCAGGAATGATTCCGTATTGGTTAGGTTGGTATTATAGGTTAGTTATAAGAAAAAAAAGTCAAACTTAGATATTTGATATCTTCTGAACGGCTGGACCGATTTTGACCCCGGAAAGCTCATTTTACTCGAAATATAATTTTCTTTAATTTTGTACTTAAAGGTGAAGTCACTAAAACCCACCGTTTTTGAGCTAGAGATCAAAAACCAAAAAAAGTGCCGATTTTTCAAAATGGCGGCCAAAACAAAGTATGTTCTAGAATGCAGTACGGGAGAACTACTGGTCAAAAATTGCTTTTTTTTTACTTGTATTTGCCAGGAATGATTCCGTATTGGTTAGGTTGGTATTATAGGTTAGTTATAAGAGAAAAAAAAGTCAAACTTAGATATTTGATATCTTCTGAACGGCTGGACCGATTTTGACCCCGGAAAGCTCATTTTACTCGAAATTTAATTTTCTTTAATTTTGTACTTAAAGGAGAAGTCACTAAAACCCACCGTTTTCGAGCTAGAGATCAAAAACCAAAAAAAGTGCCGATTTTTCAAAATGGCGGCCAAAACAAAGTATGTTCTAGAATGCAGTACGGGAGAACTACTGGTCAAAAATTGCTTTTTTTACTTGTATTTGCCAGGAATGATTCCGTATTGGTTAGGTTGGTATTATAGGTTAGTTATAAGAAAAAAAAGTCAAACTTAGATATTTGATATCTTCTGAACGGCTGGACCGATTTTGACCCCGGAAAGCTCATTTTACTCGAAATATAATTGTCTTTAATTTTGTACTTAAAGGACAAGTCACTAAAACCCACCGTTTTCGAGCTAGAGATCAAAAACCAAAAAAAGTGCCGATTTTTCAAAATGGCGGCCAAAACAAAGTATGTGCTAGAATGCAGTATGGGGGAACTACTGGTCAAAAATTGCTTTTTTTACTTGTATTTGCTAGGAATGATTCCGTATTGGTTAGGACGAATTCCATTGTCGTCAACTAAACTCGCTCTCCAGCTTCCAGGTACACCATTGTACATCGTATTATCCACATAAAGAATATCGTCTTTCCTGAATCTCAACTGTAAACCATCCGCCGTATCGCCCAGCCTGTCGAACATCGCACGGATATAAAAGCTGTCGCCGGGCTTATCTTTGATTTCGTTATATCCTTCAAAATAAAACGTTAAAAATCAAAAAAAATTGTCATTTTAGATAACTTACGGTCGATACAATACTGAGCTAGAACGGTCACTTTGTCCGCAGGTTTGGCAAGTTCATAGGCGGCCTCTTCCGCTGTCGCTTGTCTCAAATCGGTTCCGTTGTATTCTAAAATTCTATCTCCAGTCCTAAAACGAAAAGATAAAATTGCATTTATTAGGTTTTAATCCCTTTATTTGTAGCAAATCACTTTTAAAACTACATTAGTAAGTAGCTAATTACCTTTCGAGATAAAATTTCCATTCATCATCTCTAGCTAATTACCTATTAGCTGGATTTTGATCTCTTCAAGACTAGCTAAAAATTTTAAGCATCTATTTGGTCTAGCTAATGAGTAATGACCTGTTAGCTAAGTTTCAATCCCTTCAACACTAGCTAATCACCTTTTGAGCAACATTTATGTCAATTACATTCTAGCTAATAGAGTATAAGCTAGCCAAATCACTCTTTTAAAGCTAGGTAACAGGTTTTGGTCCGATTCCTCTAGCTAATTACTCATTAGCTAGGTTTTGAACCCTTTAAGAGTACTAGCTACTTGCCTTGTAAGCTTGATGATAGTATAGCTAATTACAGATTGTGGTGACCTAATAGTTGTAGCTAATTACCTAATAGTTCTAGCTAATTGATTAATGGTTCTATCTAATTAGGTACCTAATAGTTCCAGCTAATTACTCGATAGCTCTACTCTAGCTAATGACCCAATAGTTCTACCTAAATACAAAATAGTTATGGATAATTGCATAATAGTTCTAGTTAATTACCTGATAGTTCTAGCTAATTACCTAATAATTCTAGCTAAGTTCCTAACAGTTCTAGCTAATTATTTAATAGTTCTGGCAAATTACCCAATAGATCTACTCTAGCTAATTACCTAATAATTACGTAATAGTTCTAGCTAATCACCTAATAGTTCTAGCTTATCACCTAATAGTTCTAGCTAATCACCTAATAATTACGAAATAGTTATAGCTAATTACATAACAGTTCTAGCTAATTACCTAATAGTTCTAGCTAGTTACCTAATCGTTCTAGCTAATTACATAATAGTTCTAGCTAATTACCTAATAGTTCTATCTAAATGCTTAATAGATCTAGCTAATGACCCAATAGTTCTAGCTAAGTACCTAATAGTTTTAGCTAATTACCCGATAGCTCTACTCTAGCTAATTACCTAATATTTGTAGCTAATCACCTAATAGTTCTAGCTAAGGACCTATAGTTTATTGCTAATTACCTAATGGTTCTAGCTAAATTCATAACAGTTCTAGCTAATTACTCAATAGCACTACTCTAGCTAATTATTTAATAATTGCATAATAGTTCTAGCTAATTGCTTAATAGTTCTAGCTAATTACCCAATAGTGTTAGTTAAGTACCAAACAGTTCTAGATAATTACCAAATAGTTCTAGATAATTACCCATTAGCTCTACTCTAGCTAATGACCTCTAACGAATAACCTTATAGTTCTGGATAATTACATAATAGTTCTAGCTAATTACCTAATAGTTCTAGATAATTGCTTAACAATTCTAGCTGATTGCCTATTAAGCTAGATTTAAGCTTATCACTTTAGAAGCTATAAAATGGTCACTTTCCTCTAGCTAAGGACCTATTAGCTTGGTTTTGATCGATTTTATGAGTAGGTAGTAGCTAATTGTCTTATAAGCTTGATGTTGGTCGTTTCATCTAGCTAATTACCTAAGCGAATTGCCTTTTTAGGTAGATTTCGATCCATTTTTCTTCTAGCTAATGAAATGATTTCGGGTTTACCTTAATCCTGAATTGTAAGCGACAGAGCCAGGCTGGACGCTGTGGACATAAATCCCGACGGCATTCCCTCCGACAAGACTGATCCCCAAATTGGAACAGCGATGAGTCTCCATCCTCAAATATCGAGCGTCCTCGGTGAACGAACTCGGGAAGAAATGCTGATTCAAAGTGGCCAAAGCTGGATGATTGGGCGGCGGCGATTTCCTTAAAGTCCCAGGGCTGTTGCAAGGAGTTGGCGACCCTGAGCGAGTCTTATCTCCGCTGCTCGAACTCGCCGTACCTTCCGATTCATGATATTCTGGACAAAAAAATTATTAAAAAGAATGCAAAATTGAAAATTTTACTATCTGGGTTGTACTGGACAAGCATCGTTATATTGCTTCCACACTGGCGAAGGACATTCGCTGCCAAATCGTATGTCGCCGACCTCATATTGATCCCGCATATTTCAAGAAGCTGATCACCAACTAGAAGTCCTATTCTAGAAGCGAGCGAATTTTCAGTCACCGAAGAAACAAAAACACCTCCAGTTTCGACAGAAACGCACGAAATCTGAATACCCAAAGGTTCTACCGATTTCTCAATTTCTATCTTCCTTATCGCACCTCGTGGAAGCCTTCAAAAAACTCATTTATAAAGCAAAAATTCTGATCAGCGCTTACTTATGGGTCCAATAATAATGATCGGTTAAAGAACTAGTTTTTATCTGGCCCATCGCCGAACTGACTAATTCTACTGTATAATAGGGCATGGGGCTTCCTCTTTCGGATGATTTTTCTATACTACTCGACGATACTTTACCACCACTATTTTTTGACGCTACACTGGTAGTCGAAGGCATCCTAAATAGAAAAAAAAATTAGCAAAAAATCAATTTTGAAATACTAAATGGGAATTGGGGTTGTTTACTTACGACTTTCGTCGCTAGCTGCATTAATTTGAAAATTATGTTTAGGGCATTTATGGTGGCCAGAAGGATTCTACCATCCAAAAGGTGCAATATCGTCCATTTTTTCAATTTTTGACCTCTAGCTTGAAAACCGTGGGTTTTAGAGACTTGAGCATGAAGTACAAAATGAAAGAGAATTAAATTTTGAGTCTAATGAGCTTTCCGGAGTCAAAATTGGTCCAAATGTTCAGGAGATATCGATGCATTTATTAAGGAGAACTACTAGTTCCAAGGAGGTAAGACCAAGGTAATTAAATTACCTTTAAAACGAGACTAGTCTCGACTTTCTAGGACTTCCCGTTCTCCAGTGAGAGTCATACACGCAAATGAGAAAATTTTCCCCAAAAAAATGCCCAACTTTGATCATCGATATCTCTTGAACGGCTGGACCGATTTTGACCCCGGAAAGCTCATTTTACTCAAAATTTAATTATCTTCAATTTTGTAGTTAGTGGTAAAGTCGCTAAAACCCACCGTGTTCGAGCTAGAGGTCAAAAACTGAAAAAATTGTGCACTTTTGGGATGGTAGAATCGTGCAAGTAGAATGATGAGGTACCTTATTCTGTTTTCTTTCCTTGGAAACGTTCCACCTTCGTAGCCCGAATGGAAAGAGTTGGGATGATGTTCGCCGCCGTCTTCGCTCGCGTGCTGATGATGCGGCCTCGTTTTGAAATGCAAATCCACCGAAGGCGATAGACTGTGATGATACTAAAAAGAAGGGTCAAAATGGCTTGTAATTTGGGCTACAAACCTGTGGGTAGACTGGGTCTAGAGCAAAACTGCGGCTCGGATCATGATATGGCGGCGAATGGCGATGCGTGTGAGGATGATAGGGATAAGATAGCGGCCCGTAGAGCTGAGTATGGATCTTCGAATGGCCCCCGGCGGCTCCTTCCGTCCTCCCAAGATACTTTGCACACTGCTCGAACATCTCCTTGTTCACCAAATTGCCTAAAAGAAGAGTTAAGTATGTTCGCAGAAAAAGGACAATTGATACCTGAACGCTGGATCTCTTTGAGCAAAGAAAGAGCCAAAGATTCTTTCTTTCTATCCTCTGATGCATGCGCAATCAAATTATGAATAGTCCAAGAGAATTAGGTTAAAAAAGGGCATGTGCCTCTTCCGCCATTTTGAAAAAACTGGCCAAGTTTAGAATTTTTTTAGTTTTTTATCTCTAGCGCAAAAACAATGCATTTCAGCGACTTCACCACCAAGTAAAAAAAGAAAGATTATTAATTTCTGCGCCTAATGAGCTTTTTAGAGTCAAAATCGGTCCAGCCGTTCAGGAGATATCGATGGTTAAAGTTGAACCATCAGTTTTTGTCCTCTAGCTCAAAAACTATGAGTTTTAGCTACTTGACTACTAGTACAAAATCAAAGATAATTTAATGCTCCTTCATTTTGTACTGAGTGGTCAAGTCGCCAGAACCCTTAGTTTTCGATCTAGAGGCCAAAAACTGATAATTCAACTTTGGCCATAAATATCTCCCGAACGGCTGGACCGATTTTGACTCCGGAAAGCTCATTAGACGCAGAATTTGATAAGCTTTCTTTTTTCACTTAGTGGTCAAGTCGCTAAAACGCATCGTTTTTGCGCTAAAGATCAAAAACTGAAAAAAGTTCTAAAATTTTGTTCAAAATGGCGGACGAAGCACGGGAGGAAGGGGGATGCAAACTTGGATTTAGAACTACCTAAACAAGATGAAATCATAAAATAGTGCACTTTTGGCATTAAATCCTATTTCTCTTGGACTAGGATGAAATCAAAGAAAATTACCTGATTTGGTGTAGTCGGCATTCCTTTGGCTAGGTTCACAGCAGTGAGGGAAAGTGTAGTTGGTGTTGTGCAGCATAATGGGGAGCGGGGCGCGCTCTTTGTTCTTCCTGTGCAGCATTGTGCCAGTTCCTGGTTCTATGAGGCCGTAGCTTGCTTTGGGCCAAGTTCCGCCATTTTTGTCATGCGATGATTTGGGGCGTCGGCGGATGGTGCCGCGTGGATGGTAGCTTTCGATGACGTTGTCGAGTTCCGCTATGGCATTGTCTCTTTCTTGCTCGTACGTGCTCGGAGATGAATTGCGGTTTCGCTTTTTCTCATATTTATCTTTGGCGACTTGAGGTGATGCTTCTTCGCCAGTTTGTGTGCTCGCCATTGATTGTTTGCAGCTGACGGAGCTGGTGCTTGATTTCAGCGTTGTGATCAGAAGGAGGTCGTTGGCTTCGTTGAGGAGATTCATCGCTTCTCGTGTGCTTGTCATGCCTTCTACGGTTTTGTTGTTGATGCTGACTACGCGGTCGCCGACTGCTAAGTTGCCTTCCTTCGCTGCCAACGATCCGGGAGATATCTTTGATATGTAGATGCCGCTTTCGAGGCTGATTCCGTGGTCGTATTTGCTTAATTGGAGCTGAGTTGTGTATAGACGTCTGCGGCGTACGACCATGACTGCGGTGTTCCCGCTCGACTTCATCGTTTCGAGGACAAATCGTTTGCTCACGTTGCTGCAGTCGACGTTGTTCACTCGGACTATGCAGTCGTTCGGCCTGGAAAACAATGTTTTAGCTTTCATGTACAATTGGTAATAAGAAATTCCATTCTTTGCTTCAGTGTTGCCAAATTGAGCAGCACAGAGTTGCCACAATGCGCTGCAAAGTATTGCTACCCTAAGCTGCAGTGTTGCCATCCTGCACTGCACAGAGTTGAGACCCTAAGCTGCACAGTGAAGCCACCTTGCACAGCAAAATGTAGCCTCCCTGCACTGCACAGTGTTGCCACCCTGAACTGCATTGCGTTCCCACCATTCCCTGCACAGTGTTACCATCCTGTGCAGTGAAACTACCTTGAACTGCACAGTCTTCTCAGAGCACTGCACAGCTCTGAGCGCTGCACAGCAGTGATGACACAGCGCTGCCCATTGACGCTACACTGTGATGTACAGTGTTGCATCCCTGCCTGCACAGTGCTTCCACCCTACCCCACATAGTGATTACACCGTACAGTGCCGCCACCACAAAACCAAATTGGTCATTCTACTTCATTCTTAGGAGCGAACTATCTAGATTTCGGTTAAAAAGGGTTATTACTTAAGTTTTCCATCGGCGACGCTTCCTTTGGTTATAGAGCGAACGTAGATGCCGCTGTCGTTGGGGAAATGAGGGTCGTCGCGTCCTCCTGCCAATACGACGCCCAAGTCTTCAGTCGATGATAATCCATTCTGAAAATGGGTTATTGAAAAGGTGAGCGAAATTTAGAAAACTTACGATATCGATGCTTAGCATTTCGGATTCGCATTCCTGCATGTCAGTATCGATGGCGGAGTCGTGGCTGTAATTGTGTCCGAGCGACGATTGAAGTTGGACGAGCTGACTTTCCTTTTCGAGATGCGCTTCCATCTTCTCTTTTAACACTTTGAGCTGTTTGGAGGTCTCGTTCTTTGCCTTTTTGATGTCGTCGCTGTCTCGGAGGGCTTCTGCGAGGTCTTTGATCGCTCTGTCGCGCTCTTTCCGCATGCGGTCCGAAAGCGTCCGGATGCTCTCGCGTTCCAAAACGATTTTATCGCGTTCACTAAAGGCCCAATCGCGTCTCCGCTTGCAGACTTCCGCTTCCTGCAGCGCCTCCGTCAATTCCGCTTGAAGTTTGTCGACCTGCTTGTTCAGCCGCTCAATCTCGAGGTTCGCCTGGTCCAAATTGTCCATCCGCTCTTTCTGACATTTACCGAACAAATCCATCGAACTTGACTGAGTCTCCCGATGGTCTTTTCGTCCCGAATCCCTATTTTATTCATTCAAATATTAGTGTTAATCTACATTGGAAAGAAAAAAAAATTGTTTTTCTGGCGGAATGTGTATGGATTCGGTTTTTTGCCAATATCTCGAAAATCGTAGGTCGTAGGTGAAAATATTTTAAGCACAAAAATAAAGCTTATTAAATTTCTTACAAATTTCATTTAGTGAAATGTTTTGTAGGACCAACCGTTTTCGAGCTACGAGGCTTTAAAAGAAATAAACTGTTGCTTTTATTTTGTCATCTCGTAGCTCACACACAACGTTAGGTCCTACAAAAAATTTCACTAAATGAAATCTGTAGGAAATTTAATTTTCTTTAATTTTGTGCTTAATGTTTTTTTGCGTACGACCTACGGTTTTCGAGATATTGGGGAAAAATCACTCTAAACAGCTCCTGAGGCCACTTCTACACATTCCCTCAGAAAAACAAAAAACCTTATTTTTATAACGTTTAAAAAAGGAAACAAACCAGTCTCTATATGATGAATCATATCTCGCCTTATGGCTATCACGTTGACTTTCTTCTTTGAACTCGCCAAATTTCTGCCTTAGATCGTTACACTCTTTCAATGCCTTATCTCTGTCCTGAAGTGCCGATGTTATCTCAATTTGCAACGTTTTGATCTGGTAAGACAACGTCTTTTTCTAAAAAAAGAATTCAATTATTGGATAATTCTTGAAAATAGATACGACTTACTTCTTCGATCAATTCCTTAGCTTCGCTTTCGATGACTTTATTCTTCTTTTGCGCATGCGCCAAATCTTCAGCGAGCTTCTCCATTTCTTTGTGAACAGTGTCCCTTTCGGACATGATGAGATTGTATTCTTGCATCGCCGCATTCCTTTCATCGGTGAGACGCTTCAAGTCTTTGTTGAACTTAATTTTGACGGCCATCGCTTGATTGACTTCTTTGACCGTCTCCTCATGTTGCTGCTGGACCTTCGCTAGCGCTTCTTCGTATTCTTTCTTTTCTCGAAGAGCGATATCCCATTGTCGGATCGCTGCAGTACATTGCTGCTTGAGTCCATTCCTTTCCCTTAACGCGATATTCCTTTCCTGAGCTACTTCATCGCATTGCGTTTTCACCCTACCCACTTCCTCCTGAAAAGACACAAAATAGTTCAGCATGTCCAAAAAATCTCATCTTTCGCCATCAATATCTTTTGAACGGCTCGACCGATTTTGACTCCGGAAAGCTCATTAGACTCTAAATTTCATAATCTTTAATTTTGTACTAAGTAGTCAAGTCGCTGAAACCAATGGTTTTCGAGCTAGAAAAAATTTCAAAATTCAAAGCTCAATATCTCAGGAACTATTGAACCTACAGGGCTTCGGTTGGGCTTAGATTTTAGGTAATTTTATGGGCTATAATATTGCTTTGAGTGACCTTTCGCGTATAACTAATATTTTAGACGTTATGAGGCAAAAACCCAAAAAAGTCCAAAAATTTAAACTTTAAAGTTAAATATCTCAGGAACTATTGGACCTAGAGGGGTGAGATTAGACTTAAATTTTAGGTAATTTTATGGGCTATAATATTGTACTGAGTGACCTTTTGCGCAAAACTAATATTTCAGAAGTTATGAGGCAAAAACGGAAAAAAGTACTAAAATTTTAACTTTAAAGTGCAAATATCTCAAGAACTATTAGACCTACAGAGCTGCGGTTGGGCTTAAATTTTAGATAATTTTATAGACTTTAATTTTTTTTGGACGTAAATGATGGATTTACCTGGGCGAGTTCCAATTTGTCGACTGCAGTCGAATGAGATGCGATGAGGTCGTCATATCTTTTTCGGAGGCTTTCGTAGTCTTCTTTGAGTGTCTCATATTTGGATACGGTGGTCAAGTAAAGCTGATTCAATGCATCGCTGTTTCCATTTTCGCCTTCCTGGCTTGATCTTAGGTCCGAGACTAGTTCGCCGTATTTGGTCCGCAAAGTTGAACTTTCATGAGCGGCAGACTCAAGCTGCGCCATCGCCGCATGATGCTGACCGCGGTAATACTCCAACTCCTTCATCGTATGCTCGCATCTTCTAACCGTATCTGTATGTTGCCTAAAAAAAACTTCAGACGTCAAAAAACCAACAAAATCACGAAATTTTCCCAACTTACAACAAAAAAACACCGTTAAAGCATTGAAAAAACAAAAAATAAAAAATTAGTTTTCACAAAATCCATTAATTGGGTTTGTTTTTACCTCCTGAGGACTTGGAGCTCGTGCATCGCTTTGTCGCATTGGGATTTGAGTCCATCGTAATCGCGAGTCGGGATATTATCGCGTACTCGCTCTCTATCGGAATTACTCACGGAATACGTCCTTCCTAAGGTTTCTAAAAAAAATTTAAAACTCCCGTAACTTCCACAATTTTTTACCGATTTTATCGATATTATAACCGTTGGAAAGCTTATTTAAAGAACTACAAATGTTACTTAATGCAAAAAATCGCTCAGACCACTCCTTAGGCCTCAAAAATGGACTTAAAGGTTCACATTGTACGTTTGTTTCACTTTAGGTCTATTTTTGAGGGCTAAGGAGTGATCTGAGGGATTTTATGCATTAAATAAATTTTGTAGGACTTAAAAAGAGCTTCCCAAAGGTTATAATAGTGTCTAAATCGGACAATAATTGTGGGAGTTATGGTCGTTTGAATGTTTGATAAAAAAAATTTTACCGCTGTTACCACCATCCAACGACGCGTTTCCAGAGGACATTTTTAATCCACATCAGACTTTTGAAGATTTTCCTGTAACAAAGATTAGAAAGCTTAAAGAATACTGAAGGAAGAGAGAAAAAAATTTTCATACTGGGGGGATAACCAATTTAATTGGAGCAGAACATGAGCTCGGATGGAAAGATAAATAATTATTGCTTAAATTTTGACTTTCACTACAATAATTGCAAGATATCGCAGATAGAGGATGAACAAGGGAAAAAAAACCTTGTCTGGTGCTCACCCTGACGTAACTTCCTCAAAATTTTAGTTATGGCTATCCAACAGGTTTGACACATCTATGAGCACGATTTCATGGCTTCAAATGCCCATAACTTCTACTATTTTTGACCGATTTAGTCGCTATTATTACCGTTTGAAAGCTCTTTTATAGGGCTACAAATGTTACCTAATGCATAAAATCGCTCAGACCACTCCTTAGCCCTCAAAAATGGACTTTAACAGGCACAAATGTACAACATGGACGTTCAAACCCATTTTTGAGGGGAAAGGAGTGGTATGAGCAATTTTATGCATTAAGTGAATTTTGTAGCTCATTTAATAAGCTAAAACAGTTACTAAATGCATAAAATCGCTCAGACCACTCCTTAGCCCTCAAAAATGGACTTTAACAGGCACAAATGTACAACATGGACGTTCAAACCCATTTTTGAGGGGAAAGGAGTGGTATGAGCAATTTTATGCATTAAGTGAATTTTGTAGCTCTTTTAATAAGCTACAAAAGTTACTAAATCAATAAAATCACTCAGACCACTTCTTAGCCATCAAAATGGACTTAATCGTCTATATTATGCTAATGTCCCACTTCAGGTCAATTTTTGAGAGCCAAGGAGTTGTCTGAGCGATTTTATGCATTAAATAAATTGTGTAGGGCTACAAAAGAGCTTTCGAACGACATAAATAATGTTAGGATCGGTCAACAATTGTGGAAGTTATGGGCGTTTAAAGATTCAGTCATTTAACGATGCAGGATTCTATAACTTCCACAATTTTTGACCAATTTTACGACACTTATACCGTTGCGAAGGTACAAATAGCACAATGCATTATGGGTAGGAAGAAGCCCAAGAAAATAAACAAGAAAAAGGCGGAAAAACGTCAAAATAGACGTGACTCATATGGGCAGAACAGGGAAAACGTGAGTCAGGCTTTAAAAACAACTTGGACGTCTTTTTTATCATTTACAAATAAACAAAATATCAAAAAATGAAAAGAAATATGTTTATTTTAAATAAAAATGGGAATTCCATAAAATAAAGAATACTCACTTTTGATATTTCAGAACTCACTTTTACTTTTTGAACATTTTTTGTAAATAATTTGAAATGTTTTTTTGTGGAAATGTGGGGGGCTGGAGGGGGGAATGTGAAAAATGGAAATAAAAGGAGAATAAAAGGAAGAAAAATAATGAATTTACGGGTAGAGAGTCATTCGGAACTTTTTATTTTTTATTTTTCACGAATCCAGGACGGGTCAGATGCAGTGTTGCCAACTTGTGGCGGCAAAATTTCCCCCGTCCGACAAATAAATTCGGTTCTTTAGAAAATAGATGAAATCGACCCAAAATTTAGTTAAAAGGGCCCCTAGTGTCCAAAAAGGGTTAAAAATCAAGATAAAAAGGGCCTTTTTGGTCGTAAAGGAACAAAAGCTAGTAGAAAGGGGCCCTAGTGTCCAAAAAGGGTTAAAAATCAAGATAAAAAGGGCCTTTTTGGTAGTAAAGAAACAAAATCTAGTAGAAAGGGCCCCTGTTGTCCAAAAAGAATCAAAAATCAAGCTAAAAAGGTCCTTTTTGGTCATAAAGGATCCAAATCTAGTCTAAAGGGCCCCCCCAATGTCATAAAATGATCAAAAATCAAACGAAGAAGGGCCCTTTTCACCCCAAAGGAACCTTTTTTTACCGTTTTTAGACCCCAGGGGCCCTTTTAGCTTGAATTTTCATCTTTATTATACACTTGGGGCTAGTTTTAGCTTGATTTTTGATCGTTTTTTTGACTTTGGGGGCCCTGTTGACTAGATTTTGTTCCTTTATGACCAAAATGGCCCTTTTTAGCTTGATTTGTTTTAATCCTTTTTTGACACTAAGTGCACTTTTAACTAGATTTTGTTCCTTTATTACAAATAGGGCCATTTGTAGCTAGAATTTGGACCCCTTTTCGACACTAGGGGCCTTTTTAACTCGATTCCGTTCCTTCACGACCAAAAAGGCCCTTTTTAGCTTGATTTTTGATCATTTTCGAACACTAGGAGCCCACAAAATGGCCTCTTTTTGATCTTTTTTGGACAAGAGAGGCCCTTTTTAACTTTTTTGGACAATAGGGCCCCTTTTAACAAGGTTTTGTTCCTCTTGGATGAAAAGGGCAACTTTTTAGCTTGGTTTTGACCCTTTTTGAACACTAAAAGCCCACAATATTGCCTCTTTAATATCTTTTTTGGACAAAGGCTCTTTTTCATGACCTTTTTATTTAAATATTCGCCTACAAGATTTCAAAATTTCGGAAGCCAACAATTGGAGAGTAGCAGCGTTAAAATATAAATTCTCCACTCTTTAATTTCATATGATAAGGATAGATGTGAAGAAATAAATATTATAAGCTCTTTATTTTGAAAAATGTACATCAATAATTGTATAATTCGGACATTTTTCTAAAAAATACTGAAACTGAAAAAATGGCAGGGTCCTTAAATCCCTAACAAATAAAACACTGAACTTCGGACATTTTTCTATAAAATACTGAAACTGAAAAAATGGCAGGGTCCTTAAATCCCTAACAAATAAAACATCGAACTTCGGACATTTTTCTATAAAATACTGAAACTGAAAAAATTGCAGGGTCCTTAAATCCCTAACAAATAAAACACCGAACTTCAAATAAAAAATGAAAGCAAACATGCTTTCACAAAGTAAAACTTAAACCTATTATTTCTAAAAGAAGTTGAAGTAAAATGCGAAGAAAAGAGTAAGAAAATTGCTCAGAGGTCTGTATCCCATCCTGGATTTTGGAGTCGATAGTTCAAAATTTCGGAAGCCAACAACTGGAGAGTGGCAGTATCGATGAGACTGAAAAAAAATTAATTTTGGAAAAAAAAATTTAAAACTTTACTTTTTTTCGTCCGAGTTCGATTGAGTTGTTTTTGAATGAAAAGTCGCAGTTTGATCAAAATCGATCAAGTCCCCAGAAGTCGTCGGCAATGAAGCAGCTAAAAAAATAAAAAAATAAAAATAATTTTTTTATTTTCTTTCAGAAGCCTTTTAAGTCTAAAAGATAAACCATAGAGAGAAATGAAGAAATAGAGAGTGAAAAGAACCATCGACCTGAAGAAAATGAGAATTATTGGAAGCCATAGTTTGGCGAATGAATTATTGAAAAAACAAAAATTTACCATTCATGTAAGCCGATCGAAAGCAATCCATAAAACCTTGAGCAGGACGAGACTCTAAAATAAATATAAAAAATTAAGATTAAATATTTAAATTATCAAAGATTAAACTAAAACCCGCAAAAGCAAATTGTTTCTTTCTATTAAATCCCCCTCCCCCCCAAAAAAAAACCAAATTCACCAATTTTCTCAAAAATCCCCAAAACTAAAGAAACCAGAAAAATTCGACACCCAAAATGTTGATTATTCTGGCATTGATTCCCCCCCCCCAACAAAAAAAAATTATACCCCCCAAGATGACACTTTTTATCTAAAATCCCCTAAACTAAAGGAACCAGAAAAATTCTGCCAAAAATGTTAATTTTACTGGCAATTCCCCGATGTGAATTTTAGTCTAAAATCCCCCAAACTACCAGAACCTTGAAGAAAAACCTTGTGTTGGGATGGAGAGGGAGGCTCCTAACATCATCAAGAATTTCGGGATTTTAGGATTATTTGGGAGATTTGTGGGATTAGGTAAGGGGGAAATTTGGATGATTTGGGGGGAAATTTGGGAGACTTAAGGCGAACTTTAGGAAATTTAGGAGGAAATTGGAGGGATTTAGGAAGACATTTAGGAGATTTGGGGGACTTAAGGCGAACTTTAGGAAATTTAGGAGGAAATTGGAGGGATTTAGGAAGACATTTAGGAGATTCGGGGGATTGAGGGGGAACTTTGGAAGAAATTCGGGACTTAAGGGGAACTATAGGGTATTTAGGAAGAAATTTGGGGGGTTTGTAGGAAATTTGGAGGATTTGGGGAAATTTGGGGGGGGGGTGGGGGGTTAAGGGGACTTTAAAAGGGAAATTTGAGGGATTTAGGAAGACAATGGGGGGTTTGTAGATTTGGAGGATTAAGGGGGACTTCGAGGAAATTTGGGGTTTTGGGGAAATTGGGGGGGGGGCTTAAGGGGATTTAGGAGGAAATTTGAGGGATTTAGGAAGACATTGGGGGGGGGTTTTTGGGGATTTGGGGGATTAAGGGGGAACTTTCGGAGAAACTTTGGGGGTTTGGGGGAAATTGGAGGTTTGGGGGGGCTTAAGGGAACTTTAGCGGATTTAGGAGGAAATTTGAGGGATGTAGGAAGACATTGGGGGGTATTTAGGAGATTTGGGGGATTAAGGGGGAACTTTGGAGAAAATTTGGAGGAAATTTGGGGCTTATTTAGGAAATTGGGGGTTTATGGGTATATTTGGGGGATTTCGGAGGAAATTTGGGGGTTATTTTTAAAAAATTGGCATTGAAATATGGTTTTTTTGGGGTATTTTAAACTCAAAATTGTCATCTCAGGGGTAGAATGGGGACACAAGACAAAACGAAATGAACAACATTTGTAATTTTTGTCAATAAGTCCATTAAAAAATTCAAAAAATTGAAAAGCGGCCGTATAACAAGCCCAGGACGTACCATTTGGTTTCTTAATGTTAAAATTCTTTCCTGCCAGCAGATTCGGGTTCGCGCGAAATTCGGGCGCGGGGGCAGCGAAGCCCGGTGGAGGGCGTATCGGAGCGACCGGAGCAACCTGAGCGACTTCCACGGATTCCGTTACCTCAGATTTTTCCATTCCTCTCAAATTTGCCTTAAAATAAGTCATTAGCAATAATATAAAGAAAAAGAAAAGTAACGAACCATCAAATAAAACTCGTCGACTTCCACAGGTGGCTTCGCCCAAGTTACAGAAATTCGTGCTCCATCAATAACTCCACCTTTATATTTAAAAAAAAAAATCGTTTTTTCACACAAAAATTTAGTTACCATTAAGCAAATTTATACACGCTTGAGCGACATTTCGGGTCGTAAAGTGTACAAATGCAAAATATGTGAATTTTTTGATTTTCGTCACAAAGCGAAGGTCGATATATTGCGATACTTTTAATCGAATTGAGTTTTCACTCGTTCTTAATGTTAAATTACGCATAAAAACCGTCTTAACCTGAAAAATAAAAATAAAGTTTTAAAATCGAAAAACTGACCTCAAATTCGTGTTTTTCACCCTAATAATAGCCTAAAACCACATTTTGGGTCAAATAAAAAAAAAAATGAAAATTTTGGCCTAAAATGTAGGGAAAGGGTCCCCCTTGGATGAGCCCAAAAAAAGAAGTTTTTAAATTGAAAAACCAACCTCAGGTTTGTGTTTCTCACCCCAAATACTGCCTAAAACCACTTTCGCGTTGCCTCACCCCCCTTGGGTCTCGATAAAATTGAGAAAACATACTTTTCTTAAAATGGATGAATCCAGCTCCCTTTCTGGTATGGCCCAGTCGACACTTATTTCATTTGGCGACCATTCCTGAATTCCAAATTTAATTAAATTCTTCTTTGCTTGTGTAGCCGCATTATGGTCTTCGTAGTCCACAAAGCAATATCCGCGGTTTAAGCTTTTATTGTCCTGCGCATCATAGATTTTGACATCCTTGACCCCTTTGCTTCTCAAATAAAGGGTCTTTTCGATCTCCTCCATGGATATCATTTTGGGCACATTTCCTAAAAAAAGGTATTTTACAAAAAAAAGGCAATTATGAACCTCTTTTACCAATGAAAAGCCTGCAATTGTCCACAGAAAGATGGACCTTCATAACCTGCCCTTCGCGGTAATCGAAATTATTCAGCAACCTCGCTGCCATTCTCGCTTTTTCCGGATTTATAAATTTAATATAACAAAATCCACGTGTTGCACCTGAAAACTGCATCATCAAACGGATGCAGTGGACTTTTCCAATTAGCTGAAACAATGCCATCATTTCCGAACCGCTCACGTCGGTCGCAAGATTGCAAACATAAATCTAAAAAAAAGTTTTTCTTAAAATGGCTGTAACTTCCACAATTTTTGACCGATTTGGTCAATATTATACTCATTGGAAAGCTATTTTTAAGACCTAAAACATTTACTTAATGCATAAATTCGCTCAGACCACTCCTTAGCCAGCAAAAATGGACTTAAACAAAAACAAATAATAATAATAAAAAAGTTTAAGTCCATTTTTGAAGGCTAAGGAGTGATCTGAGGGATTTTATGGATTAAATAAATTTTGTAGGGCTTGGAAATAGCTTTACAACGGTTATAATATCGTCTAAATCGGTCAAAAATTGTGGAAGTTAGAGGCATTCAAGTATAAAATATTACCTCTGAACCTTTCTCAGGTTCTTCCTCAGCGAAGAAAGGGGGGCCGTATAAAAGCTGCCCGTTGTTTTGACCTGACGGATAGCGATGTCCGATATTCGAATTGACCCATAATTGATAGCGACGGTCGCTAATAAAAGATCTGATACAAAGTCTCACAAAATCAGGATCGTCTGAAAATTTCGTTTAAAAAAATTAATTTTTACATTTATTAAAACTTACCCTTAACGAAAATTTGTTTCCTGAACTCCTCCAAAATTGTATCGGTGGCTTTGATTAATTTTTCTTTTGTTAATGCCATTTTATTTTATAAACTAAAAACCAAAATAAGAGTAAAAAATACAAAGTTTTTGTTTTAAAAAAGGTTTGAACGTCCATAACTTCCACAATTTTTGACCGATTTTATCAATATTTATATGGTTAGAAAACTTTTTTTAAGCCCTAAAAACTTTATTTAATGCATAAAATCGCTCATATCACTCCTTAGCCCTCAAAAATGGACCTAAAGTGATACAAACATACAATGTAAACCTTTAAATCCATTTTTGAGGACTGGAGTGCTCTGAGCGATTTTATGCATTAAATAACTGTTGTAGATCTTTAAATTATCTTTCCAACGGTTATAATATCGTCTAAATCGGCCCAAAATTGTGGAAGTTGTGTCTATTTAAAGGTTCCAATTAACTTTATTTTAGAATTTAAATTCATCAAATTTAAATTCTAAAATAAAGTTTAAAATAAAGTGTTAAAAAAAGTTAATTTAAACAAGAAAATCACCCAAAAAAGACAAAAATTGAGTTGAAAAAAAAAGGAGGGTAAAATCACGCGACCGTTAAAACGAAACCGGGGTTCTCGGAAACCGGCGCCATCTTGAATTTCGGCTCCCTAAATGCGTTTTTTCATCCCTAAACCTTTAAAATAACATCGAATTTGTATTTTATTTCCAAATTCTGAACACCAATAAAGGCCAAAATGAAATTTTGACGGTAAAGTCAGGACTAATGGCTTTACCATTTTGACTATAAAATTAAATTTTTTACTAGCTTTTGAGGTTCGATTTGATGGGACAAAAGTTTGAAATTTACGATTTTTAGATATAAAAATTAATAATTTTATGTAAATTAGTGTATAAAAGTGGAAAATGGATAGAATAAATTAAAACAAATTAAAATTCCTATAACAAAACTTACCTGAAAGTCAAAGGACAGCGTGCCTGGGGACGGTCAGAGTGAAAAATGACGACTGGGGAGGGGCAAAGGAAGCTATAGCGTCTGGAGCAGAAGGATCAGTGATTTCCACAGCCTTTTCAATCATCGAGGAAATAAATTCGGTTTTTGACGTTTTTTAGTGTTTATACAACCAAATTTTAGGTCGCTTTTACGTTTTAAAATTATTTTTTCGACCATAAGTAATCGAGGAGCCTTTGCAAAGACAATTTGAGACTTCAAGCCAAGACAAAGATCGGCCAGTGACGTCATTGGGAATCCACCCATTCTCTCATATCTTTTTATGTGGAATTCAAAGAAATTCCAAGCTTGGCCAATTTTTACTCTAATTTTAACCCTATAGTTACCTGATTTGGGTATAGCCTGTAAAGGTTTCCCCAAACAACCCAAACTAGCTAAATATAGCGATAGCTTCCACAATTTTTCACCGATTTACACAATATTATAACCGTTTGAAAGTTTGTTTAAAGGGCTACAGTTTTAGTCAATACAATGTAAAATCACTCAGACCACCCTTTAGCCCTCAAAAATGGACTTATATACAATTTAGGCCCAAAATTGTCATTTTTTGATTTGGCCCAAAATGTGTTTTTAGACTATTTTTAGGGTGAGAAACACGAATCTGAGGTCGGTTTTTCGATTTTAAAACTTTTTTTTTCCACCACTACCAAGGGGGGACCCTTTCCCTACTTTTTTGACCCAAAATTTTCACTTTTTGATTTGGCCCAAAATGTGTTTTTAGATTGTTTTTAGGGTAAGAAACACGAATCTGAGGTCGGTTTTTTGATTATAAAACTTTTTTTTTCCACCACTACCAAGGGGGGACCCTTTCCCTACTTTTTTGACCCAAAATTTTTACTTTTTGATTTGTCCCAAAATGTGGTTTTAGACCTTATTTATGGTAAGAAACTCATTGCAACTGTATATTTCCTCCCAATAAATGAAAATTGCTCAAAACGAGCTTGTAATCCGGAAGGAGATTAAATGGGTCAGATAAAGAATTCAGTATCTTCCAATCAGATAAATTACGGAGGGGCCCCCCTATGAGACTCCCCCCACCCCTGAAGAACTGATTAGTTTCTGTTTCAGCAAGAAAGTTCCCCCTTTTTTATGGCGGCGCCATCTTTGGAATCAAATTAATTGAGCCGGAATAAAGGAAAATAAAAAGAATTTTTTCAAAAAATTCCATTTTAACGAGATAAATTTGGACATTGTCGAGGTAAAGGAAGTTGGGGGATCCAAAGGGCCACTAAATCCTTGTTCCCGGAGACAGATCAGACCACGAACTTGTGGAATTAATTACCATTTTGTGTGCTTTAAAGGGGGGTGGGGGTAAATGGAGTGGGGAGTGCCCTTTCCCAGACGATTTTGTCTCCTTTAAACTTGGCGGTTAAATTGTTGACTTGAGTCCGCCCTCTAAATTTATTAGGCCAGAGTTGGGAAACACCTTTAAAGTTATTACGCCCGCGAGAGCCATTTTGTTAAACGGTTCATTCCAAATTAGCAAAATAGAAGGACTTGACGTCACAGGATGATAACGTATCAAACCTGACGGGTGTCTTCAAGTGAGAAATCCCACCACAATTTTCATCTGACGAGAAAAAGTATCGAAGTAAACCCCCCTTAATTTTAAGCGAGAAATCGATTGGATTCAATAACTTTTGGAGGAGACATACAGGGTGCTCTAGAACGACCCTAACTTCGTTATTTTATATGCAAACCCTATGTTTCGACAATAGAAATCAATTTTACCCTTGATTTCCAGCAACTTTTACTTATAACACTTTTTTGTAGGACCAAACGTTCTGGGGTTACGCGCCATGTTAAGTAGCACTGTATTCGTAAACCCCAGAACATTTGGTCCTATCAAAAAAGTTTAGTTAGCAAAAGTTAATGGAAATCAAGCGCAAAATTGATTTCTATCGTCGAAATATAGGGGTTGCGTATAAAATAAGGAAGTTAGGGTCGCCCTGGAGCACCCTGTATGTCAGATTCAAAAGTTATGGATTCCAATCGATTCCTTGCTCAAAATTAAGGGGGGTTTACTTCGATACTTTTTTTCGTCAGGTCAAAATTGAACCCGTTTTTGAGACTATCGATTAATTGAAGAGAAGATTCTAGTTTTGGGGGGTTTTCGTGAGTATGACCGGAAATGACCGCGCGTTCATCTTGCAAAAGCGGAAATGAAAGGCGGCCCCTTAATCTTCGGATTAATTCAAAACCTTCCACGGCCCACATGATCGGAAAATAAAAAGTTGGGGAGGAGCCGTAAAAGGGCCATCAATTCGCTTTAAGTCGGCCATAAAGCCCCTAAACTTAACCAATTTCAAAGCCCTTCCTTTAACTAAAGACTATCAAAACTAAAAATTGATCGCACGTGCTGTGGAAATTTCTCCTTTTCTCGCTTTTTAAAGCATTTCAGTCTAGACTGAAAGTTTTGGCGGCTTTTCCGGCGGTTTGCCGAGTAATTAACGCCCCCCTCGACACTTTCGACTTCTCGGGTTCATTAATCTCTTGAGCCTAAGCCCATTTTAAAGGTGCCCGCTTATATTTGAAAACGGAAATGGGTGAAAAGGAAAAGGGGAAAACATTGCAAAAAGCACGTGCAGGGCGACACGATTATCCACTCAACAGATCAACCTTCGACCCTTTTTTTTTCGTGATGTATTTTTTTCTGAAAATTAGGAAAAAGGTGGTCCGAAAGAAAGAAGGATAAACGAATCTTTTCCTGTTGATGTTGAAAGAATTTAGGCCTTAGATTGGAATGAGACTTTGAATGTATAAATACGAGGACACGGAATACCGCGGATTAAATGCAATACCACAGATCTGAGGGCCGATGCCGATGTTTGGATACCACAAATCTGAGGTTTGGGTCCCACGGAATGCCATTCGATGGCGGATGCCACAGATATGAATTTCAGGGGCGGACTGGGACCTTAGGGCGTGGGTGGGTTTTCAGTTAAGGGGGCGCCCGGATGCAAAAAATTTTAACAGAAAATTGGCTTTTAGAAAAATATATTAGGCAAAAACAGAAGTTCCCATTTCACAGTGCGCCCCCCTTTTAAACAAATTAAATCCTTTGCCCCCCCTCCCCAAAGTTTTGAATGTTAACTTTTGACTGTTAACTAAGATTTGGGGTTTAAAATGTTGATTTTAACGGTTTTTGACAAAAGAAATTTCACTTAAAACGTTGATTTTGAGATTTTTTGACAAAAATATTTCCTCTTATAACCATGAATTCGAGGTTTTTGACAAAAAATTGTAAATTTAAAGTTGATTTTAAGATTTTGATTTAAAGTTGAAAAGGTTTTTTTGACGAAAATTATGCATCAAAAATGTTGATTTCGAGGTTTTTTGTCGAAAATTTGGCTTTATAAATGTAAGTTGAATATGAGGTTTTTGGACGAAAATTAGGCATCATAAATGTTGATTTCGAGGTTTTTTGACCAAAATTAGGCTTAAAAAATGTTGATTTCGAGGTTTTTGGACGAAAATTAGGCAATTATAAATGTCGATTTTGAGGGGTTTTTTTGTTTTTTGACGAAAATTTAGTTTTTAAAATGTTGATTTTGAGGTTTTTGGACGAAAATTAGGCATCTTAAATGTTTATTTCGAGGTTTTTTGACCAAAATTAGGCTTTTTAAATGTAGTTTTTGAGGTTTTTGGACGAAAATTAGGCTTCATAAATGTCGATTTCAAGGTTTTTTGACCAAAAGTAGGCTTTAAAAATGTTGATTTTGAGGTTTTTGACGAAATTTTGGGGATATTTGCACACAAAAAAAATCTTGAGCTTTCCCACACCCCCCTCCCCCCTGGGGACAGCTTACGCCCCCCAGTTTGGGAGCCACTGAGGAAAAATAACGCCCAAAACCCGGGGGGGCGCCGCGCCGCCTATACGTATTCACGGGGGGGCGCGGGTGGGTTCTGTCCAGCCCCCCCCCCCGGGCCAGTCCGCCTCTGGTCACAAATCCTTGTTAGAGTGCCACAAATCGTCGTCCGGATGCCACTAATCCTTGTTAGAATGCCACAAATCGTCGTCCGGATGCCAAAAACCCTTGTTCAAATGCCACAAATTCTCCAAAAAAAAGCCACAAATAATCGTTCAAATGTTATAATACCACAACTCCTAGTGTGATTGCCACAAATCCCTTATTCTCTTATTTTCGAAGAAGAAAATTTGAATAAAATAAAAACAATTCTTTGCTCAGATGCCACAAATCCTCTTTTTAAGCACGCAAATCGACGTTTTATACCGCTCCAATGCCACAAATCTACCTGAAGTATCTAAAACCAGTATAATTCCACAAATGCCACACTCCACAGCTTCATTTGCTACAAATCCTTGTTCGCTACAAAAAGGTTCGATTTTCAGTCTAAAGTAACAAAATAAAATCGCCATGTTATACGATAAAGAGCGAAAAATATGTCAGCGTGTATCGAATTTTAGAGAAGTTGTCAAAATGATTGGTGACATGTGTTTGTTGGGTGGTGGGGGGTGGAGGAGGGTGGTGGAAGGGAGGGGGGGTGGAGACACGAATTTAGCACGCTTTCGATTTCCACTTTGAGCTCCGTTGACGTTTTGTGAGTAAAAGACGCGAGTTTATGCATGAAAGGAGGAAGAGGGTGGGGGGCGTTTGTCATCCAAGCTGGCGTCCAGCGATCCCCCTCCCTTCCCCTCCTCCCCATAACCCTCCCCTCATCCTCCCCTGTCAAGGCGAGGAGGCTTTATTGGGTTTACGTCCTCTTCCCGGAATTCCAAGCACTCTCACTGGATCCTAGTTCACTTTCGGAATGCTTCCGTTCCGCTTTAGAATCCACCCCTCCCCCCCCCCAACACCACCTAAAATCCCACTCTCGAAAATCTTTTTTCCTCTGAAATGTCCACTTGAGAGGGGCTTTTGTCTGGGAGGCTGATTTTCCACGGCGGACATTTCCTGATCCTCTTTTCTCCCGGGATTTTCCTTTTCGGAGGCCAGAAATTTGATTTTGTTCACGAAATTGGTCCTAAATTACGTTTTCCGCATCCGACACTTAGAAGCGAAGAAAGCTGGAAAAGTCGTCATTTCTCTAAAATGAGATTGAATGCCACAAAAGGGGATGTTCGAGAGCAAGAATAAGATATGCCATCGATGTTTCAGTGCCACAATTCGTTGTGGTTCGTATGCCACAGATTTTGGAGGTTCAGATGCCACTGATTCTAGAGGTTCGGATGCCACAGATCCTCGAGGTTCGGATACAACAAATAAGAGAAATTCGGATGCCACGAATCCGAGATGCTCGGATGCCACAAATCTGAAAGATTCTGGTGCCTCAAATTCTCGTGGTTCAGGTGCCACAAATTCTCGAGGTTCAGATGTGAGGTGCCACAGATTCTCGAGGTTTGGATGCCACAGATTCTCGAGGTTTGGATGCCACAGATTCTCGAGGTTTGGATGCCACAGATTATCGAGGTTCGGATGCCACAGATTATCGAGGTTCCGATGCCACAGATTCTCGGGGTTTGGATGCCACAGATCCTCGGCAAAATGCCACATATCCATGTCCCAATGCCACAAATCCTTGTTCGAATGTCACAAGTCCTCGTTCGAATGCTAGAATACCACGATTCCTAGTTTGATTGAAACAATCCTTTTCTGAATTCCACAAATCCTAGATTGGTTGCCACAAATCCTAGATCGGTTGCCACAAATCCTAGATCGGTTGCCACAAATCCTAGATCGGTTGCCACAAATCTAGATTGGTTGCCACTAATCCTAGATTGGTTGCCACTAATCCTAGATTGGCTATCACAAATCCTAGATCGGTTGCCACAAATCCTAGATCGGTTGCCACAAATCCTAGATCGGTTGCCACAAATCCTAGATCGGTTGCCACAAATCCTAGATAGGTTGCCACAAATCCTAGATAGGTTGCCACAAATCCTAGATAGGTTGCCACAAATCCTAGATAGGTTGCCACAAATCCTATATTGGTATCACAAATCCTAGATTGGTTGCCACAAAACCTTGTTCGAATGCCACAATCCACGTTCGAATATTAGAATGTCACAATTCCTATTTTGATTGAAACAATCCTTTTCTCAATACCACAAACCCTCGTTCGAATGCCACAATTCCTTTTTGGAATGCCAGAATCAATTGTTTAAATGCCACAAATCCCTGTTCGAACATACAGGAGTAAACGCCACAAATCGACGTTTTTATGCCATAATTTAACGTTTTGAAGATATGAATGCCACAAATCCTTTTTCGAATATGTACCACAATTCCTAATATCAATCTAATTATTCATTTTCGAGGTGACCGCACCTCAGGATTACAATCGTAATAAATTGGGAAAATAAATCAGGAAAAGTTAAATAAGATTCAAAAATTGGCTCCCGGACGGGAATCGAACCCGCGTCTTCGAATTGGTACTCCAACGTTTCTTGAATGGAATACCTCTAGTCGAAGGACTTTCAAGAAACAATTGAATGGAATACCTCTAGTCGAAGGACTTTCAAGAAACAATTGAATGGAATACCTCTAGTTGAAGGACTTTCAGGCGGGAATATTTGAATTTACCAAATAATGAATGAAAAAGTTGAAGAGATTTGAAAAATTGGCGCCAAACGGTTGAGAAAACGAAAGCTGTCGATTGTCTTCCCGAAATGTTATCCATTCATTATCAGTTCTCGGTGGTGTAATGGATAGCACGTTGGAGTACCTATTCGAAGACGCGGGTTCGATTCCCGTCCGGGAGCCAATTTTTGAATCTGATTTAACTTTTCCTGATTTATTTTCCCAATTTATTACGATCACAATTCCTAATTTGATTGGCACAAATCCTGTTCACGAATTATGAATTATGAAGGGCGTGGGCATTCGAGGACAATAAACTTAACTATGAAATTCGGGGATTTAGGTGAGTAGATAGGAGCGAGCTCCTACAAATGTGCGGTTTTAATTAATGGAAGGCGGAATTGTATGTGAGAGACTTAGAAATGATTAATTCACTTTCTGGGCCCTTTTCCATTATGTTCCACTCGACGACGAATCCTTTCCATGAAAAATGAGAAAACATTGTTTGACAGTCGAAGAACGACGGACAAGGTGAGTCCTTTTCAACATTGACCTTCCAAGCAGCCCAAATCGTCCAAATTGTGTCTAAAGGACGCCCAAACCGTCCAAATTACCGCAACCTCCAAAAATTCCCAAATCGAGCAAACCGTAGGTAAAAACCACCCAAAACATCCAAACTGCCCGGACCTAGAAAACTACCTCGCCCAAACCACCCCAACCTCCAAAACTGCCCAAATATCCCAAATTGTAGCAAAAACCGCCCAAACTGTCCAAATCATCTAAATTGTAGCTAAAAACCGCCAAAACGCTCAAACCGTCCAAATCACCCAAACCTCCAAAACCGCTCAAACCGCCCAAATCACCCAAACTGTAGGTAAAAACCACCCAAATCTCCCAAACTGTCAAAACCTCCCAAATCACCCAAGCTTCCCAGACCTCCAAAACTGCGTAAATTTCCAAACTGCCCAAACCGCTCTTGTCACCCTAAAAGTATGAAGTTAGAGGTAAGCAGGGGGCGAGTTGGGGGGTGTTGGGGGGTGAAAAGAGAGATGATGAAGTGATGGGAGAAAAGGGAAGGGTAGATGAGGAAGGGGAGAAGGGGGTGAAGTTAAAGAAGGGATGGTGGGGAGAAGGGAATAGGATAAAAGGAGGGGGGAGAAGGGAATTTTATTCTATTTTTTACTTTTTAAGTCGAAGCTTATTGTTTTAAAAGTGTTTCCTCGTAAAGGAAATGCTGGAAAGCGTCAAGAACAAAAGGAGGAACTTTGTCCGTAACGACAAAAGCAAATTAGACTTCCCCTCCCCACCCTCCCCAACCACCACCCACCACCCCTTTTCGAAAACTTTTAAGGTAAATCATATTTACAAGGCAACAATAGAGTCTAATATCAAAAAGTTTCCATTTTATAAAAGACTTGAAAAACAAACCTAAAAAAACGTCCATTTTTACTTCGTAAAAGGATAATTAATGATTCAAAATACCAAATTTGTAGTTTGTACTGCCATTGATAGATCCGAGAGGTATGTTTACAAACTACTTGAATTTGTGGCCTACGAACCTCTGGAATTTGTGGCATGTGAACCTTTCGGATTTGTGGCTCCTGAATCTCTCGGATTTTTGGTATCCGAACCTCTCGTGGCAACTAACCTTAGTTTGTGGCATCAGAAAATGGATTTAGAGCAACTGACCTTGGTTTGTGGCATTCCATATTTGGATTTGTGGCAACTAACCTTGGTTTGTGGCATCAGAAAATGGATTTAAAGCAAATGACCTTGGTTTACGGCATTCCAAAATGGATTTGTGGCAAGTTACCTTGGTTTGTGGCATCAGAAAATGGATTTAGAGCAACTGACCTTGGTTTGTGGCATTCCAAAATGGATTTGTGGCAACTAACATTAGTTTGTGACATTAAAAAAAATGGATTTGTGGCAACTAATCTTGGTTTGTGGCATTCCAAAATGGATTTGTGGCAACTAACCTTGGTTTGTGGCATCAGAAAATGGATTTAAAGCAACTGACCTTGGTTTTTGGCATTCCAAAATGGATTTGTGGCAAGTAACCTTGGTTTGTGGCATCGGAAAATGGATTTAGAGCAACTGACCTTGGTTTGTGGCATTTTAAAATGGATTTGTGGCATCAGAAAATGGATTTAGAGCAACTGACCTTGGTTTGTGGCATTCCAAAATGGATTTGTGGCATCAGAAAATGGATTTAAAGCAACTGACCTTGGTTTGTGGCATTCCAAAATGGATTTGTGGCAATTAACCTTGGTTTGTGGCATCGGAAAATGGATTTAGAGAAAATGGATAGATCCGAGAGGTATGTTTACAAACTACTTGAATTTGTGGCATACGAACCTCTGGAATTTGTGGCATGTGAACCTTTCGGATTTGTGGCTCCTGAATCTCTCGGATTTTTGGTATCCGAACCTCTCGATTTTGTGGCATCTGAATTTCTCTTATTTGTGGTATCCGAATCTCTTGGATTTGTGGGTATGCGAAACCCAAATCCGAGAGGTTTTTAACCCAATAGTCCAAGAGGTTTGTGTACCACAAGTCCTAGAGGTTCGGATACGACAAATCCCTAAGCTTTGGATGCCAAAATTCGAGAGGTTCGGGACCCACAAAACCGGAAGGTTTGTATGCCACAAATTGGTCTTATCTTCGATGTAAAACCTGTGGGTTTTCAGGAATCTTCACCAGAGGGATCCCGTGACGTCATTCGTTCCAGGATAGAGGCCCTCGGATACATTATAATGCCCGGAAGTTGGGAAAATGCCAGTTTTTGAAAACACCGGAATGATAATAACATTTGAAATACTTGACATTAGCCGAGAATCTCCCAGGAATGGGGCTTGAAAGGGCCTTTTGAATACCTCATCGCTCTTTCTCACTCGCTCACTCACCCTCTCTCTCTTTTTACCGTCCTACGCATCAAATTAGGTCAAAAGGCTCCAGTCCGGCTGTTTAGCTTCTAAATATTGATTCTGGAGCTAATTGATTTCGAGTGGTTAATCTACGGAAAACATTCAAATCTAATTTAATATCCATTAGGTCTAAAAACAACGATATCGGTCATCACCGGCCAGAATAGAGCCGATGCGATGGTCACTGACTTCGGTGTCATGAAGATCTTGGATTTGTGGCAACTAACCTTAGTTTGTGGCATCAGAAAATGGATTTAGAGCAACTGACCTTGGTTTGTGGCATTCCAAAATGGATTTGTGGCAACTAACCTTGGTTTGTGGCATCAGAAAATGGATTTAAAGCAAATGACCTTGGTTTTTGGCATTCCAAAATGGATTTGTGGCAAGTTACCTTGGTTTGTGGCATCAGAAAATGGATTTAAAGCAAATGACCTTGGTTTGTGCATTCCAAAATGGATTTGTGGCAAGTAACCTTTAGTTTGTGACATTAAAAAAATGGATTTGTGGCAACTAATCTTGGTTTACGGCTTTCGAAAATGGATTTTGGCAACTAACCTTGGTTTGTGGCATCGAAAATGGATTTGTGGCAACTAACCTTGGTTTGTGGCATCAGAAAATGGATTTAAAGCAAATGACCTTGGTTTTTGGCATTCCAAAATGGATTTGTGGCAAGTTACCTTGGTTTGTGGCATCAGAAAATGGATTTAGAGCAACTGACCTTGGTTTGTGGCATTCCAAAATGGATTTGTGGCAACTAACCTTGGTTTGTGGCATCAGAAAATGGATTTAAAGCAAATGACCTTGGTTTTTGGCATTCCAAAATGGATTTGTGGCAAGTTACCTTGGTTTGTGGCATCAGAAAATGGATTTAGAGCAACTGACCTTGGTTTGTGGCATTCCAAAATGGATTTGTGGCAACTAACATTAGTTTGTGACATTAAAAAAATGGATTTGTGGCAACTAATCTTGGTTTACGGCTTTCGAAAATGGATTTGTGGCAACTAACCTTGGTTTGTGGCATCAGAAAATGGATTTAAAGCAAATGACCTTGGTTTTTGGCATTCCAAAATGGATTTGTGGCAAGTTACCTTGGTTTGTGGCATCAGAAAATGGATTTAGAGCAACTGACCTTGGTTTGTGGCATTCCAAAATGGATTTGTGGCAACTAACATTAGTTTGTGACATTAAAAAAAATGGATTTGTGGCAACTAATCTTGGTTTACGGCTTTCGAAAATGGATTTCTGGCAACTAACCTTGGTTTGTGGCATCCGAAAATGGATTTGTGGAAACTACCTAGGTTTTCTGGCATTCCATAAATTGATTTGTGGCATCCAGTAAACGTATTTGTGGCATCATAAACGCTCTAGAAACCTGCCTGATTTGTGGCATCTGAACATCTTAAATTTGTAGCATCCTAACCTGTAGGATTTGTGGCACACAAAATGGATTTAGAGCAACTGACCTTGGTTTGTGGCATTCCAAAATGGATTTGTGGCAACTAACCTTGATTTGTGGCATCAGAAAATGGATTTAAAGCAAATGACCTTGGTTTGTGGCATTCCAAAATGGATTTTTGGCAAGTTACCTTGGTTTGTGGCATCAGAAAATGGATTTAAAGCAACTGACCTTGGTTTGTGGCATCAGAAAATGGATTTAAAGCAAATGACCTTGGTTTGTGGCATTCCAAAATGGATTTGTGGCAAGTTACCTTGGTTTGTGGCATCAGAAAATGGATTTAAAGCAAATGACCTTGGTTTGTGGCATTCCAAAATGGATTTGTGGCAAGTTACCTTGGTTTGTGGCATCAGAAAATGGATTTAAAGCAAATGACCTTGGTTTTTGGCATTCCAAAATGGATTTGTGGCAAGTTACCTTGGTTTGTGGCATCAGAAAATGGATTTAGAGCAACTGACCTTGGTTTGTGGCATTCCAAAATGGATTTGTGGCAAGTTACCTTGGTTTGTGACATTAAAAAAATGGATTTGTGGCAACTAATCTTGGTTTACGGCTTTCGAAAATGGATTTCTGGCAACTAACCTTGGTTTGTGGCATCCGAAAATGGATTTGTGGAAACTACCCTAGGTTTCTGGCTTTCGATAATTGATTAGTGGCATCCAGAAACGTATTTGTGGCATTAAACCTCTAAACCTCCCGGATTTGTGGCATCCGAACATCTTAAATTTGTAGCATCCTAACCTGTAGGATTTGTGGCACACAAACCTTCTACTTCCGAGTATAATAACCCGATTAACAACTAAAAGTGTAAATTAAATCATGTTTATAGAGGATTTTCCTCCCTCCCAGAGCAACGGTGACCCCCTTTTACGGCACCTGTTACCTTCAGCATACATTAAAAGCCGAAACCTCCCTCGGAAATTCATGAATATTTCAATACCTACTCCCCGATACAAGTGTCATTATCCAGAAACAACGTAGGCCTCCTCAAAATTTCAATAAAAGCTCTTCTTCGCTTTTTTTTAAGGTCCAGATTTCGAGGAAAGCGAGAGTGGCGATTTTGAAAGTGATATTCGGTTCGCATTGTTGTCAGGCTCCATTGTCCTCACGTCATGACCCTCCTCTCTTATCAACGTCAACCGCACACGTGACGTCAAATACACCATCATATACACAACTACGATTTTCTGGACGAATCATGGAAGGAAACCGTTAGGATGAGCAGAAACGCTTATGCTTTTACCTGACGAAAAAAATTATCGAAGTAAAACCCCTTTAATTTTGAGCGAGGAATCGATTGGAATCGATAACTTTTGGATCCAACATACAGGGTACTCCAAAACGACCCTAACTTCCTTATTTTATAGATAAACCCTATGTTTTGACGATGGAAATCGATTCTACGCTTGATTTTCAGTAAGTTTTACTTAAGACACTTTTTTGATAGGACCAAAATTTCTGGAATTACGAATATTGTGCTACTTAACATGGCGCATAATCCCAGAAAATTTGGTCCTACAAAAAAGTGTTATAAGTAAAAGTTGCTGGAAATCAAGGGTAAAATTGATTTATATCAATGAAATATAGGGTTTGCATATAAAATAATGAAGTTAGGGTCTTTCAGGAGCACTCTGTTTGTCTTATCCAAAAGTTACCTATGCCAATCGATTCCTCGCTTAAAATTAAGGGGGGTTCACTTCGATTCTTTTTTTCATCAAGTCAAAATTGTGGCTGATAATCGGCCTTGTAGACTCAAAAATCCTTCATAACCTCATAACGGTAGATACGTTATCATTAGGATCTAAACAAAGTCCATTTCGATTCGAAAAATCGATATTTTTGAGTATATAGGTATATATATATAGTATATAGGTGGTAAACACACACACACAAAAAAAAAACAACCTTGATTTATGGCCTTTTGAATGGAAATATTAAGTTTTCGTTAATAATGATAATTTTCTCGTTGCTTTGGGACCATTATGTCGGGGAAACCGCATTAGCTCTCCGCTTTGCGGGCTCACTCTATCCCCTACGCCTTAGTTCCTCCATAAAATACAATCATTACTCCAAAACTTGGGTGTTTACGGTCTAAAATGGAAGGAAAAAAAATAATATTTTTTTTTTCATTTTTTTATTTGGAAGGAAAAATTGTTGATTTTTCAAAAGGGGGAGATTTCCTTCCTACGTTTGAGATAATTTTCTTCGTTTCCGGAATTGGACGGGTGACAGTTGGCAGCAGTGCTGGTTGTTGGGTGGGGGGTGGGTGTGGTGGTTGTGGAGGGGGGGGGGTAATATTTTACCCTATCCGAGATTCCTTTTGTTTTTTGGAAGTTCAGGACAGAATTCGATATAACCTGATGAGTTATTTATTGTTCTTTTTGCCTTTTTATTATTGTTTAGAACCATTAGGTATTTCTAAATATCAGTTTTTGTCACTCCTGTCCTGTGCCTTTGGCCTTTGGCACTTTTTTAAGTTTTTGATCTCTAGCGCAAAAACAATGCATTTTAGTGACTTAACCACTAAGTAAAAAAAGGAAGATTATTAATTTTTACGTCTAATGAGCTTTCCGGAGTCAAAATCGGTTTAGCCATTCAGGAGATATCGATGGTCAAAGTTGAACCATCACAAGTTTTTGGCCTCTAGCTTGAAAACTAAGGGTTCTAGCGACTTGACCACTTAGTACTAAATGAAAGAAAATTAAATTATCATTCTTTTTGTACTAAGTAATTAAGTCGCTAGAACCCTTAGTTTTCGAGCTAGAGTACAAGAACTGAAAGAGGTTGCTTTTTTTTCTGTTTTTGACTTCTGACTCAAAAACTAAGCGTTTTTGCAACCGGCCGATTGCCACAATTTTACTCTTAATCGCTAAAAATCCAAGATTGAGTGCCACAGATTCCATGCCACCGATCTAAGTTCGACCTTCGACTGCCACAAATGATAGGCGGTTGAATGCCACAGATCGACGTCTGAATACCACAAATGATTCCATTGCCACAAATCAATAGTTGCCCTCTTCAATTTGTGTCTTGGGATTCACATTTTTCTTCACCATTGACCATTAGCGGCGTGTTTCCGGAGTTCAAAAGGCAAAGTTTGATAATTCAATTGGAAACCAGGTTGGCGGGCTAATTTAGCGAGCTCGGAAAGGGGTTTCGTAGTTTGAGGGGTGGTGGGGGAAGGGAGGGGAGGTTATGAGGGTCCCCCCCCCCTCCCTACGCCCTAGGGAAGACTTTGACAACAATTCCAATTAAACTCGTCAACAAACCCCAACGAATTCTCCATCGGGGGCCCATCCTCTGTCACTTCGTCAATCTCTCAATCAATTTCGGAGTTTTTTTCGTCATCTTAGGGCGATGTCCTCATAAAAATCAAACTTAGGGACGCGCCAGCGTTCCGCCCAGCCAAGTAATCGAGAATACAAGTTTAAAAGTTGTTGCGTAGTCCTAAACAAAGAGCAATTAGGAGGGAAGTTGGTCTCACTCTGGCCGACGAGGCTTCCTAGGGCTCGACTTTCGAGGAAACTTCACCGGCCGCCCCCATCGCATTAGGCCGACCACTTTGAAAGGGGATTAGAGACCGGAGACGAGGAAATGGAGCGGTGAACGTCACAAGATGCTTAATTACTCGAATAAACGCTTCTACTTAAACGTTCTTGAGCGTGAAAATCATATTTTGCTATCTTTTCTGAACGTTGATAGGTAGAATTTGTGGCATCCATCGGTAGAATCTGTGGCACTAGGCGATAGAATTTATGGCACTAGTCGATAGAATTTGTGGCACTAGTTGATAGAATTGGCGGCTCTAGTCGATAGAATTTGTGTCATTAGTCGATGGAATTTGTGGCACTAGTCGATAGAATTGGCGGCTCTAGTCGATAGGATTTGTGTCATTAGTCGATAGAATTTGTGGCACTAGTCGATAGAATTTGTGGCACTAGGCGATAGAATTGGCGGCTCTAGTCGATAGGATTTGTGTCATTAGTCGATAGAATTTGTGGCACTAGTCGATAGAATTTGTGGCACTAGTCGATAGAATTGGCGGCTCTAGTCGATAGAATTTGTGTCATTAGTCGATGGAATTTGTGGCACTAGTCGATAGAATTGGCGGCTCTAGTCGATAGGATTTGTGTCATTAGTCGATAGAATTTGTGGCACTAGTCGATAGAATTTGTGGCACTAGGCGATAGAATTGGCGGCTCTAGTCGATAGGATTTGTGTCATTAGTCGATGGAATTTGTGGCACTAGTCGATAGAATTGGCGGCTCTAGTCGATAGGATTTGTGTCATTAGTCGATAGAATTTGTGGCACTAGTCGATAGAATTTGTGGCACTAGTCGATAGAATTGGCGGCTCTAGTCGATAGAATTTGTGTCATTAGTCGATAGAATTTGTGGCACTAGTCGATAGAATTGGCGGCTCTAGTCGATAGAATTTGTGTCATTAGTCGATAGAATTTGTGGCACTAGGCGATAGAATTGGCGGCTCTAGTCGATAGAATTTGTGGCACTAGTCGATAGAATTTGTGGCACTAGTCGATAGAATTGGCGGCTCTAGTCGATAGAATTTGTGTCATTAGTCGATGGAATTTGTGGCACTAGTCGATAGAATTGGCGGCTCTAGTCGATAGGATTTGTGTCATTAGTCGATAGAATTTGTGGCACTAGTCGATAGAATTTGTGGCACTAGGCGATAGAATTGGCGGCTCTAGTCGATAGGATTTGTGTCATTAGTCGATAGAATTTGTGGCACTAGGCGATAGAATTTTCGGCTCTAGTCGATAGAATTTGTGTCATTAGTCGATAGAATTTGTGGCATTAGTCAACAGAATTTGTGGTATTCGTGAGCCCATAGACTTAGTGACATTAAGTGATAGGTTGATATCTGTGGCATCGGTCGACATCTGTGGCATTGGTCGATATTCGGAGAGGTCTATAGAGCCCCAAATTATGAGTTAATTCTAGTTATGGGCTCCTCTATCACTTTTTTCTTCAATAACACAATTTCCAAAAGTTAATTTGGACTCGGCGAGAATTACGACAAACATAGAAATCCGGTAATTGGAGCAAAATGGGGATTTTCGCAGGGTTATCTCCGTGGTTTTCCATTCTAAAGGGAAGGAAAATGGGGTTGAGACATATTGAATTTTAGCACTCTAGGGGTAAAAAGAGGTGGCGGTAGGGTGGTGGAGAGGAGGGGGTAAAATATCGTGTTTAAATTCCCCTTATTACTTTCTTTCTAGGAGGCCCTTAAACAGAAAAACCCTTCGGGTGATGCATCTATCTCTGTCCTTACTTAATCTTCCCCCACCCTCCCCCACCTTCCCCGCCCCTAACAATCCCTTTTTCACTTCTTTTT
The DNA here is from genome assembly GCA_018703685.1 of Orius laevigatus. Classification (NCBI taxonomy): domain Eukaryota; kingdom Metazoa; phylum Arthropoda; class Insecta; order Hemiptera; family Anthocoridae; genus Orius; species Orius laevigatus. The sequence goes on from JAGWEN010000291.1 coordinate 65,701, forward strand.
TTCGACAAAATACTATATTTTATGCCATTTTAAGTTTTCTTTATGGGCGTAAGCAGCGAAATGGGATGTCATCAATGTATATGGAGTTTGAAAATTCTCGGGACCACATATTTGTCATACTCAAATATTCAAAAGCTTTTTGTCAAATTAATAGAAATGTGAAGGATAAAGGCTGAATAAATTGCGAAATATCGTCTTAAGTGATATGAGGGCTTCATTTAAGTAAATATAGTGATAGGGGTTGTGGGGGATGTGGGGGAGGTGATGGGAGGGAGTTTGTTTTAATTTCTAGAGCATTCGAATAATCTTCAAAATCTCCTGATGAACCCTTTAAGGGGCCGTGAAAACAGTTATTCAATGATAGCTCATAGAAAAATGATCCGATCTAGACCGGACTTTTTTTAAAATGAAGCTTATTTATTTCTCCGCGCATTCCACTAAACTTATTGTAATAAAAATAAATCTTTGTAGTAAAAAAAAAATGTTTAAATTTTTTTTAAAACTTTTTAAAGAATTGTTTAGTGAAATGCGCTCCACATAACAAAGAACATAAGTATGCAAATTTTGAATCAATTCCGATGACTCAATCTTTAGTTATCATTGAAATACTATCTCAACAAATTTTGAATCACGCGGGTTTTTCAACGAATCAAAGACAAGTGGGCGGAGAGAACCGGCTCCTCCTGCCAATTGAAGGGGAGGGATAAGTTTTAAAACCCTCGTGTTATGCGGGTCGCCCCGCCCTCGCGACAGGCGCTGGATGGGCCCTTAATGTTGAATTTAAGCAATTTTCTTTGATCAACAACTAAAAGTTAAAGAATTTATGGTATTCGTCGATATTTGTGGCATTCTTTGATAGAATTTGTGGTATTCGTTGATAGAATTTGTGGCATCCAATGATATAATTTGTGGCATTAGTCAAAAAATTGGTGCATTTGATGCAGTTCATAGGATTCGTGGTAGGAATTGGAATTCGTGGCATACGCTAATAAAATCCGTGGTATTCGTCGATAGAATTTGTGGAAAAGATTGATCTTTTTCCCTAATGGGTTAGAAAACCATACTAACGCCATTTTTTTTGGATAAAACAACAAAAAGTAAAGATTTTTTTTTTCCCTCGTTGTAAGGCGTGGGTTTTATGTCGTAGGGAGGAAAGTTGGAGTCGAATTTCGGCTCCCTAATAAGATTTAATCGTTTCTCGCTCCTTAAAACAAACGGACTTAATTAAAAAGAGGACGATCGGACTCGAAAATCGCCCGAAAACCCAATCGCTTATAAGAAGCTTATTAACTTTTTAATGAAATGGAAGAGAGAGAGAAAAAAAAAATGCTCAGAGATTTGCACTAAAAATACCTCGAGCATTTTTAGAAAGGGATTCTGCAGAAATTTTATTGACCAATGACTCAAATTCTACTAACGAATGACACAGATTCTATGGAAGAATGCCACAAATTCTATCGTAAATTGCCACAAATTCTATGGAAGAGGGCCACGAATTCTATCAAAGAATGCCTTATACAGTATACCACAAAATCTATCGTGAAATGCATCAAATTATATTGACTGACGCCATAAATTCTATTAACGAATAGGCACAACAATTTCTATCCAGAGGTTCTATCAGAATAATGCCACAAATATCGAGCATGCCATATATTCTCTCAACGAATGCCACAAATTTTGATGACAAATAACTCAAATTCTACCGATGAATTCCACAAATTTTATGAACGAATGCCACAAATTCTCTCAACGAATGCCACAGATTTTATCATCGAATGCCTTTTATTCCATCAATACCACAAACTTTATGAAAGAATGCCACAAAATTCTATCAAGAAATACCTCAAATTCTATTGACTAATGCCACAAATTCTACCAAACAATACATCAATATCTGTCGAAGCTCGCCACTATTAACTTTCTCAAAGAGAAGTTATTGTATTACCGTCGGATTCGGGTTTTTGGGGAAGGGTCTTCCAGACCCCCTAGGGTCAAACTGACTTTTGATCTTTGCCGGACATGACTGTCTGTGGTGCCGGCCGTCCGGCCGTCCGTCGCCTTTTTTTCTCGGAACACTTCACGGCCACAATTTTCATCCGATTTTCACGAAATTTTCACACAATCTTCCTTTCGTGGTTATCTTGAAAGTGACGAGAGCGATTTTTGAAATTCGACAAAATGGCGGAGATATGTCTGTCTAAAGTTTGCAAAAATGTGCTACGGGCTTTCTACCGGTCCGATCTTCACCAAATTTTAACCAAATAATCTTCACGTGATCCCGATTAAATTTCATTAACTAATTAGGTAATTAATTATGTAATTAGATAATTATGACTAATTAACTTAATTTTCCCATTTTCATAAAATTATCGCCAAATTCAAGTTATGATTGAAAAAAATTTTTTTTTCAATAATTAATTAATTAATTAACTAATTAGGTAATTATATTGAGTTTGAGTGAAATTATTCCCATTTTCATAAAATTATCACCAAATTCAAGTTATGATTGAAAAAAAATTTTTTTTTCAAAAATTAATTAATTATTAATTAACTAATTAGGTAATTATATTGAGTTTGAGTGATATTATTCCCATTTTCATAAAATTATCACCAAATTCAAGTTATGATTGAAAAAAAATTTGTTTTTCAAAAATTAATTAATTAACTAATTAGGTAATTATATTGAGTTTGAGTGAAATTATTCCCATTTTCATAAAATTATCACCAAATTCAAGTTATGATTGAAAAAAAATAATTTTTTTTTCTCAAAAATTAATTAATTAATTAATTAACTAATTAGGTAATTATAATGTGTTTGAGTGAAATTAGTCCCATTTTCATAAAATTATCACCAAATTTAAGTTATGTTAGAAAAAAAAGGATTCATTTCCCCCGAAATTTATGGATCCCCCGAAATCTGTAGACCTTTGAGAAAGTTCGTGTCTCTGGGCAAGCTCCAGGACCAATATTCACAATTGCCAAACTTTCTATCAAGCGAATACCACAAATATCATCAAAAACGACAAATTCTTTAACTTTTTGTTGTTTATCAAAGAAAATTGCTTGAATTTAACATTACTGGTTCATTAGGATATTTTGAAGATTATTCGAATGCTACCGCAGGAAAAACGAACTCTCTCCCATCACCTCCCCGCTCCCTCATCCACCTCTCCCCATCCTCCACCAGCTTGTTGTTTTTTGTTGTTTTCTGAAAATGAGTAAATTCACAGGGTTCATCACTAGATTGTGAAGTTTATTCGAATGCTATATAAACCCATTACGGAAAAAGCTCATTGATTAATGACATTTTGATGGAGATGCTTTTCCTCATTCGCCCTCTCTTGTTATCGACCAGAGAGAAATAGCCCGAAAAGAAAAATCTTTTTTTATCCCCATGATCCCAATTAAAAGGGAGCAATCCGCGGGATTTATCGAGCAAATAAGGTTTTTTTCCTTCTTCTTTTGCCTCGAACGGGGAAAACAGTTATTCGGTCTAGATCGGTTAAAAGGTCGGAGACACCGGAGGATTCCTTGTCTAACTATGTCGTCGCTTCTCAAATTACTCCTCACATTTCACATGAAAAGAATGAAATAGAGAAGGAAAATCCCTCGATGGCCCATTTTGTTCACCTTCGTCGGTAGGTCATCGCTTTGCCGAAGAAGTGATGATCCTTTAGACATTTACCATATCAAAAAAATCAATCGTAAAATGCCAAAAATTCCATTGACCAATACCACAAATCCTATAAAAGAATGCCACAAACTTATCGAGGAAATGCCACAAATACTATCGTCGAATGCCACAAAATATATGGACTAATGCCACAAATTCAATTGTCAAAAGCATCAAATTCTATAAAGTAATGCCACAAAATATACCATCAACGAAGGCTACAGATTCTATCGACGAATGGCACAAATTCTACAGACAAATGCCACAAATTCAATAAATTAATGCCACAAATATTATGGATGGATGTCACAAATTCTATGGATGGATGCCACAAATATTATGGATGGATGCCACAAATATGGACCAATATGTACCACAAAATCCATCAGCTAATGCCACAAATTCCATCGGCTAGTGTCACAAAATCCATCGAATAGTGCCACAAATTCTATCGACTACTGCCACAAATTCTATCGACTAGTGCCACAAATTCTATCGACTAGTGCCCCAAATTCTATCGACTAATTCCACAAATTCTATTGACTAATTCCACAAATTCTATCGACTAATTCAACAAATTCTTATTCCACAAATTCTATCGACTAGTGCCCCAAATTCTATCGACTAATTCCACAAATTCTATTGACTAATGCCACAAATTCTATCGACTAATTCAACAAATTCTTATTCCACAAATCCCACATTTGTGGATAGAATGTCCCAAATTCTTATTCCACAAATTCTATCGACTAGTGCCCCAAATTCTATCGACTAATTCCACAATTCTAATTCAATTCAATTCTAATTCCACAATTCTTATTCCACTAATTCTATCCACAAAATCCACATTTTTTATGAATGCTTCACGAATATTGCAAATTCTATCAACGAATACCACATATTCTATCGACGTGACATATTATGCACAAAAAATTGGGTCATCATGTCAGAATCATCGACCATTGTTATTCCTTCCCAAACGTGACGACCCATCTTCCCCCTTTAGAGCTAAAAACGTTCAAATCCCGGACCGACCTAAGTAAACTAAATTTCCCCGAGATTCGGACTCCCCCCTCCCACAACAAGTTTTGATACAAGCGCCCCCCGGGATCGTTAACTTCCACTCTCTTTTACCTCAAGAGAGCCTAGAGGGTCACTAACGAGAATTTACCGTCGGGACTCGGAGAAAAAAATAAAATAAATAACGCTAAAAAATAACGAAATTGCAACAGATGTCAAAAGTCTCGACCTTTCCTTTCGAGGGATTTTAATTTATGTAATCGACCCTCGGGCGCCATACCGTCTCGGCCAATCTACATTTTCGAAATAGACAGCAAGTTTCCTTTCTTCCACAAATCAATATAGTGCAGTCAATCTACGCCCCAAAAGGGCAAATAGACAAATTGTTTCTGTTTTTCGTCAATATCTCGAAAACCGTGGGTCGTACGCGAAAACATATTAAGTACAAAATTAAAGAAAATTGTATTCCCTGCATATTTTATTTAGCAAAATTTTTTGTAGCACCAAACATATCTAAACTACGAGGCGACAAAAAAAAAAAAAAAATTTTAATATCTTCACCCTCAAAAATAGAATTGAAGATAAAAACTTCATACGAGAAAAAAAAAATTAAAAAAAAAATTTCTCCTTAAAATACTGTCATAATGGCAACCATTTTTTTAATCTAAGGAAGATAAGGATCGGATATCAGAGGGGGAAAGAGAAATTGCGTGGAAAAAAGAAAAAACAAGTTTTGAAGGAGCGCGCTAAATTAGATTGGTCTCACCGCACGGGCACATAATCTATGGGAAACAAAGTGAAAGTTGGCGACGAAAAAGCCGAAAAAATCGAGACGGTTTCTTTGTAACGTCGATCCTTTTGGGTAGGTCAGGACCCAACATGTCACAATCTTGTTGAAAAATTGATCGAAATCAAGTCTAAGTGCCACAATCTCAAAGAGAAATACTCAAAATCAAGTAAAAAGTTCCAAAATCAAGCAAGAAAAGGCACAAAATCAGCTCTAAGTGCCACAATCTTGCAGAAAAAGCCACGAAATCAGGTCAAAGTGCCACAATCTTGTAGAAAAAGCCACAAAATCATCTCAAAGTCACACAATCTTGTAGAAAAGGCCACAAAATCAGCTCAAAGTGCCACAATTTTGTAGAAAAATCCACAAAATCAAGTCCATGTGCTTCAATTTTTTTCAAAATTCCACAAAAATCAAGTCCATGTGCCACAATTTATAGAAAAATGCTTGTACTCCTCAATCAGGAGTTTTCAGAGTTGGTGGTCATGGAGAAAGAAAAACTTCGAAATCGCAAAACTGTACACAAAAAGAGGTCATCATGACGTTTTTTTCTGAAATTTCCCAGAGAAATATAGAAGTTACGCATTTTGCTTATTTGACGTAACAGTGTATTCTGTACGATTCTACACAAAAGTACATGCAATTAAACTCCAATTAATTCTAATTTGTTCGGGCGAAATTGGACGTAATTAGAGGACATGAAATAGGGCGGTCATTTTTCTTTTTTCCCCACTCCTTTAAATTTCTAAATATTTAGACCCGAAAGATCCTCCCTTTTTTCACTCAATTTTGACATTCTGTACTTTTTTTACTCGAATTTATGCCCTACGGACCCCATTTTTCTGTTTTTTATGGCCATTGAATTAATTTAATAGAATATCATCTCCGGAGGGTGAGAAATGGTTTTCCCCCTTATTTTTCCTTAAACATATTTTAAACAATTTTCGTCGATTTGACGACGAAGATTCGAAAAAAATGAAAATCGTCGTCCCCCAGTTGGATTTTAGAATGTTTGAAGTCTTAAAATGGTTAAAAAGGGCAAAATCTAGGGCCACGGTGGTCTAAAAAGGATCAAAAATCAAGCTAAAAAGGTCCCTTTTCGTCGTCAAGGAATAAAATCATGTTAAAAGATCAAAAACAGTGTTGCCAAAATGGGCGATTTGTAGCAAATTGGGCTTTTTTTACAAGGCCAAATCTGGCAACCCTAATCAAAAATCAAAATTAAAACTGCTTTATTCGTATAGGGTAAAAACTAAAAATGATCAAAAATTAGATTTAAAAAGGCCTTATTTGTCACAAAGGAATAAGTACCCTTTTAGCTTGGTTTTGAAATCCTTTTTAGGCACCTAGTGCCCAAAATGGGCCGAAAGACCATATTAAAAAGGCCAACAATCAAGGTAAAAGAGTCCTTTTTTGTCTTTAAGGGGGATCCGACATCAAAATTCTACCAAGTGTGCGAGAGAGAGGGAAGATGCCCAAAAGTAGTTTCCTCGTTTTGGGCACTAAAAATGGTCGGAAATTTTTTTTTGAAAAGCGCGTTCTCATTCTTTTGGAAAACTACGTACTGTTTAGGGGGGCAGTTTTTCCGGAAAAATTTTCCTCGGGAAAATAGAAAATCCAATTTTCCACCAAAACACGAAATTTTGAAAAAACAGATAGTCATCTTGTAGGTTTGAACGAGCTGATTTCAAATATGCTAATATAATAATAATAATAAATAATTTTATTTGTACAAGCTAGTAAGCATTACAAAATTAAAATGTGTCTGCAGGTACATATTTAAGCCTTGTCAAATCTTTTTTTAAGTCCTCCATGGATAAAATACGAGAGGTTGTTTAAATTTTTTAGTTGAACGGCCGGGTCTGAGATAAGGTTGATAAGTGATTGTAGGGAGTAAATAGGTGTATTTAAGTATTTTTGGCGGAGGTTGGAAAGAGATGGACATTCGGTTAAAAAATGGATGAAACTTCCTCCGTTGTCAAGGTTGCAAAGTGGGCATGGCTCTATTGAGATGAAGGTATCTTTACTTTTGAAATGACGGAAAAAATATTTGTCTTTATTGAAGGTTCTTAATTGGCATAGAAGTCGTTTATGGAAAAGCGGAAGGGAGTCTGAGTCTAAAAAATTGGATTGGAGCGGGAAGGAGGTACAGACGGATTTAAAATGTGTATTATAGGATGAATTTTGAATTTTAACAGAATCTGCCCCCCAAAGAGAAAGCCTTAATTTTTTGATGATTTTTTCTTGGTAAAATCGGGCTAAATCAGCATTTTGCCTGGACCACACAAAGTCAAAACCTGTATCAATTAATAAATCTTTTATCGCGGTCGCCCAATTATATCTCTTTTCTTCGAGGTCAAAAAGTTCGATTTGTTTTTTATAAAGCCGTTTTGGGATTCGATCGTTGTCCATATCGAGAATTTTGATCCAATAGTTGAGGGCCCTTTTAAAAATCGGGACAGCTAGCGGGGGAATCGCGAGCTCACGTCTGACGTAGTGATTAGGCGTGTTTCGAGCAATCTGAAGGATCGACTTATAAAATTGGACCTGAATTTTCTCTAACGCTTCAGAATGTAATAAACCCCAGATTTCTGAAGCGTACAAAGCGGTGGCCATTGACACTGCGTTGAAGAGGGTTGTCCAAGTTGCTTTAGAGTTATTCCGATTATAATGGCAGATAGGGAGTAAAGCAGCTGAAGCCGACGAACCTTTTTTAAGAGCAATTGCCAATTGATCGACAAACAAACCAGAACTCGAGAAATACACCCCTAGGTAATTAAAACATTTTTCGATTTTTAGTGCACATCCATCATAGTTAAACCTCAGAGACTTCGATAAACGACCTTTCCTTCGAAATACGACAACCCTGGATTTGTCTGAATTTACTTCCAGTTTGTTCAAAGCACAATATTCTTTTAGGGCATTGAGTTTCCTTTGCAAACCAATGGGTGTATATGCAAGTAGGGCAAGATCGTCGGCGAAAAACATGCACATTACATCGGTGTTGGAATCAATGTCTATACCAGACAACCCCTTGGCACGTAGAAATTCCTCAAAATCAGCGACAAAGAGAGCGAATAAAATAGGCGATAGCACGTCGCCTTGCAGAATACCTCTTGAAAGATCAAACTCTACAGTTCCCTCGCTGGAGTTAATGTGAATTTTAGCCTGATTGTATATGCCGTTGAGAATACGAATAAATTTGGCGGATAATCCAAGGGAATATAATTTTCTAAACAGCAGTTCATGATCAACGGTATCAAACGCTTTCGTGAAATCAATAAAGGCGGTATACACTTTACGTTTTTTAAGACGAGTGCCTATGTTAATCAAGCTAGAGAGGATGTAGACGCTATCAACTGTGCTTCTCCCTTTGCGGAAGCCATTTTGATTTTCTGGAAGTAAGCAGCGATTCTCACAAAAACGAACGATCCTAAAGTACAAAAGTTGCGAAAAAAGCTTGGCGACGGTATTAATTATCGATATTCCCCTGTAGTTATCTAGTAAAGTCTTCGAGCCCTTCTTATGCAAGAGGAAGAAATTAATCTCCCCCCAGCTAGAGGGCGGGGTTTCTGATTCCATGATCATATTAAAAATATTTAGTAAAACGAGCTTCCAGTTTTGTGGCAGGGCCTTTAAAAATTCATACCCTACTCCATCTAAACCAGCGGCTTTTCCGTTTTTGCAGTGGGACAAAGCGATATCGAGGTCCTTAAGATCAAAATGCGAGTCCAAGACCGGGTCAAAAGTTCCATGAAAGCGACAGAGAGGCGATTCTTCTCTTTGTGGAAAGAGTTTTTTAAAGTGATCTTCGAGTTCGGCGGAAGAAAATACCCTATGGGAAGTTTTTTGTTTTCTCATGCTTTTAACGGTGTTCCAAAAACAAATAGAATTTTTTGTGTCGGCTAGCTTTTCTGTCATTAGCTTCTGATAGGATTGCCTTTTCTCAATGAGAATGGACCTGTATCGTTTTTTCTGTTCGAGGTATAAATCAAGCAAGCTGCGTTCAAAATTTTTTCTTTTGCACAGCCTGAGGGCTTTGCGGGCTTCAAACCTTTGGGACCGGCACTCATTATCGAACCAAGGATGACCTTTTTTCAAATTTCGGCGAAAAACCTTGTTTTTCATCCCTACCGACATTGCTTGAGCGCAAATAGTCTGTGTTAGCACACTGTAGGTTACAGAAGGGTTACTTAATTCGTTCGGAGTGCCGATTAGACTCATTGCAGTGCAAAATTGCCTATTCAGGCTAGGATTCCACAGAAGTCTTTTGGGCGCTGATTGGATAGAGTTAAATGGATCGTCTTCTTGGGGGTTTTCACAAAGATCGTCTTGCTCGAAGGAGAAAACTAATTTACATAGATTGTGGTCCGACAAATGGATGTCTATGACAGCGAATTTTTCGATGGCCATTAAGCTGTGTACGTTAGCCCAGACCATATCAACACAACTGCATCCTTGAGGGCCAACAAACGTATATTGCCCTAGGGAATCGTCGACAGAACGACCGTTGACCAGAAAGAATCCTAAGTTTTCCATTAGATCGACTAAGAGTTTGCCAGCTTCGTCACAACAAGTGTCCATAGAATTCCTATCATGTGAAAGAGAGGAGTCCGCAAAGAAATCCTCGTCTCCTTGATTTAATCTCCCCACTCTGCAATTCCAGTCACCTCCTACAAATACCATTAAATCGGGGAAATCGTTCGTGACGTCATACAAAGCAGATTCAAATTGGGATGCAGAAAAACTAGGGAAATAAACAGCGCCCAGGATGAATTTGGATGGTTTGTCTACTCGAAGAAAAGCAAATTCTTTACACGAGGCAACTACTTCTATGGAAAAATTTTTTTTGTAGACAATTAGAATGCCTCCACTGGCTCGACCTCTGCTCGCGCTCCTTTCTGCCTGAATATGGAAGCATTTGCAGTCCTTAAAAAATGGCAGGGAAACTATATCCGTTTCTTTCCATGTTTCTAATACGCATAAGATGTCGAAGTTAGATTCGCGTAGGGAATCGGCTGCTAGGCTTAAATTGTTGAACCCGTGGGAGTTCCAAAAAATTATGTTAAAAGTGGGTGATTTTACGTTGGGCGAGCTGGGAGCGTTTTGGATGGACAAGGATGGGACGAAATTAGAAATGGAGGTAGAAGGGTCAAGGGGGTCGTCTTGGGTAGTGTTAAGCACATGAGGAGGAGGGTCCTTTACGGGACAGTTAGGGATATTGATGGGACGAAAGGCTGAGATGGGACAACTTGCGCTATTAATATAATTTCTTAAGTTTGGGGTGCGGGGTGGGGCGAGTTGACTAAAAAAAGATGAGAGCCAGAGTTAGGGGTGGACGGGATCAACGACTGGTTGGAGACTGACAACGACTCAATTAATACCTCGTCATTAACAGGGGGCATTGGGGAGAAACAATCGGAAGTATGCAAGGGAGAGGGGGCGACATGGCTGGAAGAGTTGAGGAAGGCTGCGGAGTTGAGAATATTGGTCGACGGGTTTGGTAGGATTATTGACCTGGCCTTACAAATTGTATCCATATGTGTAGTTCTTTTTTTAAAGGCTATGTCTAAGGTGTTAAAATTTCGATATTTTTTGCAAAGATCTTCCAAAAAGCAGTTTATTTTGAAGGCGTTGTAGTTTTTGAAGTTTTTACGATAAGCGTAAAAATTAAAGATTAAAAAGTTTATGTTCTGGAATTTTTTAATGAGATCTTCAATAGATGGAATCTGCAAAAAATTTTGGTCCCTACTGTTAAATTTTATGATGATCGTGTCGCCGTTGACGAGCGATCCTGCGCTGATTTCCGCCGCTTCCAATATCTTGTTGAAATCGTGAAGGTCCGGGAGTGATAGGAGGTCTACTGTTCGGTAAGAAGGTAGGCGTCTTCGTAAGTCTGTCGTGAACACATCGAAGGGGCAGTTGCTAATAATTTTTGTCGTCGAACCCTGAGCATCGCTGAGCAGATTGCTAGTCCCGGAGACGCCACGTTGAGGTGGTGACAACCTGCTAAAGGTCATGTGACGAGCTGTAAGGTCGGTTCTTGTAGAAGGCGTAGACGCTTTTAGGGCCCTGCATTGGGTACGAAGTGTTGCAATCTCTTCTTCTAGGGCGATTATTTTTGCCAGCAGCGCCTCCCTCTGAGTAGCCATGTCCTGGAGTCGAGCGTCGATGGAGTCAGCAATGAAATCAGTTGCAGACGTGAATGAAATCTCCGTTTGGCATCCCACATCTTGGGTTCGCCGGCTAGGATTCTTGACATAATTTTCCAACGTCCGCTGACCATCCCCACCTGATTTTCGCACATTTCGGACTGGCTTGATGGTTGTTTTCGATGTGGGCTTTATTCCGGTTGGTTTAGCAGCACCGGCAGGGTAGCCAGGCGGCTTTCCCTTATTGTCTTTCGGTGAAGTTCTCTTGTCTGACATTTCGACTTGTATTTAAAAGAAAAACCAGCGCTAGATATTTTCTGATTTTATTTGTTTTATTTGTTTTCTTTTCTTTGTAAACAAAGTATCGATAACACTGATAAGTGATAAGCGTCGCAGTGGAGGCGGGAGGCGGACCCCCTACTTCCAAATAAAAGCGAGCCCGTACCTGGTTAAGGTGGGGACGTGGACTCCGCGTCTTGAGTTCAAAGTTCAATAAAAAAAGCCACTGTTGAGAGAACACAATTGGTGAAAAAAACGAAAAAGTCACCACCGAAAGAAAAATTTGATCACTTAAATCGATTCACGGCCGTTTAACTCGGCGAGTCGAAAAAAAATTGGTCAAAAACGAGCAATTAAAACCGATTAAAAGACACTTTAATCGAGAGCGATTTATTCAGGTGTGATCACATGGGCTCTCAAGGCCAAACTACATCTACAACTAATCGTTGATCCAAATCGAAGTCCTTGTTACCCGGGGGTATGCTTTCTAAGGCGGTAGCTAATTGTTCAAGAAAATCCGATTCCATTTCGACATTACACGAGGCTATTCTTTCCAATTCTCCAACCAGTTGTTCGACGGACGAAATATGGAGCAGCAGATTCATTTTCGACATTTCTACTGAATTTTATTTGATTTCCTCTTAGGTTTGCTCGAGTGCGATTTGGTCCGTTCAAATTCGAAAACTTGAAATATCCCACCGCTTGGCACCAAATGTAAACATGACGGTTATTTTCCGTCGGTCGGTAGCGTCTCCTCTCTTCGGGGCTCGAGCAAATTTACGGGGGAAATCAAATAAAACACTGGTTTTTGTAATTTTTAAACACTTTTATTAAAACAGCTGATGTCTCACCTTCTTAAATTTCTTAAATCTCTTTTCTTCAAAATCTTCAATATCTTCCGTTTCTATTCTTCTTAATCTTCAATTTCACTAAGTTTAACTACACTACACAATTCTTCTTTATCAATCTTCTGCCGCCGATGTCCTCCAGACTTACGACGGACGATACTCCCGAAGTCGCTTGTGAGGATGCGAGATTACCGACTTTCCTCACAAGGCGGCCTTCCTACTTCCAAGGGGCTACCGAGAATGCGAGTTACCGACTCTTCCTCGTAGCTCCCTTGCTCCTACCTACCACTGAGATGCCAGAGAATGCGAGGTTACCGACTTTTCTCCTGACTATCTCGACCTATTACGACCAAGTCGAAGGATGCGAGTTACCGACTTTCCGATCGACGAGATCGCACTTCCTTGAAATAGCGCGAGGTTAGCGCTGTACGAGGCAGTACGGCTGGTTTCGGTGCTATATCAAGTACTGCCATTTGGAATTTTCGGGGTACTCATATAGCAAATGTGGTTGCTGAAGTTGGCGGGAAGTCGAACGTTTTGATGGGTTTTGAGGTCGATTTCTTTGTTGTTGGAAGCTGATTTCGGTCGCGATTTCAAGTCCTTTGACTGAGCTATGAAATTTAGAATTAGGGCCGAACGTTTAAATTGTAGGAGATATTCCATTTCTTTTGTTTTCCTTTTTGTCAGCTGTTGTTCCTGCTGCGATCTATTGCGAAACTTGTAATTAATTTGATCATGTGTTTGGCCGAATGTTTAGAAAAATAAAATTAAAAAGTCCTTGTAACCAGGAGGTTACAGTGCGTTTGAGGGATATTTGACGGCGAGATGTGCTTTCCTAAACAATTACCGATGGTGATAGAGAAGGAACGAGGAAGAGAGAGAAAGGGCGATATGGAAGCGAGATGGATCTGGGTGGGCCTAGCGCCTCGCCCACCCACTGAGATAGGCTTTCCATATTAAATGGCTGCCACTTGTAAGGATTTCGGATTAAAGGGATCTTTTCTTATCTCTCTCTCTTCTTTTACCCTCTCGCTCCCTCCACCATTTCTCGATTTACAAGTCCCCTGGACACGGGCCTACAAAGTGAAAAGACCAGTCGCTCTCATACGTAATTACAGCCATTAAAGCAAACGTCAGACGATGAGATTTTAAATTCCACACTTTAATGACGCCCGGATAATAATAGATTTTCGATGTTATAAATCAAATTTAATATTCAATTTTTTTTTTTTTTTTTATTGATTGAATTTTTTTTAACACTTGTTTTCGTAAAAGCAAGACAAATTATCCAAGCAAGGACAAAAATATGAGAATTCATAGATCTAGCGCAATCTCTCGGCAATGAAAAGAACTTCGAATTTTTCACTATGACAGGTAAACATCAAGAAATTATTGTCTCCAAATGTGCCTGCCTTTCTGATGGCTCCATGGATGCACCAAATGATAAATAGCAAGGTTAGATCCTCCATCGTTAGACACAGTCGTGACCTCCAACTTATTTTATGATTTTTGGATCGCTGATTACGAATATGAGGTTTTCTGTCAGAAATTTTCCCCAGAACCTTGTCAAAATGGCAAAACAATCCAACATTTTGGCACTTATTGCAGTTTTTTTCTTATATCTCCTAAACTATCTGTTTCAGCGACTTGACCACTTAGTACAAAATGAAAGGTCATAAAATTTCCTAAAAATTAATTAACCATTTGTCCTATTTGACCCTGCTGTTTGGCAGCTATCAATGGTCAAAGTCCCAAAATTTTGAATTTTTTTGCGATTTTGCATATGTGTTGGAAACAATTTTCTATCAGTATACCTCAGATTTGTAATAAGCGACCCCAAAAAAGGAAAATCCGCTAATAATTCCCCTAAATATCCTAATATGTGGGTTAAAGGGAGCTGTTGAATCTTTTTCGCTTTCCTTATTCCACAGAATGAATTTCTTCATTTCAATAAATCCATCAGCGTGGTCTAAACATCAAAATTAATTATTAAACGTTGTAGTTTTCCATCAACGTCTTCTCGATAGGTTGAAATCTTCCCATGCTCACAACCGAACATCACGACTCCGATGTCGTTCCGAGCGAAAGTTCCGTGTAAGCTCACCGAGGTGCCTACATGTCCTCGTCAATATGATTGATTAAAACGTGGACCTCTCATTCTTCCCATACGAAATCGAAGCTACCATAAGATTTTTTTTTATGTCTCTCTTGAGACGTTTAGATAAAATCCTTATAAAACTTGAATTACGTTTAAAAGAGTACAAAAAAGTATTAAAACGTTCTTTTTTTATAGCACCCTTCTAAAAAAGGCAATTAAGTCATTTTCTTAAATTGGCAAAACGTGAAGTAAATGTCAGAAAGGGAATAATTCAGGTTAAAGTAAGAAAAATGGAAAAAAAATGTAATTATTCTTAAGTCTCTAATGGACTTTTTTACATTAAACGGTACAACGGATGTTTTAACAACCAATTTTGAAGGGAAACTTAAAGAAAAGCCAAAAAGTTAAAAGTGCGAAAATATGAGTTAGTGAGGGGTTCCGCCTAGTCGCCGGCCAATAGGCAACGCCTCGGGCTTCTCGATGCATTATTAAGATAGGCCCGGGGAGAAATATGGGCGGAATCCGTGGGCCGGACGGGGGGTAGAAGGGGGCACCAGGCTTTCAGATAAGGGTACCATAATGGTTTCAACTTTGCACTCTATCTCGGCCCCTAGGGGCCACCCCTACAGACACTCCGTTCTATTTCACTTTAGTACCCTTCCCTTGGACTTATCGGCCCGGGATAATAACCTTTCTCCCCCCAACCCTTCCAGGACCGCCGAAGCGCAATTCCCGGTCGTCTTGTCCACTAAAACAACCCCCTTTATCGATAAACCTTGTTAACTATATCATACCTCTATAAACTTAATTTTTATCTTTGAAAATGTAAAAAATTCAGTTTAACCGGTTTTGGTTGCAATTTTTACTCGACACATTTTGGTGACGGTTTATACGCCAAAGAAGGTTATATGCATGTT
Organism: Orius laevigatus; assembly: GCA_018703685.1. Classification (NCBI taxonomy): domain Eukaryota; kingdom Metazoa; phylum Arthropoda; class Insecta; order Hemiptera; family Anthocoridae; genus Orius; species Orius laevigatus. The sequence continues at coordinate 81,478 of JAGWEN010000291.1, forward strand.
ATAGGTTATTTATATGCTCCATTTATACTAGAAGGCTCACCAGTGTATCGAATCAATATAGCATCCTGGTTCCAAATTTGATAAGATTGAAGGATGACCATTACCCTAACTAACCAAGATCATCCCCAATTCTCTAGTACCCTCCACCAAAACACCTAACCACTATCTCCATATTCTCCCAATTATGATCTTCACTCCCTTACCTTAATGAACCCCAACTAGCATTCATACCCTCCAAACCCCCAATTGATGGTCAAAATTAAAAATCTAGTTTTTTTAAAATATATATCGCCCCGTAGCTCAGATACGTTTAGTCCTACAAAAAATCTGTTCAGTTCAAAATTGTAGCAAATTTAATAAGCTTTAATTTTATACTTAAAATGTTTTCGCCTACGACCTACGGTTTGCGAGATATTAGCGGGGGACAAAAAACTTGAGCTCCTTAAGCTGGAGGGTTTGAGCTCTCGGGCTCACCCCTTTGAAGGTAAGTTCATTTTTTGGACAAATTTCATAGAAACGTTTTGACAAAAATAACTTTTCGATAATAATCCAAGTTATTTTTGACACGAAAACTAAACTCGACCAAACGATCAACCTTAAATCGAATTATAATGGGAAAATTGTTTTGCGTGGTATTAACACCGGGCGTGGAGGCGATATAATTATAATTGAAAACCGCTTTATAAATCCATCCACGAAACGTTTTCTGGCCCGATCCTATCACAGTTTCACGTAATCCCTCAACAAAAAAAATGCAATAGAAAAACTTGCCTTTTCATGTAAAGTCATAATTTCAGGTCATTTTTTCCAATTACCCTTTGATCTTAGAGGTCCGAAAAAGGGAAAAAATTAAAAACAAAATGTTAAAGAACATTTATTGTACATATATTAGATCACAGTGCATTTTATAAAATCCGAAACAATTATTTTCAATTTATTGCATTCCTCAATCTGATTTTAAACTTCAACAAATGATGATTGTGTTAACAAAAAGTTTTTAATTAAAAAATAATTATAACGTTTTTCGCCTATTTATGATATAAACATCTATAAGTACATTATAAGGTTCAAAACCTGAATAAATATATACAGTAAATAACATTGCCAGTTGGCTCACAACAAGTATCCCTTATACATGGGAAATGAATAAATTAGGTATAAGCTTTTACCGAAATAATTAGCACCAACTATTAAAAGAAATTCTTTTTTTTACATCATAATACAACTTTAAATAATTTTGTATTTACATTTTGGTGTTCGAACGCTCCTAAGATGATTTATTGATCAGACTAGGATCATGTCGCGAAATAAAGAGGAAAACTTTCAAAAAATCGTCACCTTTGGAAAATTGGTCGAGTAGATCCGTCGGGCCGAAATTTTGAAGTCTAATCCTATAGGACATAAATGTCTGAAAATTTTGAATATGACTAGACTAGCTTCTACAGTGTATATAGGAAAAATCTTAATAGCGTTCGAAAATTCTATATACATGAACATTTCATCACACTGAATAATAATGCGAAAATGAATTTTAAGCTGACTAAAGCATGAAAATAAAGCTATTAAAGATCAACTAAAAATATTATTAGTGTGATGTAAAAATAGTAATTTTACGATTGAGGGCTTTCGTTTTCGTTTTCGCGTATGCTTTCGGGAGATGATTCCGGTGATTTGTTTAGAGGGATTTGGTAGGGGCTGAAACGTATTTGAGGCGGTGAGGTGTACGGCCTGGGGACTGCTAGTTGATGAAAAGGCCATGGGGCGCCCCAAAATCCGGCAGGGGGGCTTCCCAGTCCGCTTCCTCCAGCGCCATACAGCGAACAAACTGCCGGGTTCATTCCTGGCCCATATGGGACTCCTACAGCCGCAGCGGCGGCCGCAGCACGCAAAAATAACTGCGAACGTGCCGCCAAAAGTGTCCTCTCTTCTATCGTCAAATTGCTCGCATCAATAAGCGAGGACCTAAGCAACTGCTGCTCGTTCAGCATCGTCTCCATCGTCTCTCTAAAATAACTCAATAAAAGAAACAAGCAAAAATAAAAATAAAAACCTTTCGAATTCCGTAAGTCTGGAAGAATCCCTAAATCCTTTGGCGAACGGGTTGCTATCTATCTTCAGCTTGGTGATCTGTAAAAGAATAAAAGTTTAGCTGCCAATCTGGCAAAGACGTTTGACTTTTGAAATTTATAACCTTTGCAACGCACTAATTGTCACTCAATCTTTCGGAAGGGTATTTTGAATGCAAAGGAGGGGGGCAGAGGCTAACTACACTTACGACATTTGGCACCATCCGAGATCTATTGTTGTGCCCTTTTATGCCCCTACCGTTCAATAACAAATCACCATCTAGGCCTCCGAACTAGCCAATAAATAGAACATCTCTTAAATGTCTTAAAACCCATTTACATTATTTTAATTCTATTTTTACAGTTTTCTTTTTTGATTTTAGAAGGGGTGGAATAAGTGAGTCAATTTCTGGGTCCCCTTTTTAGTGACTCCAATTAGACAATTGAGTGAGCGTTGGAGATCATCTGGTGTGATTTAACATACTAGGAATGAAGGGGCTCCACCCCTCTTTATTCCGGATTCCCTTATCGTAAGGCGAGTAATTTATATCGTATTTCAAGCCGGCGATCCCCCCTCGGGGAGCCGAGAGTCAAGGGCCATTTGACAAATCCGTGTCCGCAACAGTGTGAAATGAGATCTAATAGGGACACAAATGTCTCTTGGACGTTTTCGGACTCGCAAGGACCGACCAGGGTTAAAAGATCGAGATTTCTTTCCACTTTTACACTAGTAGTGCCTACATGGCAGTTTGAAGGCCCTACTGCACAAGGTGTTGTAAACGATTTTATTGTTTTAAATGGTCCATTTGGGTCCCAATAACATGTTTTTGAATAGTGCCGGCACAACTTTTGGCAGCTGAAAAACTGCGACTTTTTTCAGTTTTCTGCTAGTTTCATTTCAAAGGAATAAGTGAGGGACATTTTACAAAAAGCCCACTTTTGTGGGTCAAAATGCTCTGTAGACTGGACTATAGATGAACATCTTGTGGCCATTTCAATGCTAGGTCAACAGCATGGTACAGTGACTGGTGTAGAAGTCATGAGGACGAAAGCATACTCGGCATTTCATGAACTTTCGCCTTCATTTCAACCCTCGCATAAACAAAACTGATCTCAAAAAATGCATGAAAAGATTAGACTAATCTGGGAATTTATATGAAACAAATACTGTTTTGATTGGAGGAAGAAAGGAAGCGTAGTAAACAGGATCATTTCCCTTTTCCCCTCGTGCCTCGAGGCCTTCCACTGTCAGTCGAGTAATTCATGCTTCCAACCCCCCCTCCCCCTTCCCCTCTTTATAACACCCAATCCCCCCAACAACAGGATACCCAAGGACGATTTGTCACAGAAAACCGAGCGGAGAATCACGATACGTATCGGCGGCTTAGAGGGGCACCAAGGCGTGACAAGATTAACTGAGCTGGCAGCTACCATGTTGGATAGGCCAGTTCTCACGCTCCTACGCACACGTGGCAAATCTAAATCTAATTGTTTTCCATGGTATATAAATTTACTTCGATTTAAAGATCTCCCGTTCATCACCATTAAAAAACCAAAGACCATTTTCTTAGGGACCTTAATCCTTAAAACTGAAGAAATTCGCGATTTCATACTTCAACGTTGATATCTAGGAATCCTATTGCAGTCATTTAAACATAAACAGCCTATCGACCTATGAAATTTTCATTGATTTTTATTTTTAAAAAAGGCCTGGTCTGCTAGTAGTGGACGATGAAACACCAAAACTGGAACTTTCTCAAAAATTGGGTTCTCTACAGGGGCTGAGCGGAACGCTATCGTGTTCCTAGATACCCCAACCTCCTTAGACCCTACCCTGTATAGTGTAGAAGGCGAAAATTTGGTGAAGATCAGGGGTTATAAACAGAACTCTCCATTGGTGGGGCGGAACGCTGCCACGTCCCTGACCTCATAAAGCCCTTCCCTGTATATGGTATAGTGTATGGTGCTAAAAAATTAAATCATAACCTAATCAATTTCAGGCATATACGTCATGGCACATTAAAACCAGGTACCCAATTTCGACGCAGCCGGCAGCCGGGAGGCCTCCCCTTTAGATTCGAATTTCCAACACTTGTGACAAACGAGACCTTTCCGCCTTTGAAAATTATACACGCCCCCCGAGAAGCTACCTAAAAAATGACAGGAGAGAAAGAAAAAAACCAAGTCAAATATTTAAATATATTTCTTTTAAACATAGGTAATAAAATACCCTAAGCACGTAGTTAAAGATAACTTAGGTGGTCTGAAAATCCGTGGGAAAAAAAAGTTAGAATAACATCTGTTTAATGCTCCTTATAAAAATAGTAATCATACATTATTATACGCCTCCAGTCGATGAAAAGGATGGAAGTTCATGGAACTTTTTCTCAACAACCTATTGTCCTCATTTGAATGAAGTGTTCAAATTCAATAAGGTATCCTCATTGCACACTATAGGGCACATTGGACATGAGGGATCAATAAAAGAATTGTGCATAATCTTGTAGCAAAAACCCTAATATGTAGAATCATCCAATTTTAGAAGTGGCAAGAAGATTTCTCGAGGTGTCCAATGTGGCTACCTCAGATATTGCATGAATCGTCTGCTTTCAATTTTTGGGCATGAAGCCATTGACAGAATGTTACCAACTGTCCAAAAGAAGCAATGCTAGTGTAACAATGTTGGCTAATTTTCAGAATTGATGCATCATGAGCCATTTTCATTGTCTCCCCGACAAGAACGGACCGGGATGATATTTCCGTTTGGGAATGAGGCGAACGGATTTACATGTCCTATTTAGAGTGTTGGGCCATTAGCTCGTAAGAGATTCTCCCCTTTAACGATCCGTGGGGAGTCTCATTAAGAAGCGATCCTTCACTGGAAAGGTCGGACTGAGTAAACATCGACCTGGCACTCGGCCACATCAAATCCATTTCGCTCCCTCCCTCATTTATTATTTATTTGTTTCACTTATTCACACAAAAATCGTCTATGACACCAATAAAACTCTTCAATATTTAAACACCCAATTTTCTCCTTCGCGACTATTTTCTAATTGATCCAATTAAACTGTCGATAAAAACAGTTAAAAACAATTTTTTTTTCAATTATAGCAACCGAACAACAACAGAACTCATGCTTTTAGAATATTTTATTTTCTATATTCCTTAATCGATATTTAAAATTACATGGTGCAAAAATTCAATGTTTACTTAACAATTATTTATAAAATGAACCTTAATTTTAGTAAATTTCAACCATTGGTGATTAATAACTTATGAAAGCACTTAAACAGTGAACATAAGGGGAAAAAAGTTTAAATATTATTTTAATAATAAATATATTATGAAGGGAGCTACTTATTGCTAATAAATGGGTAGGTGATTGTGGCCAATTTCAGACCAACATAATGCACCGTGCACGTCTTTTTGTAATAAAAGAGGTATTTGAGACACTTGAGACACTTGAATTGAAAGGAGCTGCATTCGCTGTGAGTTTAACTGGTTTTGGCTGGTTGGGACAGTTTGGGCGATTTGGCTGGTTTTTATGGTTTGAGAGGTAGGGTTGGTTTGGCTGGCTTGGGGGTTTGGGTACCTAACAAAGCATTTTGCTGGTTTGGGTAGATGCGCTGATTTGGACAGTTTGGGCGTTCTGGGTGGTTTGGGCTCTTTGGCCCAAAACGGTAAACTCTCTCTTCTCATGCCAAATAACCTCCATTCCTATACCCCCTTCAGAGAACCAAGTGCCACACCCACTTGGCACACCAGTTATATCCGTCTGAAAGCCTAACATCATAATAAAAGTGACATTTTAAATTTAAATAAGTAATATAAGGTAGCACCTGTGAATGATAAATACCTATTAGAAAATCCTTCATTAGATTTATCGCTTTGTCCCAAAGGCGTTTGGATCATAATTAAAGAATTTAACAGCCTCAAGTGTCGGTCCCCCTTTGTTTCTTACCGTTCTCCATGAATTAATGCCCCAACTGTTCCACTAATTTACAATTTTCATCGATTTGCATCATCGGAAATCGTTTACTGTGAAAAAAACTAAAAATAATATCCATGGCCACATGGGGACTTGTCAATTTTTATTTTTAATCGCAATTAGAGTAGGGGCGAGTTATTTTTCACAAGTCGACACAGCCGAGCCAGAAAGGTAGCCAAGTGACACCTCATTTAAACCTATTAACGCAACACATTTGTATTTACTAATGGCCGCCCTCATTATACAAAGGGATATACGAAAATAAACATTAAATTGGTGGCGGATGTATTAAGTTGTTATGTATCAATCTTGCTATATAATTAGTCAGAAATACTTCATAGAACTATTAGTTTTCATAATGAAGCGTGAATTCTAAAATAACGTCGTACTAGTTTGCCTCCCTATTCTTCCCACAAATCCCTAAAATTAATAAACTAATCAAAAAGAATCCTACAGTGCACTGAACCACTTTTTTGAAGGTGAAAAACTGTTGATTTCAAATTTTAAAAATAAATTCCGTGTATTTTTAAGCAAAGCTTGACATATTAACAGCCGAATTGAAAGATTTCCTTCCTTCTTTTTTTTAAATTCCTTCGTCTATTTTTAAGCTTAAATCGGGGCGGATGGTCCAATAGGGAATCGGAGGCGTAGTTTTAAAACAGATACGCCACCGAAACGTCACGTCAGCAAATGCATAAATAATAGTTTTTAAATGAGTGGAGGGACCTGTCGCCTCCACGTGTGGCCCCCAAACAGATGATGTCGCCGCTTCCGTGCCACTGTTAATTAGAGGAGGAAAACATGAGGAATAGAAACGAAGATTTATACTCGAGGCGTCCTTTTTAAGTTTACACCTTTGCGAGCCTTTTTTTGAAGGAAAAAAGGTTTTAAAAAATTTAAACGAGCAGATGTGCTCCAGACAATCCTTGCCACACGAATTCACACATATTGAATGTACAATAAACATCGCTATCATATTTTCTGATAGGCCCCTAACCTCCCTTTTCCTCCTAGATAAGGATTATCCTCAATGGATGATGTGGATGCTATTTTTGGTAACAAAAAGTTAAATTATACGAGGCGCCGGATTGAAGTTCCGAAAAAGAAAACGCTCGCAATAATTCGTTTGAAATTACAGTCTGCATTCAACAAAATTACGACTGTTAAACTTTCAATTAAGCAGAGTAATTGATTTTTCAGTCCGGGTGGGTCTAAATCATAAAGTATTATTAGGGAAGCGATACTGTGAAAGAGGGACGGGAACGAGAACAGTGGGCTATCAATAATAAATTGAAAAATGTAACGGATTTAAGCGGGGAAAAATTTCATGGTGGACGAGGAATGGTGGGGTTTAGCGGGCGTGAATGATTTTCCATTTAAAAACGGAAAATCCCCGGAGTTCGCCAAATGCCAGGGCACTTCATACAATGATTCACATTTTAGCACATGAATAATGCCTTCCCCGCTAATCCGGAGTTAACTCAGGGCAAGTTTTTTTTTAACCGGTAGAGGGGAGGAGTTCACTGATCTGCAGTAAAATGCTATTACTTTTTGGACACGTCACAGTAGGTGTGCATGGTATATGTACAATATTATATCACTCGGTATGACCGAAAGGAAACTAGAGATGTAGTACCACCAGGGTGTTTTAGCAGTTTTAACCCCTGGGCCATCCAAGCCTAGGGAGTGCTTTAACACATTAAATGCAGCACGATTTTGCACTGGACCTTTAAAAGCTCCACAGTGTTTAAGCGATTTCATCGATTTTTGTACCGTTGGAAAAGCTTTTTAACGGTATAAATATCAATAAAATTGGTCAAAAATTGTATAAGTTACAGACCTTAAGTAGTTATTTCCATAATTTTGGACCAATTTTATCGATATGCAGTTAAAAAGCTCATTAAAATAGCTTTCCAACGGTTCTAATATCGATAAAATCGCTCAAAAATTGTGGAAGTTGCATACCGTTTTGGAAGTTACGAGTTCGATCCTCTCGACCTGGATTTTTTTCTTATTATAAAGGTCACATGCAGAATGAAGGAGGAAAGGCTTTTTCTTTTTACTTCTATCTTTTTACTTCTATCAACAGTAAGCAACATCTTTACGTGATGCTGTTGAATGGCGAAGTTTTTATTTCAAAATTAAACATAGATATCATTGTGATGACATATAAATCAAAATATCTAAACGTTAAGGGAGGTTTCGGAGGCGGCAAATCACTAGATAACAGAGGTGGTCCCAAGGGCCCATTACTAGGCAACAACACCTGCCACCCAGATACCATTCTAAACCCTCTTAATAATATTCGGCCAATAATAATCGTATGCGGGGCCATTCCGATTGATTATTGAGATTAGTGCGTTATATTATACGATAATTACATAAGCGATACTGACCAGTTGATTTTGGTAGGCGGTCACCGCTGTAAATATCGCTTCCGGATAAACAAACGTTTTGTACATTTCTTGTTCGAGGTCGGATATCGGTGCTGACGATCCCGGATCCGGCCTTTTCACCAAATGTATCCTCGGCTGGTATTTGTGCATCGAGTTCAGAACGAGCTGGAAAAGAAAACAAAAAATTGATCAACTTTTGATGTAAGGGAGGGGTTGATCGGCGTTTTGTTACTTCTCGAATTTTTTAATCTAATTGATATCCTTCCCCTCTTTTTTTCGGGGCTAATGCGACAGAATTACACAGCGGCTCGCTTCTAATGATGATGCTCCCGTTTTAACCGAAGGATTACCTTCTTACAACTGAACTTTTTCACCGGTCATCAAACTGTTTTCCTTCGTGAAAGAGGACGGTTATTTTTCAACTTTTTTTTTTCTCTTCACGACGAAAATAAGAGAAAATTTAATTTAATTACAAGACAGAAAAACGCCGTGAAGAGTTGTTAAAAAAAATACAAGGTTTTTTCCTTTGGTCACATTTTGCGGTCAATGGAATGATGAGAATCTAAACTTCCTCACTGTTTCTTCAGTACTGCACATTTCAATGTACACGAATGATTCCTTTTCCTGGAGCTGATTTTTTAGCAAACTCTTTAATTTCTCGAGAAATTTGATGTATTTTGACAATTTAGATGAGCTATAGCCAAAGTATACGATTCCTATGTGTGATATCAGCCACTTTCGCATGCGATGTCTGTAATCTCACTAGACACTCCCGTGCCGATTTTCGTCCCAATGGGGCTTTTAGTTTTTGGGCAATCATGTGCGTCATCATGGGGAAATGCAGGCTTCTAGGCCTTAAGTTTTCATCACACTTCATGAGATATGGTCCTTTAAATACTAGAGTCAAAATGCACCGGATATTTTACCAGAATAGACAGAACTAAATAGGTAACTAGAGCACATGGATGACAAAAATAGACAAAATCAACAATTAAGCAACTCGAAGGATTTTCACTGCTAATTCTTAGTATCTTCAGCACTACAGCCATAAATGATTTTTTTCAAGGAAGAAAAGTTTATATTATAACACTTTAACGTTTAACAGGGTGACACAAACTGTTTTAACAATTATAGTTTCCTTATCAGGATCGTAACACGACAATTACGTCTTTCCTAATAACCTAAAGCGCTTAAAGTCGGAGACATTCCAAAAATTACCCTTATCTTTAACCGTTATCTTAATTACGGATCAAAATTAGACTTCTTTTTTCCGTTCTTTTATGTGAAAAATTGGAATAAAAATACGTTTTAAGTAAATTGGTGGTGATGATAATTCATCCAGCTGGGTGTGAAGGAATAGCCACAGAACTGAAAGCCGGAGGGGATCGAAAATCAGCACGGGAGTGTCTAGTGAGATTACAAACAACACATGCGAAAGTGATGATACTTTGGTTAGGTCATCTAAATTGACGAATATTCAATTTATCGAAAACTTTAGTGAAATGTGCAATTGGATACTGTTAAAACAGTGAGGACCTAAAATTACACGAAAAACAATAGTTTTCCTCATGTAAGATTTTCATCATCCATTCAAGAAAGGTCATTTTCAGCAACGGAGAAAAAGGTACTTAAAAGTGACTGAATTTCTTCAGATGGCCAGTTTTATTGAGAATCGAGATTGAAAAGACAAAATGTAGTGAAGTTCCCTGAATACAAATCGACGATTTTTTGGGCCGACCCTAATAGGGGTCCCGATAGATCGTAGAAGGGACTCGTCATCTTTATAAGATGAAATAGTTTATTTCCATCTCCGGTATATAGTTTATGTTATCGTTTGATGCGGGCCGAAGGGATCGTGAAAAAATTGATTTCCTTCGGCAAATATAATGTGGTTTCCCTCTCCCGCGCCGGAGGACATAAAAACCGGGAGCCCTCAGGCTATATTTGATGCTCGAACCCACTTCGGTACATCCACAAGTCATACATATGGAGAAACAGTAAAATTTTATGTTTGGCAACACTCTCGATTGAGGGTTGTTTCATATTTTAGGCGGGACAGATGGTTTCCCGTAGATGTATTCCTACCCATATAGATCATTTTATAACGTATATTTTAAAAGTCATCATATACACTTACATGCCCGTGTTTGTCCATTTCGTTATTCGTTAGTTTGACTTTTTCGAATGAGACGACTTGTTTGCGGAGCTGCTCGCCGGTAAAAGGAGAATCTGGGTGGAGATAAAGGCGACAAGGTGCTGGCGGATCTGCCTTCCCTGCTACCAGCCATGATGATCGATGATACGCGTATCGATACCTTTTATTATCGACAGGTACTATATCCATTAAAACGGCATATTTTTGATCCGGCCTTAATCCGCTAAAAGATACCCTTAACGTTGGAAACATTCTCCTGTAAACAAACAAAAAATCATGTTTTTAACAAAAATTTCTGTAAATATGAGATTTTAGATATACTAGACTTCAGCGCTATCTCTTATTTATTTACACGAACTAACAAAACGCCATTGTTGGACTACAATCTTCAACTCCAAACAACATAAACTCATTTTTAGATAAGAAAAATTTTTGAAATTTTCTGAAAGGTTTGATCGCAACCTTTTTTAGATCATGAAATCGATAATAGCCAATAGGATAAAAAGAAAACAGGAAAACAAAATATTATAAAACATTAAAGTTAAAAAACAGATTTTAATCAATGTGGAAATAGCTTTCCGCACATTATTACATAGCGTGTAACGAGTATTTAATTCTCGTTCGCCACCGACTCGAAGATCTAGATTAAAACTTCCGCTTTTTCAGGTTCCCACTCAATGGTCGTTCGGCGGGATGTCATTGGCTCGTTTTTGTTAAATACATAAGTTTTTAGGAAAATAATAAACCATAGGGGAAAAAAAAAATTCTGAGACGATTTCATACTTCTATTTTTACTTCGCTCCCATAAAATGGTCAACGACCGGCTCTTTGATCTTTTTTTCCCTTTACACATTAACAAGGATTAGTATGATTTAAGCGATATTCAAAAGGGCTATTTTCAGAGCCACTTTCAAGTGGAATGGCCAACTGTTTTTTTAGGTTGATAATTTTTCAAAACAAACACATTTCCATGTAGACTTCCGGCTTTTATACAGAACGGTGCTATTAGAGTATGCGCCCCCAGGTCACACATGGATATAAAAAGTCAAAATCTTCAGTTTTTCGCCTATATCTCGAAAGCTACGCGTCCTAGCGACATGATCACTCAGGTCAAAATTAAAGCTGACAAAATTCTCAACAAAAATGCCTTTAATAATTTTTCTCGTATCTCAACTGCTTATTGGTGAATATTGGATGACAATTTCGGTCATGAGCAGGTTCGATAAAAAATGGATATTTCATTTTTACCTACCATACATTTATGGATTTAACAGTATGTGCCACCAGATTAGCAATATAGTATGTATTAGGTCCTTCATTACTTTAGTAGCAAACTAGGCTTAATAATAGGGAAATAATAATGGAAACCAAAATTTGACTTCATACTGGTGTATGGAAGTGTGGGGTGAACATATCAGAAGTTCCCACCCCTACACCCTGCTTAATGAAGGGGATGGAAGTCAAAAACGTTTTTCGTCTATATCTTGAAAACTATACGTCCTAGCGAACTGACCACTAAGTTCAAAATTAAAGCTGACAAAATTTGCAACAAAAATGTATTTATTGATTTTTCGCGTATATCAACTGTATATGCGATAAACAGCGGCGGTTTCATTTTACCATAATTTATGGATTTTAGGGGTAAACGGTAGGTCCTAGAAAGTCAAAACTACACTAATTTTAGAGGTAATTGAATCAAAAAGGACAAATACGCACAATATACTTACTAAAAAGGTAAATTTCGATATTCCTTACAGTTTGATATGGCCAAGGTTCTTTGAACTTTGAGAAAATCGATTTTTGAGAAAAAAAATCTTGAAAAAGGAAAACGGAAAGTCCCAGGAAGTTTAATATTACCAAAAAACGAGGGGCGCATACAACAGCGAGACGAAATTGGTAAAATAATCGATTTACTGATTTTATGAATATTAAAAATGAGGATGCAATGATATAAACGTTGAGTGGTGTAGTAACGCGGGTGGAGGGGTTGAGAAATATTTAATGGCCGGCCCGGGAAGGAGAAAGGCGTTGGGAGCCTTTTAGGAGGAAACGGGGTTGAAATATAGTAACAACGCTCGACTCCCGAGTGCTGATGGAGTGGATAGCCCCTTTTCCTAATTGCAACACCTTATTTTCTCCCTCCCAACTCCCGGAACTCATTTCTCACCCAAATTCACTTCTAAAACAACTTTTTTTTCTTCCCCAACTTCATCTCCTTAGAACGTTAAGTGTATTAAATATTGAACTAAATGGGAAACAAGAATCTTGACGGATGCAGGGCACTAAAGAGCTTAATCGATGGTACGGAGGAGGAAACAAATAATTCAAACTTTCTCAAAAACTTGGGGATCTACAGACCTCTCCACGCCCTGGTGATTTTCTTCTTTTCATCTCAGATTTATGACAACGAAAACTAGTTAATGGCGGAGATATGGACTTTAAAAATTTATTCGAACTAACGAGTTTTAATCACGATAATTACATCCGGCGAAATATTACCATTTTTATTAAATCAACCTAATAATTAGTCATATTACAATGGCCGTGGAATCTCGCTGCAGGGGCGCCTTCCATATTTTTATGTCAAAAATTTAAAGGGCCATTTGAAAAATATCCAACATCAATCACTTCTGATGGGCTAATCTATCATAATTTAAATTATTTTAAAATTTTATTGCTTTTTTTATCCATTTAATGTATTTTAATAAAGGAATATGACGTTAATTATAAAAAATTGATTTTGGACGTTGGAGTTCCCCCGTTTGGTTTAAAACGTCAAAAATTCCACAAAAAGGAAAAATTAGAGCGTAACAAATTGGCTTGTTTAGGCGTGCAATTTTATTTGAAACGCGTTATTTCGAAATGCAATCAAATGCACTTTTTGTAATTTGATTGCCCATCAGTCTTTAGCTTGAAATATTGGTATAGCCAACGAGTTGGAATCGTTAATTTCGGATTAAATTGCATTTTCGACTAATAATTTTACTATAAATTAAACAAGGTCTGGTCTGGTATGGAGGAGGAGCCTTCAAAACTTTCTCAAAAAGTGGGTTCTCTCCAGTGGCAGACGGAACGCTGCCACGCTCCTAGATACCAGAACCTCTTAAGCCCTGCTTATAAGAAAAGGTGAAGATCGGGGAAGCACGATAGTGGAGGAATTATATGCAACACCTTATTTTTGGTGTTGCTTTTTATTTTGTGGAATAGAAGGAATTTTCGTTTTAAAAGTATGAAAAAATATAAATTGAGATTGGACAGCTCGTTATGTCATATGGTCGGGTTTTATCCATCCCTTTTAAGCATTTTAATACGATTCGACGTTGTCGACGATGATTTATACATTATTGATAGTGGTTTCCCGTCGAAGGGAAATGGAGTCATTCACGCGAACCGTAATCATACGTAATTACGTGTTGGTAGGTATTTGTGTAACCGGGACCCCTCCCTCGCCTTCCTTCGACGAACCAATCATAACGGATGGCAGGGGGGGTGGGGGTGGGTTGGGGAGGGGGTTGGCAACCCTTTCATTTAGAAAGCCTTTCATTCCGACGGTCAAATATTGACAATAAAGGAAAAGTACAATTTACTTTTTATTTTTTTAGTTTTGTCCCCGGACAATAAAATGTTACCCTTCTACGGTTTTAACGGAATCATTTATTTGCAAACATCATTTTCCATAATCATGCCTCGTTAAAAGTTACATAAAATTTGCATGATTCCGAGGTCGAACTACGAGTACATAATAAAAAGGACGAAATTATTGTTTATGTAAATGAAGCGGCGTATATTCAAAAAACATGCTCTCCATTTTCACTTTTTTTAATCGAATTTGGTAGAGGATACCTAGTTATCCTCAGATTGAGCCTCGTTGTGACTAACATCCATAAGAACAGGCCAACATCTAGCTAAAGAGGGCCATAATTGTCGAAAAGAACCAACATCTAGCTGAAAAGGGCTCCTCTTGTAGGACCAAAACCCTGTCGAAAAAGATTAAAAATCCACCTAAAAGGGCTCTATTTGTCAAAAACGTCTAAAATCTAGTTAAAAAGTGTCCATCATGTTTATAAAAATAATCAAATTCATAGAACTAAAAAAGTCCCTATAGTCAAAAAGAACCAAAATCGAGTCAAAAGGGCCCCCCCCGTCGAAAAAAACCAAAATCTAGCTAAAGAGGGCCCTAATTATTGTCAAAAAGAACCAACATCTGCTAAGACTTTTCGAAAAATAATCGAATTCATAGAAAGTTCCCTTATAGTCAAAAAGGACCAAAATGTAATTAAAAGGGTCACTTTTGTCGAGAAAGATCAAAAACTCACCTAGAAGAACTCTATTTGTCAAAACTGCCTAAAATCTAGCTGAAAAATGCCCATCATGTAGAAAACTAATCAAGTTCATAAATCCTAAAAATTGCTTCCTATGGTCGAAAAGTTCCCCTTTTGTCGAAAGGACCAAAAACTAGCTAAAGGACCTGGGACCATATAGTCCAAATGGTTAAAATATAGTTACATAAAAGGTCCCCCTCTGGTCGAAAAGGACCAAAATCTAGTTAAAAGGTCCCACTTTTGTCGAAAGGACCAAAAACTAGCTAAAGAAGGGCCTGGGGCCATATAGTCCAAATGAGTCAAAATCTATTTAAAAGGTCTCCCTCTGGTCGAAAAGGACCAAAATGTAGTTATAAGGCCCCTTTTGTCGGAAAAATGGAGCTAAACGTAGTGCATCGAGACTTTTCCTGTCGTGAAAATTTGAAAAAGTTTAAATAAACCGAAAAGGACTTAAACTGACAAATAACCAATCGATTTTTGAAGATTCTAATTACGATATTTAATCCATTTTAATCTGTTTATTATTTGGGAAAGGCCGAAACCATTAACCGGGACTCAGAGGATGGCAGGGAAGGGTTTAGGGGGGCGGCGGCGATGGGGGGAGGGGTCATGTGGGGTATAAACGCTTTCCCATTACTGAGGGATGGCCCGCTTTTTTTTTTGCGCCTCGTTTTTTTTATGTGTGTTTTTTAATAGCTCTCACAATTTATATGTCAACCAGCGAAACGGGAGATTTTTATTGTTTTACCGTACGAGGTGACATGTCACGTTTCCACGACGAAAAAAAATTATATTTCCTGAAGCGGAAAGTTTTGTTGCGACCGAATGATCAAAATCATAGAAAGTTGAAAAATCCACAATTTCTGAAATACTGAAAATGGACATCCTAATGAGAATTTTTCGACATTATGATCTTGAAAACAGATAGGTAGACACAATTTTGTGACATGAGCATTCAAAACCTTTTGGATTACTCTCCACCTACTTTTCTTCATGGGGAGGGCTTCTAAAGAGGGTAGAAAAGGGGACAATTAAAAATATTAGTTTTTCTTCGAGCCGCAAGGTAACACCAGTTGCTTGTATTGTCCGCCGACGCATGTCTAAAGTCGTATGGATTTTTCACACACCTCTCGCCTCCCCCGCCCAGAGGTGTCTGAACCCTCTTCGCCGTCCTCACGGTTTCTATTTGCCCCCCTCTCCACTCAGCCCTTTTTGGTAAATAATTCAAAAGTTTGTAACAAAAAAAAAGTTTGTTCCGGACCCGGAGAGGGGGGGTCGAGTCGAAGGGTGTTGCCAATGGCGACGTCCCCACCCCATTTGCTACCCTCCATTGTTTACCAAAGTCTTTTACCATAACATTTTAAATGACAGACCTTATTTACCATTTCAATGGCCGCCAGTAAACAAACCGAGTAACATTAGTCGACATCTGTTAACAAATTGGCCTTTAAATATCCCACGTCAATAAAAACCTGACTTATCATTAAAGGGTGATATCGAATGTCAGTTTTTGGGTCGAAAAGTATACATATTTGTTAACAGGGTAATGCGGGTGGCGTGATCGTCACCCATCAAGTTTGGAAAACAAGACCGGTTTACATAAGCGAGTTTGCTTTTTTATTGCTATGTCGATCTGCCGGGGGTGGAGGAAACAACTCAAATACATGTGAGCATTAGGGGTTTACAAAAGAGGACAAGAATCGCTTAACCGGGGCCTAAAACGCTGCTTTTGTCATTTGTCCCTAACTATGGCACGTTGTCGATCGAATATCGGCTAATGGTCCATCAAGGTTTGTAAAAATTGGGGTTGATGAAAAGTCGTTTACCTTCCAGTCTTGGTGATGATCATTTCGGTTCCTAGTTCGTTGAACTTTTCCCATAATTCTTTGGTTTCTAGGTGGCAGACGACGTGCCTCAGTTCTTCGCAGTTGGCCCTTTCTTGAAGCAAAGGGTTCGGAATCGGTTCCTCCCCTCCGGGCGTTGACGACGAAATTTCTGGCGGAGTGTCTCTACCTTTACTCGGGCTCCTTCTTCGTCTTTTACTTGAATCTAAAACCAAAGAAAACTTTTTAGTGTCACAAATAAAGTGCCAGGGGGAAAAAAGATGGATGTCACTTTGAGATATTAGCGCTATCTAGGAGCTATGAAAGAGCACTATCATCTGGTAGAATAACAGAGGGGGAATAGATGAATGTTGCAAGCATTACAAAAGGATTAATAGAAATCAAACTTTTTCTCGAAATCACTTTTTGGTCACTTTCATTTTTTTTCCCCCTTCATTTCTTTGTTCTGCTACAGACAATAAAAAAATATTTAATAGCCATCTCGTGATTGTCAGTTCTGCATTTTACTTATAAATCTAACTGGCATTAATATTCCCCACTCTGTTATGTTGTCACATTAAATTGTCACTTGAGTTATAAAGTAGGCGACCTAGGAAGCTTGACGTATGTCAGAAAGAAAACGGTAAAAAATTACATTGAAACGTTGAAAAATATAATTTGGCGATTTTCTGCGGTTTCCTTTTTGTTGCCATTTTGACACGTTCCGTTCGGAAAAGGGAAGCGGTTTGGAAGCTTCTGTTTTTGGATGCATCTGTTTGAACGATTAGGTAAATTAGAGGGTAATCGGGTGATTGTTTGTTTCCGGAGAGGTTAAGCCGAATAGGGAGGGAAGTAAGGATGAGGGCAGCGGTGGAGCTTTTGCGGTCTTTGCTGGCCCGCCGTGTGAACAACGTTCTCGAGTACAATTAACCTTTAAGACGGCCCTCACGAATTCCAGGGCATTGTGTTACACATTGACCAACCTAATACTTAACTCCTTTTCTTTTATCTTCATCAGAAAACCATCAATTTATTCTTTCACAATTTTTCCGAGAAAAACGTTTAAAAATAGATGAACATTGGTAAAATTGGTCAAAATAGTGTATATTCCATTTTCAGGGGCGGACTGGGACCTTAGGGTGTGGGTGGGTTTTCAGTTAAGGGGGCGCCCGGATTGGGGTTGGGGCAAAAATTTTTAACAGAAAATTGGCTTTTAGAAAAATATATTAGGCAAAAACAGAGGTTCCCAAACTTATTCACAGTGCGCCCCCCTTTTAAACAAATTAAATCCTTTGCCAAAGTTTTGAATGTAAACTTTGAGGTTTTTGGATGAAATTTGGGTTTTAAAATGTTGATTTTGAGGTTTTTGACGAAAATTTGGCTTTTAAATGTTGTTTTTGAGGTTTTTTGACGAAAATTTGGCTTTATAAATGTAAGTTGAATATGAGGTTTTTGGACGAAAATTAGATATCATAAATGTTGATTTCGAGGTTTTTTTTAACCAAAATTAGGCTTTAAAAGTGTTGATTTTGAGGTTTTTGACGAAAATTTGGGTTTTTAAATGTTGATGTCGAGGTTTTTGGACGAAAATTAGGCTTTAAAAATATTGATTTCGAGGTTTTTTGACCAAAATTAGGCTTTTTAAATGTTGATTTTGAGGTTTTTGACAAAAGAAATTGCACTTAAAACTTTGATTTTGAGATTTTATGACAAAAATTGGTCTTACAACCATGATTTAGAGGTTTTTGACGAAAAATTGGCAATTTAAAGTTGATTTTGAGGTTTTTTGACGAAAATTAGGCAATTATAAATGTTGATTTCGAGGTTTTTGACGAAAATTTAGCTTTTAAAATGTTGATTTTGAGGTTTTTGGATGAAAATTGGGCTTAATAAATATTGATTTCGAGGTTTTTTGACCAAAATTAAGCTTTAAAAATGTTGATTTTGAGGTTTTTGACGAAAATTTGGCTTTTTAAATGTTGATTTCGAGGTTTTTGGACGAAAATTGGGCTCCATAATTGTTGATTTCGAGGTTTTTTGACCAAAATTAGGCTTTAAAAATGTTGATTTTGAGGTTTTTGACGAATTTTTGGGGATATTTGCACACAAAAAAAAAAAAAATCTTGAGCTTTCCTACACACCCCCCCCCCTGGGGACAGCTTACGCCCCCCAGTTTGGGAGCCACTGAGCAAAAATAACGCTTAAAAAAAAATAAAAAACTGACCCGGGGGGGCACCGCCTCTATGTATTCACGGGGGGTGGATTCTGTCCACCCGCGCCCCCCCGGGCCAGTCCGCCCCTGTCCATTTTGATCTAATCCATTTTGAAAAAGCTGCAAAGGAATTGGTGTCCTTCACCTATAAAATTAGTCAAAAGCCCGATTTTCCACTTTTAGGGCAAATAAAGTGAAGAAGGGGAGGAGGGACCCTTTGGTATAAGGGGTATGGCATAAGTGAAATTTGGATGACATTCTAAAAGTAGTGACCGTGTCGTTTCCTTTTCAATCGCATCAATTTCGTCTCATAAAATTACTGTTTTGTGCAAAAAAAGATTGCTTTTTTTTGTTTCCATTCTTCATTGTCTTGATATCACGTTAGCGGGTAACCTTCCCATGTAGGTTGAATAGTTGAAGGGGGAGGCCGATGAAAATAACCGAAAATAAGCGTGCGCGATTTGATAAAACGTCACGAGGCCGTCATGTTTGATGGTTTCCAATTGGGTTTCCGTGAAAATGCCGCAGTGACATAACGAAAGTCAAATTCTGGAAGTCATCACGAACGAAGTGAAACGTCTTTCGGTTTTATAACTCAAGAAAGTTAAGTTTTATACGCTAATTGACGGTCTATTTGTCATTATTCGCCATTTAATTATCATTATTTTAATATGTCATCGATCAAGATTATAAGGTTTTATAAGAAAACGGCCTTCGTCCTTTCGTTTCCGCTCATTTACATGTTAATAAATTTTCACTCGGCCACCTTCGAATATCGCAATCGTACAATACAAAACGTGTTTCTGATTCTATCGGCGGACTCTTTTAGAAAAGCGGACTCGTGGATAGGGTCAAAAGCTATAATTGAGCAATTAATGTTAAAGAAGTGAAATGATACGGCTACAAATTAGCCCGCGGAGCCGTAACATCCACCATCGCTAATTGTTTAAGTGGGTAAAATTCGTGGAAAATTTGTAATATGTTTTTTAAACTTCTCTATTTTACAATTGTAATGAAGTTACCTTGAGGGTTTTCGCTTATTCGAAATTCACGGGACGAACGTTTGAAAGCTATTGTCCGAACGGTTGCCAGAGTCTTTCCGTACCTTCAGTTATAAAAATATGAATCGACTTGAAGTGAATGGACTCGAAAATTTTCATTTTTATTACGATTTATTGGATATTGGACCATTTTTTAAACTTTTCACTTCTCTATTCTACTTTGAATTGTTGAGAAGGACGTCCATGCATTGTGAATGATAGAAATAAACTTAAAAATTCCTTTTTCGGAGACTGCGGAAGTAAAAAAGAAAAAAAAATACCGCGGATTTGTCTAGAAAATGTTTAGAATTCCTTTTTCGAAAATTGTTTCGAGGGCGGGTACGGAACACCCACGTCGACATCGCCTTGAAAGCCCGTTTTCATCTGAACGCCACCACGGACACAAATTCGTGTGAAAGAAAGAGAGAGAAAACGAAGAAGGAAAAAAAAGGAGGTAATTTTGTTGACCGTGGAGGCGAGAAAGCTTCCAATTTTTTAACAGAGCACACTGATGACAGTGTTTAGTCAAATGCTGATTGGCAGTTGAGCAGTTCCCTTCGGGGAATACTTGAATATTCCGAAACGCAAAGGGGGTCCCCCATCGGCCATAAAACGTTAATATTGCAGGATAGTGTCACTCTATTGTACAGTCACAAATAAAATTAATAGCCGGATAAAAAGCGTAAAGGAAATCATGAAAAATTATTTCTTCCGGGTGAAAAAGAGATAAAAGCCAAGTTCCTGACAATATGAATCCCAAGTAAATTGCTCTAGAAATTCGATGGTTTCAATCAGAAAGTTCTAGGATCAATATTTATCCCGTTTTGACAAAAAAAAAGCGCTTCAGTCATCCAAAAGTGGTTATTTTTTACTGAAACCCAATAAAATATTAGTCCTAGAATTTTTTATTGAATCCAATGAATTCCTATAGCAATTTCACTTGGGATTCAATAATCGTCTTGTCGATTTTAGAAAATTAATTTTTTTGTCTTCAAGAGGTTCCACCCCTCTCTAGTTGACGTTTGGTAGCTCAAATGTTGTTTGTATGGTTTCTACTTTATGTCTGCTAAGTTTGGTTCAAATCTTGAGGTTTAGACCCGCCGATGCGGATTTTTGGCTTTAACAGGTGATATAATTTTTTGGAATTTTTTTTATTGAAACTATTGGATTCCTCGTGCAATTTACCATGCGAATACATATAATTTACGACGATTTCCAAAAATTCGTTTTTTTGGATTTTGGGGGCAACATCTCCCCTGGGGAGCATTTTATGGAAGATAGGGATATTTTACTCAAGTAGTACCATTGCTAGTTACCCTCTTTAGCAACCATCGTAAGCAAAAATATGGAAAATTCATAAAAATACATGAAAATATAGAAAATCCTTTGCCAAAACCATGTTCCACCACTTCGAAAATTCTGAAAAAATTCTGGTAAGTTTGTTGCTATTGTAGTAGATGAACAAAATGGTATTAATATCTTTGTGCCACCTCATCGGGAACATTTTTTTCGCGCTCTGAAAATCTTTTTTGTCAAAATTCGCGGCTTTCTGATGGTTTGAAAAAATTTGAAAAAAATACTAGGAGATGGGCCCAAAAAAGCTTTACATTTGAAAAAAATCCAGACTCTGTGGCTTGATTAGTTCTCGAGATATTAAGGTTTATTCTGACCGAGAAAAACGCGATTTTCTCTAAAACCGTTGGGGTTTCGATCCAAACATTAAGGGAAGTTATTAGTACACCAAGAGGTATCTTTGGGTATTTTTCTCGGCCAAATGGTTCAAGGGCATTTTACCATACCTTATCCCCCTATAGCCTTTAGGTAAAAAAGCGTAAAGGTCGTAAGAAAAACGTAAAAAAGTCAAAAAAATATATAAATAAATAAATAAAAACGTAAAAAGTCAATTTTTGTCGAAAAACCCCAATATGTGTATTTATGATCTATCAACATTAGAAAAAAATCTTGATATGAACATACTAGTTTTTAATGTCTAAAAAATAAGGTCTAAAATTTTTTTGTTTAAAAATCCCAAAACCAAAATTTTTTAAAATTTAATAATTTACTGTCTAAAAAGTCGAAAAATTAGGTAAAAATGGTCAAAGACAAATTTTTTAAAACTTCTAAATGAAGATTTAAAAAAAATTAATAGTTTACTGTCCAAAAAGTCAAAAAATTATTTAAAAATGGTAAAGCCACTTTTTGTCTAAAATTCTGAAAATCTCAAAATAACGTAAAAACGAGAAATTTTTTTTTGTCTAAAAACTTTAATATCAATACTTCAAAAATTTAAAACTTACTGTCAAAAACTCGATAAATTAGGTTAAAATGGTCAATGCCAATTTTCTTTGTGTAAAAACCCTCGATCAATATTTAAGAAATCAATTACATATCTAAAATCAACAATTGAAAAAATCATGATAGGCACCTAGGTAATAATTTTTGCTATCTAAAAACTATACTGTTAAAACCTGTAAGGAAGTGGTACTGTCTAAAAACCCCGACAATGTACGTAAAAATGGCATAAGTCAAATATTTTGTCTTCCCACACCCCCAAAATTAACATTTCATAAAAGAGTTCAAAATCCCTAAAATTACTCAGGCCCTGAGCCTATTCGCTTCGTTACTCAAGACTCTCTAGATGATCAGCACGTCAATGGTGCTGCCATTAACCATAATGTGACATTAACCATATCCATGCACAACAAATGAGGAGAGAAAAAAAAAATTCATTCTCGAAAGGGTCCCAAATTAAAAGTGCTTTCTCCCAAATAACAATTAAAACGCTCAGTAGCCGAAACGCCTGGCGGAGGCGGTAGTTATCGTCCGTGTTGAACAAAACGAAAATTAGGCGGACAAAAGGAGGAAAAGGCTAATGCGCGTACCCAACTGGTGGAGGCATTAACGGGCGAGTTTTCTCGCCGGGCAACCCCCAAGCGAGAGGGGCGACCGGCAACGCTAATTATGAGAAACGAAAAGGGCTGTTGTCAAATTCACATTTGGGAAAAGGAGTCGACTATCGCCAAGGAACATCTACAAGAATTAGAGTGACAACTCTCATTACGCTTCTGTATTTTCCCCTCCTTGGGAAATAATACTATCTCTAACTTCACCTTGTTTTTAATTAATTCACACTTCATGCTTTTTCTCCGCAACCATTATAAATCGATTTATATAAAGAAACAAAAATTAGTTCAAACAAAAAAAAAAACCTCTAGAATAAGAACCTATTCAATTAAATAGTTAGGCGAATCGATAAAAGAAAAGAAAGGAGCATAAAGTGGTTGTTTTGATGCTGGGATGCACAGAGGACGCAATCTTTTGGCGGTTTGAAGCAATCATCCGTCAGACGTTGGGAGATATCGATCTCGGCGCCACCTCCAAAGAGCCGCCTTTTACGAGCCCCCCCCCCACTATACCCGTTCCACCGAGCCTTTCACCGCCCCAAGCAAACTTCACAAACAAGAGATCAATTAAAACCATTTATCTAATTTCCTACGATTTTCCCTCGTCCGTAGACAACGTACGACCTCTAAAAAATTCAAAAACAACTCCCCACTATAAGTAGTTGGAACAAGAGTCTAATAACGTCTAAATATTCAAAACAGATTAATATCAAATTTGCAAAACAGTGAATTAATTTTTGAAACTCAATTATACAGCAAATCGACAAGTTTATTACCTTAATTAGAACGAGAGCAAAGACTGTTTATAAAAACTTCAATTATTTATTTTTAACGCCAACCTAAGGTAACAACCGTATCCGCAATAAAAAACGAAAATTGTCTATTTAAATATAAAGGAAAAAACAATCTAAAAACTTTTAAAAATTGAAGTTAGAAATGCTATAAAAATGTAGGAACCTACCTATCCAGGTACTACCTATACCTATATCATGGACTCAAAGTTAGTGCAGCAGTAGAGACTATAGAGGGACTTGAGAGATAGCTAATACATAGCAAGGAATGTATTAGAATGATTATTCACAACTAGATAAACATAATATACATATTACTTTAATAACATAGAAAGGAAGAAAACCTATATTTTTCGCCAAATCATTCTTGATCTTTTTCTGATTGTGTACTACTGTCTAGAGACTTGGTTGAGATCTTGGTTGAACTATACAACTAATCAAGACCAATGGAATACAATTGGAGGTTCGACCTCAATGGACGGCAACTTTCACGGGTTTCTCAATGAAAAATGGGAACTTCAAGAAGTGGAAAAGCTGCTTTGCTGCAGAAAGAAGACTTAAAATACATAAAAGCTTCCGTCCATTGATTAATTATCTATCCTAGGTAAACCATTTTATCCAGATAAAATAAGTTTCATAAACCAAGTAAAAAATTTGGCCATTTTGACCATTTTGTCTGAAATCTAAACCAAGCAAACCATTTTGTCCAACCAAACCAATTTTCGTAAACCAAGTAAATTAGTCGGCTGGGTGAACCATTTTGTATAAAATCTTATTCTAGAATCGTCTTAGGAAAAGAGAAGATGAAGAACGAAGCGTTTCGGCTAAGCCCCTCAGGTGAGCTATTCCCTAATATTCATCCCCTCTTTTATTTCTGCGGTAATCTTAATAAACCAAGTAAACTATGTATTTTATCCAATCAAACCAATTTTTATAAACCAAGTTTGGCCCAGAAACCATATTTTTTGTCCAAAATCATAGTATGTACTACCTATAGCTTTTTCATTTAACTCTGATTCCAAACTACGTAGCTATCAATAGAGATACAAGAATTGATTTATGCTATTATTATTTTATTTCTTAAGAAGAATTTCAATTTTTCCTAATTTTTAAATAGATAATAATTAAAAATCACAAAAAATGGGAAAACTTTTTCTTGAAAATTATTTCCACCTACTTATTTTTCGCTGAATGTTTTGAAAAATGAGGAAAAGAAAAAACCATTTTAAAGAACTTTGACTTGGTAAAATATCCTGATGGATTGTTTAATTGACATTTTCTGATGAGAACACTGATTTTTTGACAGTTACTTCCAAGACGCTGAAGTTTGGTAGGTATCGAAATTACATTATCCACGTATGTTTGGGAAAATTTTCTATCAATTTTTAGGAATTCATAGGAAGGTATCCCATTCCACACATCTTACAGCTTAGATTTGAATGCTAATCATTAGGAAATTCGTTAAAATACTAAAACCATCTTTCTGCATCAAAAACACACTCGAAATTTAAACTTTTAAATCACTCCTAGTCAAAAGACTTAAAATGACCATTCTGCATGTTCCTGAAAATGGAAGTTTTCCTCATTTATTAAAAAGTGTTAGTGAACATTATTTTTCAAGAAAAAGCTTTCACATTTTTCGAGATTTTTTTATCAAGATTTTTATGGTTCAGTAGGTAGGGATAAACAAATGTCAATTATGGCCACAATTGTTTTATCAACAGAGCATACAGGTGATGGATGGGTAAATAAGAATTAAGTTCATGGAGATGCAATAATGCTATCTTAGCAAAAAAAATGGAAATTTGATTTAATTAAAAAAAAGATTTAGTGGAAATTTAATGAAAGTTCTAAAGGGGGAAACGAAATCGCAACCCCCCTGAGGCGAGCAACCACGTGGTTTGGAGGCGAAATTCCATGCCCACGCTGCATAAAGTCATCCCACCTTCTCATCATCTCTCAACAGACAATTATAGCGAGTTATCGATAATTACGTCGTTCTTCCTGTGTTATTAAACGAATTCTTTATCTTAAGAAATAAACTTTTTTAAAAGCGATTGAATCGTCCAATCGAAGAAAGAGGGCAAAATGGTTTGATGAGGTGTAGATAAAATTTTGTGAAGATCTTGATAAGACCTACCAGGTGAGGTGGTGGTGTCCTCTTCTTTCTTGGGCCGGTTTCTTCGATCCCGTCGTGCCATAATCGCGGCGATGGAAAAGTCAGTGGCACAAGGTCTTAAAGAGCAATTTTCTTCCATATCGGCCATTTTGTTTGAATGAAATAAAATGAGAAAATATTTTTCGATCACGACGAATATTAAAAATCACGCCGTTGTAGGATCACTCGTCGGCATGATAGGGAACACGACTGGACGACTACTGGGTCCGATCCGTGTCGGGGGTTTCTGATCGGTGGTGGGGAGGGAGAAAAGAGCCCCAGGAACAGAAGAGAGAAGCTCTCAGATCAATTTGGAGCAAATGTCCCGCTGACAGGCACAATATCCAGGAGGGGCGGCCCTACCTGCTTTCAGATTCATCTAACGTGTTATATTTCCACACTGGGAGTGGCCAGAGGTCGTGGTGGGGGCAGGGATTTTTACCCGACCCCGCCCCACAGCTCTCCCTCCGCTTCGTTTCCCGTTTGTCTCATTTCTATCTCCTTCTCGTCCCCCCCTTCCATCTCTTTTCCACCGTCTTTCGCAACACACCGAAACCTCCACCCCGCCTAAGATTACGAATAAGGCCACTCTCTAAATACGACTTCTAGAATCGGTAGCTGTTTTGTATTAGGCACGTACTTAACTCCTACTTGCGACCTCGTACAGTCTGTCCCCACCAATTTAATGCCTTCAGACTTCAATCCAATATTCCCCTTTTTTCGCTGTGTCCCATCTTGGGTGAACAGAAGAAATTTTTATTTTGCCTACATCAAAGCTTTGAAATTACTATCTACAAATAGTGGACTGTGGAGCATTTAAAATCTTGATAAAAAGGGCTCTTCTTGTCAAAAAGATACAAAAATCTCCCAAAAAGGTTCAAAATTAGGCCAAAACTTGTCAATAGGGGCAAAATCTGGCTGAAATGTTAAAAATCTATCTGAAAAGTGCCTTTCCTTGTCAAAAATGTCAAAACCTAATAGCGAAAAGGGTCTTTTCGTAATAAAATGTTCAAAATCAGTCTGGATATGGTCTTTTCTTGTCCAAAATCTGTCTATAAAATGTTTTTCCATGTCAAAAAGGGAAGTCTGGCTGAAAAGGGTTCTTGTCAAAAAAGAGTCAAAATCTGACTGAAAATTGTCTTTTCTTGTCAAAAAGGTCAAAATCTAACAGAAAAATGCCTTTTGTTAATAGGTTCAAAATCTGGTTTAATAGTGTATTTTCTTCTCAAAAACTGTCAAAATCTGTCTAAAAAAATGTTTTTCAACGTCAAAAAGGATCAAAATCTGTCTAAAATATGTTTTTCCACGTCAATAAGGATCTAAATCTGGCTGAAAATGGTCGTTTCCTGTCAAAAAGGATCAAAATCTGTCTAAAAATGACTTTCGTTGTCAAATAGGGTCACAATCTGGCTGAAAAGGGTCTTTCATTATCAAAAAAGATTCAAAATCTGGCTGAAAAGGGACTTTCTAGTTTTAAAAAAAATCAGACTAAAAATAGTCTTTTCTTGTCTAAACTAATAGGGTCGAAGTGATTCTTCTCCACCAATTTTCCATTCCCCCTTTTTTTGTGTAAATAAAAAAAAAGGGTCGATGTCATTGTGATATCGATCAGCTCCTTTCCAGGAGTGTCAGGGCTGCTTTGCCCATTAAAAGGGAATTACAGGAGAATTAGCGTGGGTGGAGGGTTTCACCCTCCGGGGTGAGAGGCGGAAAGGGCGAAGAGTTTATTATTTGCCAGGAGCATCTGCTCCCTAAAGCTCATTAGCGGAAACGAGAATTTCCACAAGTGAGAAGAACATTAGATGAAGCTCCAAGTCAAAATTTAATAAGCCTTCACAAATTACCCTCCCTTATCGTTCCCAACCAAATTTATCGTCTATCCAATAAAAATGACGTTTTAAGTAACCAGGCTCATTAATTTCATCGAAAGTTTTTAAATTGGTCCACCGTCTTCGTGTTGGCGAGTTTTGAAGCAGATGTTTTCCGGTCACAGTTTATTTACTCAGACCACAATATAACAGCAGGAGGTGTTGCTTTTATATTTTGACCTCAGACCACTTTAAGGCTATCATGACCCTCACGAACAATGGTCAGCTTTCAACTTGGGATAAAGACATCACGTCCAAAACCCTATGTCTGGCCAAAGGAAGAAGCAAGAACTTCAATCAATCAAAAGTGGATGTCTTTAGGTTCTTCATGACCTGGGAAGCTACTATTTTATCAGCATCATTTATTAGGTAGCGTGGCAATCATAGCACTCCTGCTGCAGTTTGGGACAATTTCCTATAAAGAAGTGTGTCGCTTATTTCAAAGCCCTAGATTATGAAACTTTTCGAATAAGGAAAATTTTCACTTTTATGTCAATGTTCTGTAATTAACTTTTTTTTTCAAACTGCAAAACAGTTTTAATTAGAGCGTATATTGAACAAAGAAAATGCAAATCGATTAAGCACGGTACTATAAAATTTTGAATGCGAATTTTAAACGGCTGTAAAGTCTAAACAAAGGTAAAATAATAAAAGAGTTTCGATTCGCCTTTAGCTGGTGACTAAGAATACCTTTGATGATTTTAGGGTTATTAACCGCCAAAGGAGATGAAACTGTGACAAATATTCGATTTTGAACGGGCACAAAATATTATCGTGTTGTAAATTTCAAGTCACGTATAAAACGCTTATCTTATTAGAGCTTTTGTCCGAGACCGCTCCCTGACGGTGCCACGATTAGAAAACAATTGAATTGCATCCGGGACGTATCCGAGGAGCCGTCGACTTTCATTAACTGTAATGAAACATCGCTGAACCATATCCTCACCGTTTTTTAACAGTTCCTACATTATTCAGAAGTTGAAAGTCTTGATTCGGATGTCGATATCGAAGATCCGTGGGTTTAATTTGTGGAAAGCCCTAGAGACGGGCCGCTATTACTCGGAGCCGACATTAGAGGTTTTAAGTCGATCTGATTTGTAAGGTCGGGAAACGTTCGGCGGTTTTCCTTGGCATGAGTGAGCCGGACGTTCATTAGTAAATGGCCGAATGATCCTTTTACCGTTGAATTGTTAATGGCTCTTGCCAAAGTGCGGTCTCCCTTGGGACAATGGAAAACGAGCAGCTTCCAAATAAGCAATGGTCAAGGGATCACCCTCGGATAACCAGGGATCGCCCTACAAAACTAGCAAGGATATTTAACTCCGTCTTTACAGTCAAAGGTTGAAGAAAAATGAAGATTCGTAACCAGATTTTGGAACTATGTACACTCTTTTACTTATTTACTTTACTAGGTATGTAGATATGTACTTACAGAGAGAAATATTTCTCCACCCTTGCGGAGTGAGAGACTCCACTACTTGGCGGTATCTCTCTACTACTTGCACGATATCTCCACTACTTGCACGATATCTCCACTACTTGCACGATATCTCTCTACTACTTGGCGATATCTCTCCACTACTTGACGGTATCTCTCCACTACTTGACGATATCTCTCCATTACTTGACGATAGCTCTCCACCACTTGCGGAGAGACAGATATCCCCACTACTTGGCGGTATCTCTCCACTACTTGCACGATATCTCCATACTTGCAAGATATCTCCACTACTAGCACGATATCTAAACTACTTGCACGATATCTCCACTACTTGCACGATACCTCTCCTCTACTTGCATTATATCTCCTCTACTTCATTATATCTCCTCTACTTCATTATATCTCCTCTACTTCATTATATCTCCACTACTTAGCGATATCTCTCCACTACTTGGCGATAACTCTCCACTACTTGGCGAAATCTCTCCACTACTTGCATGATATCTCCACTACTTGCATGATATCTCCACTAATTGGCAATATCTCTCCTCTACTTGCAATATAACTCCACTACTTGGCGATATCTCTCCACTACTTGTGGAGATACAGATCCCTCCACTACTCGCGGAGATACAGATCCCTCCACTACTTGCGGAGAGACAGATCTCTCCACTACTTGCGTAAAATGTTCTTCAGTTAATTACCTTCAAAATGAATGTACCTATTCTGGACTCGATCGAAAAAGTGTTTTTCCCGTACGCCTTACAAAGGAAACGGTGTTTTCGCGACATTTCGTGTACTGATGGCCATTTGAAGCTAAAACCATGAAATATGGAGAAAAATATGAAGACGGCACCTTCACAGATATGTAAAGATGAATCAAAGCAATTCTAATTTCTTTCAAAATCACCCGTTATTGTCCCCCATAAAGAAAAAGAGGGTGGTAAATAAAGAAGCCGGCCATAATGAAACCTTTTCCCGTCCCTGGGCCATAAATAATCTTGCAGCCTCGCGTAGCAACGCATGCGGAGGAAATCAATTAACTATAATAAATCATTAACGCTCCCTTAAACCCTCTTATTAGCCCGCGGATGAATGTATCAGCCGACACCTCGATTTATTTCCATCGGCTTTTTTTTGTAAATTGTCAGGGTCCTTTTTTTTTCCGAAACAACGATGGAGGTACTAAGCATATGGCCCTGGTGCACGCGCTACGATTACAATATCCTTATCTCGATATCCAGTAGCTTCTCTGAAGTATCAAGAAACACGTGCCTAACCGTTAATGGAGTTAGTATTTCGAGCAGAAACACTCAACCCAAACGACCCTCTCAAATCCAATATCTAGATTCGAGGAAGCATTCCACTAAAACATGACAGTCAGCAAAACAGTTATTTCCAGGCATCTGATGTTCTAAAATCCAATCTTTTGAAAATTCAGCTAAGCTTTTCCTTTCCATCATTTTGCTCTCAAGTAGAAACAGTCTAGATGCTCATTATTCATCATTATTAGCACCCTCTACAGACATTAATGTTTTGATTTATAGCTAGGACGTTAAGCACATCCCATGTGAAATTCTCTATAGTGAGAAAATGCATTGTAATGCAGTCAGCTTGCGAACATTCCTAACAAGTTCGAATCCTCTATAACACTAATAAGGCTTTAAAACTTATAGAAGCCTTTAAAAATCTCTGACAAGTTAACCTCGTTTATTTTTTCGAAACAAAAAATATTATTCATTAGGACATTTTAAATTAATGAGTCTGTAATTTTGTTTGATTTTAATCAGATAAAAATATTCAACTCTAAGAATAAATTAAGACCACCATTAGTTAAATGTCAGAATTATTAGCGTTTTGTATAATTGAAAAGGATTACAATTATGCGTTTTTTTAACAAATCGAATTTGTTTGATTATTCAGTGAGGGAGGCGAAGACTTTCGCGGTCTGAAAGGATGGAGGAAGAAAAATTTAAAAAATGCATGCTCGGGTGTCCTCGGGTGTCTTTGAAAATTAATGCTTCGGCGTACATGGCGGATTAATTCATGTGGTCGCAAAAAGGAGCTTTTTTCCGAAGGGGACACGCTTCTCAAAATCGCACACGCCCTTTTTAAATAATTGAAATGGAAAAAATGGTAGATTGCATGTTAGAATTTTATGTATTCCGTACGTCAGTGAAGTGCCTCAGAGCTGTCATTATGGCTTTCATATTGCAAAAGTTTTATAAATTAATCCTGCAGGACTCTTTCTTCTGAACCTCCTATCACCTTTCTACAAATAACTCGGAAAAGAGCGAAAATTGTGTCCGGCGACCAAGGGTCATTTTGACCCTACGACCCATCCGCGTAATCACGGATGATCCATCCTTTAGAGTGAGTTAAAAATAATTGAAATCTCGAGTTTTGTAAAGAAAATGACGTTTCATAAAATTCAGCATCTTGAGTTCGTGAGGGTGGATTTATGATAATGAAGGCGGGGCTCAGAGTGGTCATCGAAAGCGTGTTCTCTTCTCAGCGGGGCGACCCCCTCGAGATCTATCTGATTTTAAGGCCACACACGCACTCACAGCTCCAACGAGATCCCCGTTAAACGCATAAATATCAAGGCGGGTGACACCACGTCTAGCACCTCTGCTACTGTTAGTTATCCGACCTCGCAGAGCTGAATGGAATATAAAAAAGAATATTTCCCTGAATGGGAAGTTACGTGTGTAAAATATACCGACTTAAACAAACATTTTTTCCCTTCTCTCATAATTTATGAGTGTCTTTTTCCATTAATTCGTCCCAGCAACTAATTCAAGGCATATCCGTTGGTTCCCAAAACAGCCAGGAAGCCAAATCTCAATTTTCAAATTCTAAATCCATTCTTTTTGGACAATTTGAGCCCAATTATCCACGTTGCATACTTTATTTTCTAATTAAATAACGTTTAATAATTCAAAAAACCGATTACCTCTCAAAATTGAAAACAATTCAAAATCATGTTATTATGTCTAATTGAAAAACGTGCAATTTAATACCGATATTCTAATAGGTTCAAACTGAATTACAAACTTTTTTTGTCAATTAATGTACATATGTCGATTCATAAATTGGATTATAAAATTGTTCCATTTGTTTAATTGGTCCCAATTACAGGTGTCTAATTTTTTATTAAATTACAATTTTATATTGATTATCTGGGAGAAGCATATGGTTCAAAAACCAGATGCGGAGGTCTTGGAATCGGAGAGGGTTTTATGAGTAATAAAAGGGTTTTTCGGGTGGGATGATAGGAAAAAAGGTGCACTTGAGAAAATTAGGGTGGACGCATAAACATCGGCTCATCTCGTATTAGTTAATGGATCAGGTGGATACATGGGCGATAAGGTGTCTCTGGGCAGGCTCATTCTTCCAGTTCAAGGGCTGTCATCCGGTAGCCCTTGGGCTAAAAGCCGACTTTATGAAAACCTTTAAACAAAAAGGGGAGTTTGAATTTGTCCTCGAGTCTGGCGACATGAAAAACGACTTCTTTTCATCTTTTCCCGACAAGGTTCTTCAATGAAATTCGAGTCTAGAATTTGCTTGATTTGTGTCGGGGCTTTTCAAAGGCGCAATTAGAAAAGGGCAAACATAAATTAAGTGTTTATTTGTGTTTTAACTTCATTTACATGATAGGTGATGAACCGAGAGGAAGAGCGGTTCTATTTGATGTCTGTTTATTTGGGGTCCGGAAGCCGGCGTTTTATACTTCCGTTCGACTTCCATGCTGAAAAGAAGTTTTATATTAAGACTGACCACATCAGAAAAGGGCCGACGGAATGATGTCTCTTTTCGTGAGTTGTTTAGTTATAGTCCAGTCAAATGGTAGTTTTCCGGTAACTTAAGTTCTTTAGGTATTTTTTTTTATTATTATATTTGTTTCAGATTAAGGTATATGGGTTGCTAAATTCAAAAAATCGCTACTTCGTAACTCCAGGGGGGTGAGGCAAGGGGACTCATGTAGAAAAGAATCAAATTCTGAGTCTAAGTCCACCTGAAAATTGTTTCTGAGCTTCGTGATTTGAAAGTCATTTTCGTGATTCATCAATGGAGAATTGCAGCCAAGAAAAAACTACTAATCCGAGTGAGTCTTGATTTAAATAAGCCATGTTGGTTTACTTGGGTTGAAGAAGAAGTTTAAGAAATTGATCGAGTTTGACAAAATGGATTAAGTGGTTTAGTGGACGAAATGAGCCAAAATATCAATAGGTAATACGCAACTAACAATAATCTGTTTAAAAAAAATTAGGAATGACTAGAATCGTACGAGTCTAATAAAAACGTTATAAAAGGAAAAAAAAGAATAATTTTTCTTCAATAGAACGTATAAAACGAAAACATGAAAGCGTCGCGTAAAAGAGCCTGAAAAATACGATTATAAAATGATAAGTAATGGAACTTTTGTGTTAGAAAGTACGAGGTTGTGCAAAAGATAATTGTCGAGTCATAAAAGGGTCAAAAGTCGCGTTTAAAGCACCCATTGACATTCTGAGGAGACAAGGGGAAGAAAAAAGGACGATATTTTCTTATGGGAAGGATATCCTTTTCATAACAACGTGCCAAACGTCGTCTCTGGCTATGTAAATGCGTTTGTCCCTTCTTCGCTCCGCCTAACAATTAGGACGGACAAAAGGGACAAAGGGTGAAATATGTATGCAAATGTAAGCGCGCGGGAATAGGGATAAATAATAATGGAGTCATGAATCATCCTGAAGGAGAGTTTACCTTGTCCCATAGCCACATCGGATTTATTCCGTTAGTAAATCAAACGAAGGGGGCCCTTTTGGTGAGGGGACACACTTTTTTGAAGAATGCCGTGGAAATATTCCTTTTTTGTAAAGAAAATCTTTTTTAAAAAAAGCCCACCCGCAACGTCTTATTTTTCAACGTCCCCTCGAAATGACTAATTTTCAAAAAACGAGGTTGGAAACCCGGATCGTTAAGATATACGAGGACAAAGATCGGCTCCGTATTTTATTTGACGTGTAAATTGCCTACCGGGAGATTATACAGAGGAGAGCGTTAATAAATTAAACCATCTGGAAGTAGAAAAACGAGATTGATTGTCTTATTGGACCCTAAGCGCCATCTTGAATTCTTCCAGTTCTTTGCCACTTTTTTACGAACGAGCAAATATTCATACTCATACTTTAGATTAAAAAACTATAAATATTAAACGAGGCCATATCGATTTCAAGTACATACTGAATAAAACTCGATGGTTAGCCAAGCATAAAAAACTTTTCTCACTTCTATTCGAGAATTACCAGTTATCCAACTATTGAATAAGAAATAAACGTATATGAGTTATGAAGAATCGATTATTATCCACCAACTATCAATTTCTTAGTTCAAACTTCAAAGTAAATTATTCCAGGTACTTACTGCTACATGTCTTTGAAAGATGAAATTTTTAAATCGTCCATTTTAAAGAAATTTATTCTAAGGGGTTGTCTACAGGCAATATTTTGGCTGGACAATTTTGAGAAATTTCAATTAAAAATTGTATGAAAACACCAAAATTGATGTAAAGACGTCAATTTTCTGCCCTAAACACCAAAATCTGTCAATGTCTGAACGTTCAAACGTCCGTAACGTCCACAATTTTTTACGGATTTTATTGATATTTATACCGTTGGAAAGCTGTTTTAAAGAGCTTTCTAACGGTATAAATATCTATAAAATCGATCAAAAATTGTGGGAATTAAGGGCATTTAAAGGTTCAGTCATGAAATCGTGCAGCATTGAATGTGTTAAAAAGATGGTACCTAAACTGGATGTCAGATATCCGAAGGTACTTTTGAAGCAATTGACCTTCATATTAATTTATGGAAATGTTGTTTTTTATAGGTAAACGTTTTGTTTTAATGTGGAGGAGTTTTAAAATTCAATTAATCAATAGGAGTGAGGAGGGTTAGTATAATGGTGTCATAACACGGGGTACACGGTTGTGATGGTTTGGGGGAGTCGAGGGGGAGAGTAACCGCCTTTATTACAAGTCTATAAAACACCCCTTGAGTCCTTTGGGGAATCATTATTTAAGAGGATTATGTCTGAGGGTGAAATCAGAATGATCATGCACGATGTCCCTAGGGAGGAGTTGATTGATGAACATGATTATTTAATCGATCCTCAAATATTTCCGGATACGAAGACGAGGCATGTCTCCCGCTCATGTGATTAATTCCGTTCTATCTCAAAATGGTAGATTGACATGTGAAATTGATTATTTAGAAGAGTCGTATTATCGCTTTATTATTGCACATTTGGGGATTAGAAAGTGAACGCACGAAGTGATCAACCCTTTTACGCCCTCTTTTCACGATATACATTAATTCAAAACTCAATAGCCATTAGGTAATGGGTTACTGGTTATGGTAGATTTAAAAGGACGGTTGTACACCAGGTGGAGGTGGAGGAGGAGGAGGAAATGAATGTCCTGCCACCACCCCCATCTTCCGATTGATCTTGAAACCCTCCACGTGAAATAAGCTTGGATTGGCGAAAGAATTCTACTTGGATTTTCCGAAAAATCAGAATAAAAGGCACTTTACTCCTGAACGTTTGGTCCTATCAAAAAAGTGTTTGAAGTAAAAGTTACTGTAAATCAAGCGTACAATCGATTTTTGTCGTTAAAACATAGGGTTTGTCCGCTCTAGCAGGCATACAATGTATATGGAAAAAATTTAGTAAAGCAATGTTCATTGATTAGGTATTTCTCAATGCAAAAAAAGGTTAAAAAATATAAAAGTCGGCACGCTATTGAACGAAAATGATTAATAGTGCAATGTCTGAATGTCCCGCTGCTTGTTTTGGCTTCGGCGACACGCCAACCGATAAGAGCATTCTGATAATGCAATAACATTGAGTGGATAAGAAAAACGCTAATTTTATGACGTGAAATAAGGTTTCACTTCTGAGATAATGAAAAAGAAGTAATTTGGTAGTAAGGTTCGAAAAACGTGTATGCAGAAGCCACGTGATCGAAGAGGTTATGATTAGAGGCGGCTTCGAGATTACAGGGAGCCCTGTGACAGAGTCCTTCTCGACTTGTGGGAACCGATGAGCCAAAACAACGGCAACTGGGGCCCTAATTAAACTCCATACAGATACGCACGTCCTGGGCTAATTTCACAGCAAGACGTGATCCTTTCGAAATATGCGAGTCCTACATTTTTTTGGAATTGTTCCTTTCTGTCGGAAAATGAGCGATGTGCTTTTGTGGGTTTGTACAGATGTTTATAAACAGAATGACAGTCCCCCTTTGCCGCATTTTCTGTTATAGGATCTTCTTCTGTTGTGCTACACCGTGAGGTCGTGACATCCCCTCTACGCCTGTCACTAAGTCAAAAGACGAACCCTTTTTGAAATCGTTTTTTGTGCCCTTTCAGGTATTTCTTCTGTCAATTTTCAGATTTGGCACCTCATATTTTGACGTTACTTTGATATTGCCGACTTGGGACGATTTCTCCCTTCAAAATGATTCAAAAATCCACTAAAATAATCATTTTTTATACAATTTCTTGTATCCAATGGCTGCCAAAAGCATTTTTTAACTCACTTGTGTTACTCATGAGTTATTTCTTCTTCAAGTCTTGATAAAAATCAAAGTTGTTTAAAAAGACGTGTGTGGTTCGAAGAAGTTCAAAAGGATAGGAGGCAGCTGGATGGTGGCCGATCCATCACCGAAATCCTTTGACGGAGAAGACCCGAGTGTCAAACAAGCCACTCATCCTTTAAAATGACATTATGACCGATGAGTGTTCCTAAAGCCGCGAACTGGTTACACCCTGGAGGCCATTCAATGGCTCCTTTTGTTCGAACACCACAATACGCTTTACAATTTCAAAACTTCAAAGAATCGATATGATTTTAACGAGCAGTTTTCAGAACCTTTAAAAACTTTGAAATCTACGTAGGTGGTAGGTTTCTTCCTTATCAGTGGCTATCGAACCCAGAGGTAGTAATAAGCCGGAGAATTTTTTTAATTCTGATAAAACCACGATGTGCTATAAGCGAGTGGGTGTTTTCGGTTTGAAATTAAAAACGTGAATGCCTCTTTTTTGAGTAAAAAAACCTAAGAGGCCATTATCGTGTAACTCTCAGGTCTTGATAATCACTTTTTCTTTCATTTCGTGAAAAAAGAGAAGGCGTCCGAGCGAAATAGAAGTGTACACCCTCCGACCACTGTTTCGTTCCTTCATTATCGACTCTGAATGGGAATTACCGGTTAGACGTGATCCCTCCGGCTCATTGTTCGTTAATATCCGCCTCCACACAACGTGAAATTACTTCCTACCAGTGTCTCTCCCGAAAGAGAAAGATTCAATCAAAAGCGCCCCTATTAAAGATCTTCGTCTCTCTTTTTTTGGTCTAAGAAATAAAGGTTTAATAGTTTTCAAGACAGGGAGTCTCCAATTTTTTTTTTCTTCATCACTTTTAATTCTTTTCTACCTTTTATTGCCAACAACAAAACTTACCTAGTAAAAAAGCGATTTAATTATAATTTTGAAAATTCTAAGTTCGAACCACGCAAGAAGCAACCAAAGCGAAACAGATGAGGGATGAATAATGCCGGATGCGTATATAAATTATAGACTTTTTTGACTTCATAGACAAACCTTCGTTTCGACCATAAGTCATATAATTATATTATAATTATGACTTAGAGTTTTTCTTGAAATTCATTTTGGGAAGGCATTGTGTCCTTTTAATTGGTTCCTTTATCCTTAATTCCTATAGTCTTTTGATTCCTGGAAAACTCGAAAATTATTTCGAAAGGCCTTGGTTTTCAGGGTTTACAACGGTGATGTCTTCCTAGTCCTCAGATATCTTGATATCGATTGGAGCTATCGAAATGTATCATGGAAATATCGAAATGCCTGATTGATCATATTGAATTTTCACGGGGGTTAGGTTGTAAAGCATGATGTGAACTATCAAAATGAATGATGGAAGTATCGGAACGACGCATCATTGTTAGTACAATATATTATGTATCTTGATGTGTAGATATCGAAATGTCCGATTGGTCATGTTGAAATGCAAGATGGAAAGCCACGTTGTAATGCATGATGTTCACTATCGAAATGCGTGATGTTCACTATCGAAATGCATGGTGTACTATCAAAATGCATGATGTTCACTATCGAAATGCATGATGTTCACTATCGAAATGCGTGATGTTCACAGTCGAAATGCTTGATGTTCACAGTCGAAATGCATGATGTTCCCTGTCGAAATGCATGGTGTTCACTGCCGAAATGCATGATGTTCACCGTTGAAATGCATGATGTTCACCGTCGAAATGCATGAAGTTCACTATCCAAATGCATGATGTTCACCGTCGAAATGCATGAAGTTCACTATCCAAATGCATGATGTTCACCGTCGAAATGCATGAAGTTCACTATCCAAATGCATGATGTTCACTGTCGAAATGCATGATGTTCACCGTCGAAATGTATGATGT
The DNA here is from genome assembly GCA_018703685.1 of Orius laevigatus. NCBI lineage: Eukaryota > Metazoa > Arthropoda > Insecta > Hemiptera > Anthocoridae > Orius > Orius laevigatus. The sequence goes on from JAGWEN010000291.1 coordinate 120,140, forward strand.
TCACTATCCAAATGCATGATGTTCACCGTCGAAATGCATGATGTTCACTATCGAAATGCGTGATGTTCACAGTCGAAATGCATGATGTTCACAGTCGAAATGCATGATGTTCCCTGTCGAAATGCATGGTGTTCACTGCCGAAATGCATGATGTTCACCGTTGAAATGCATGATGTTCACCGTCGAAATGCATGAAGTTCACTATCCAAATGCATGATGTTCACCGTCGAAATGCATGAAGTTCACTATCCAAATGCATGATGTTCACCGTCGAAATGTATGAAGTTCACTATCCAAATGCATGATGTTCACCGTCGAAATGTATGATGTTCACTATCCAAATGCATGATGTTCACCGTCGAAATGCATGATGTTCACCGTCGAAATGTATGATGTTCACTATCCAAATGCATGATGTTCACCGTCGAAATGTATGATGTTCACTATCCAAATGCATGATGTTCACTGTCGAAATGCATGATGTTCACCGTCGAAATGTATGATGTTCACTATCCAAATGCATGATGTTCACCGTCGAAATGCATGATGTTCACCATCGAAATGCATGATTGTTAAAATAGCTCTCTAAATAAACTTAAGCTATGGTAATAATAAGCTTTCCAATTTTCCAATTTAGGAATCAACATTTTGACTAATCCAGTATCAATTGCCCTTGACGAAATAAAAAAATTATGAAAATAAATTATTATTTTGAAAGTCCCATTATCAAAAATTGCACCTTTTCAAATAATAAGTAGGTACGAACATATTTTGAAAGGTGTATTTTTGGGGGCCCTTAAAATTCACGTTGATGCGAACAGGGGTTGATTATTTATTAAAAGTGGTTGTACTATTATGTTCCTTTTTTTGTAAGTAAATAATTTAGTAATTTTAGGTATTCGTGTAACAGCTCCGCTGAAAAAAACGATTAGGGTAGATATTATTAATTACGGATTGCGGATCCGCCGACGGGGAGCTTTTACGTGTAATAAAGGCAATTTGAATACTTGAAACTTATTACCGGATGGTGTTGATGATGATGAAGGGGTCTGAAACTGGGAAATGCAATTATTGACTGGCCAGGAGCGGCTTTCTTTCATATAAAACGTGTAGTCGTCAGAAAGGACGTGATACTCACCGGCTCTGTTCGCGAGGGGGGTTTCTTCTCTCTTTCACCTCAATTGTCCATTAGCCATAGCCCGGGCGCCTCCACGGATTAACTCGCCTCTCACAAAATATACAACTACCGTTGTCCGACTTCCTCGTCGACGATGAAATTTTCCACCCGTCGCTTTTTTATAGAAAGTCCTCTTTTGTTTGCTTACGCCATTTTTTCAAGCGTGAACTCTCTTATAAGGAAGTGGGGCTAAAAAATCTCCTTTCATTATGCATTTTTTCTGGTGTTTCTCGAGTTTTCCATCGAACCATAGCAGATGGTTTTAGAATTTTTAACAGCCATTTTGTTGACTAGAAGAAATCCGGTGGGGAGGATGTGAGCAACAATAGAAAAATATGAGAACAATGGTGAAGGCGGAGATGTTAGCCACCTCACGCCAACCCTAGTTATGAATTATCCTTCAGGTAACGAAGTCTTATTGAAACCCTCAAAAATAGGAACTTGATTTTAATAAGAGCGGGACACGAAAAGCCTCTGGAAAGTTTGAGAAGAAAAAGGATTCAGAAATAGTGAATGGATCGGAGGGTTAATTAATGGTTCACCACCTAATATCCACCCTTGAACACTATTCAGAGTCGGTAGCCTTGTTCTGTCCTTTCGTGTCTATTTTTTTCCACATATATCTACTTTGACAGGTGGTCCAGATTTTGGAAATCAAAAGCAGAAAAGGAAATACCTAATTTCCCCCCCAATCTTTTGTTACCAAACAGGTTGGCAAATATGGCGACACAGAATTATCAGAGAATTAAAAAGATCTTATATTATGAAAGAATGTTACATTAAGGGCCCGTTAGACCTCTTTGAAGGGGTGGGTGTTATAAAAACATCCGCTAGTGTTACGGGCGCTAAATTTCGCAAAAAGCGCTTTGACCCATGCTGTAGGTTTCATTCTTATCAGTGGTTATCAATGGTGGAAGGGAAATGGAGTATTGAAAGACTTGATAGCAAAGGAGTATAAATTTTGTCACCTTTTTGCTCTTGTCGAAACATGATTTATATAAAAGACAAAAAAGGGTCTTAATAATTAAAGAAGAAATCGAAACTTATTATTCTGAGTAGGGTCTGAGATTCTTCTGTAAGGGTTTTTCCTCAATTGGTTTACTCCTTCCCCCTAAACACTAATCGGATAAGGTCGAAACGTAGGTAATTGGTGTAATTCATTGTTGTTGGTGTAAGCTGTGAGTTCGATAAGGGGAGGATAGGCTCGGAAGCTCACCTGATGGATTCTACTCTTTCTTTATCCGGTTAGCCGCGACTTTACTATTTGATGAGATCGAACCCAACCCCCGAACGGGAACCTTAACTCGGTTACTCTTCTCCTGATCCTATTAGGCCGACAATCCGGGCCCCTCCCTTGTCCACCCCAGTTAAGCCTCCTTGAGGACATGCCCTCTACAACTACCTTGGATACACATCCAAGAACATGGCACAATCTAATACTTTATTTAACAAACACCACTTCTCTTTCAATCTTAAACTCCATCATTTAATATTTTTAAACAGAAAAAATCTTCAAGAAAATCGTGGACAAACGTTTCCTTTTTTCATTCTCCATTTTTTGAACTAAACCGACATAATTACACTCAACGAGCCATTTATCCTTAAACTATTTCCTCAATTTTATTTTTTTTAAACTCGTGTCCCATAAAATGACTTGCGAACAAAGCATGAAAGGTTACGTAATCAACCTTCGTGCCATTTTGTTTTTTTCGGACAGGCAGGTTAGCTCATTCCTTGAGCCGTTTAAAATTTTTTCTGTATTTTAAAATCAACTGGAAACCAATACAATTTGATTTACTGTGGATATCTAATATGTCCTATCATTTGATATTTTTTTACCTATTTTTTTTTACCTATCATTTGATATTTCCCATCATATACAAATTAAGATAGCTATCATCAAGCATTGCACAGTATTCAGAAGTCACTATATACCCAGTAAATGGACTTTTTTCCACAAAAAACAAACATTGAAAAGAACATTGAAAAAGCTAACCTAAGACTACTTATATTAGACCACACACCTAAGAATGGTCAAAAACGACTGCTTTTCAGCCAAAGACACCATATGGAACTCATCTTTTTGGTCGATTTGAAGCGTTCTTGTAGAATAGAGGTTCCCAAACTTTTTCACCCAACTTTTTTTAAACAAATGAAAACCCTTGCGAGCCCCCAAAAAATGTTCTGAATGTTAGCTTTGAGGTTTTTGAAGGAAATTTGGGTTTTAAAATGTTGATTTTGAGGTTTTTGACAAAACCTAAAATTGCACTTAAAACGATGAAATTGCACTTAAAACGCTGCTTTTGAGATTTTTTGACAAAAAAATTGGCTCTGACCATGATTTGGAGGTTTTTGACGAAAAATAGTCAATATAAAGTTGATTTTGAGGTTTTTGGACGAAAATTAGGCTTCCTAAATGTTGATTTTGAGGGGGGTTTTGTAACCAAAATTAGGCTTTACAAAATATGTTGATTTTGAGGTTTTTGACGAAAATTAGGCTTTTTAAATGATGATTTTGAAGTTTTTTTTTTACGAAAATTAGGTTTCATAAAAGTTGATTTTGAGGTTTTTTGACGAAAATTAGGCTTTACGAATGTTGATTTTGAGTTTTTTTCACGAATTTTTGGGATATTTATATGAATATATAATAAATACTTAGGACTGCTTGCTAGCTACAATGTAATATCTGGGATCAACGAGTACACCAGGGAAGAAATATTAGGAAACAAACTAACACAATCATGCATTGATCACATACTCTTTCGCATCCCGAACCCCACTGATAGATCTGTTTTCACCTCGATCATTAAACAAAAATCTCTGATCACTATTTTACACATATTGGACTTCATCTAGGCAACCCTCTTGACAGCAGCAATGAAGATAGTAAAATAGCCACCAAAACCCAGGTTTATCCGAACACACATAGTTAATAAACTCATTCAATACTCCAATTGGGACTTCAATGCCTTCAAAAATAATCCAAACAAACTTTACGATAATTTCTTAAATCTAATGCACTGGATCTATGATTCAGCATCACTCGAATCTTCATCCACAAGTACATACAAAAGAGGAAAAGATAATCATCCATGGTTTAACTCCCACATTCAGTCACTCTTAAACAATCGCGATAAATTATTCAAAAAATTAAAAAGAAATCCATCCAACAAACAACTCAAAGACCAGTACCTAAAATCTCGAAATAATGCCAAAAATGAAATGAGAAAAGCCAAAAAAGACTTTTTTGAAAATAAAATTTCAAAACATCAAAACGACCCGAAACTCTTATGGAATACAATCAATCAAATCGCCAACCACAAGACTAAAAATATATTGACGAAACCATCAGAAAGAACTTTAATAAGGTAGCAAACCTTGATGAAGTAGCGAATGGCTTTGCCAATACATATGAACATGCTGTCGACAAATTACACACCATTGTGACTTAAAACTATCTCCTAAGTCTTCGAATCACTATAATGAGTTAATTAACGACTATGAAATCCCTGAAAGCACCCCATCCAAATCAAAAAAATTATCCTAAATCTTGATTCAAAAAATCTGCTGGATTCGACAAAATTCGCCCAATAGATATTAAAAATCACCCCTCAATTTTCTCTAACTTCATCTCCACCCTCATAAATTCCATCATAACTACAGGCATCTATCCTGACATCCTCAAAATATCTATTATTAGGCCCATATATAAATCAGGAAAAAACAGGATTTCTCCAACTACCGCCCGATATCAATTTTATCTACTATAAATATGATCATAGAAAAATATATCAAAGAAAAACTAGACGACCATATTTTTCAATATAATATACTTGACCCTTCGCAATTTGGTTTCCAAAAAAACAAAAGTACTGAAAAAACTGCTTCTTCCCAATTCTCAAACTTCATTCATACCAACCTTAACTCTAACTGCTACATCATAGAACCTTCATTGACTATAGTAAAGCTTTTGACACCCTGGACCATACGACTTAATAGAATGCCTATCAACCATTAGAATAGGAAAAAACTTTGAATTTTTAAAAAGTTATTTATCCCATAGAAAAGCATCAGTAAAAATAGACAACACACTCAGCACTTTCTTCGCGATCAAATCTGGAGTTCCGCAAGGAAGCGTATTAGGACCAGTTCTATACAACTTATATGTCAACGATCTGACTCAAACAATTAATGCTGATAAAACCTTTTTATATGCTGACGATGCTGTCATCCTATCTTCCCACTTAATCTAGACTCAGCGATCCGAAAATCTCAAATTTCCCTCAATAAAATTGTCTCAGTGGTCTCACGACAAGCAACTCATTTTAAATTCTAATAAAAACTAAAATAATAGTTTTCAGAAGTCCTCAAAAGCCACCCTTACTCACATGACTCTAAGTACCACAACTGCACTGCCTCACTAACCATAGTACTCCCTGCACCTGCCCCACACTTAAGTTGTTGAAATTTAAAATATCTTGGACTAACCATAGTAGACCATCATTTCCTGTGGTCCTCGCACTGCTTGAAGCGATTGAGCAGATGAGGTACTGTGGCCGCTAACTTTTCATGCTCTCCGAAAATTTGTATACCAAAACTCTCATCATAGTATACAAAGCCTTATGAATCCCTTATAGATATTTGGTGTAGAATGTTATGGTGTCGCTCCAACACCACTGCCAACCAATTACTTCCCTCCAAAATCGAATTTAAAGAAATCTGTAATAGTCAAAGCCTTCAAGAAAATTACAAATTAGCTGACACATTAACCCTCAACAACTCTACAACTATAAACTACTCCTTACTTATTTTGAAAACAATAGTATTATATAAAAACCAAATCAAAGTGACGAAAAAACTGCGAACCCTTCCAAATTCATCGTCCCACCCCTTCAACAGATATGGAGAGCGAATGCGTAGCTACCAAATCCCTCATATTTTTAATAAATTAATAAAACTATTAACACCTTCCAGCCCTGAAAACATACCTAGAAAAAAAAGAATAAATAAAAGAATGGAGTCGCAAAAATCCTACCCTAACTGAATTCAGCTCCTTGCCTCATTAAGACGTCATTAATTCACAAACAATTTAGATCCGTCTAAAAACTATGGTATAACTTAATTATTTCCAGTGTCATTATAATTTTATTTTATGACTTATATTTCAGGTGTAATATTTCCAATTTCGCATTCTTTCATTTCTTTGTCAATGTGAGAATAAAAATTTACCTAATCAACATGTAAATTCTGTATATTTCTTTCAGTAAGATATGTAAAACACTGTATATTTCTTTTAGTTAATTCCTCTATTTTGTAGATTTCTATTCTTTCTTAGTATATTCTCTCTTTTGTTTAGTAAATGTACTTTCTTGTAAATTATTTAATGTACACAAACTGTAATTAGTTTATAACTTTTAAGACATGTAAATCTGTATATTCCCTCACCAGCCGATGGGCCTAGGGCCTGGCTGGATTTTGTACAAATTTTTAGGCAATAAAATCCTTGAGCTTGCCCAAGCCTCCCCTGGGGACAACTTACGTCTAGGGCGCCCCCCAGTTTGGGAACCACTGTTGTAGACCATAAAACAGAAAAATAATCTGAAATTTTTTAATTATTTTTGAAAAATTTATAATGACGTGAGGAATTAGAACAACTTTAGTCATAAATAAAGCGTAAAGTAATTATTAATCGATAATTTAGATACCTACATCGAAGAATGCAAATTTCGAAAAAGACGGGTTGGGTAAAATTATGTTTTTAAGGTACTTTTGAGCTAATCAAACAAGTGCGAATTGGGGCTAAACGGCTCTGTTAATATCGAGAGCGAAGCCTAAATTAATAATTCAACGTCGCTCGACTATTAAAGGAGTAAAAGGTAAAAAAAGGAACCCGTCGTGGTTTGAAAACGCGTATGGTAGAGTTAAGCTTTTTTTCATATTTTTTTTCCCTTCCATGAAAAATATCAATTAAGTGCCCCGGCCTGAGGATTCTGGGGTGTTAAGGCCGGGGAGGGTAATGACAAGGTAGGCGAACGCCCTGTAATCACAGGATGCCGACAGATCCACACCTGAGAGAGAAACCGACTCAAATTAAATATACCCACTAAACACCGGCCAACAAACCTTGTCAATCACAAACCTCTCACAACAAACTAATTACCTTTTATATTTAAATCCACCCTCCTTTCTACATGGTTCTGTACATTAAAAACATCTACCAAAATAACAAGAAGTTCCTGATTCCAAAAAGGTCATCATAGCTGCAGCCGATTAGCTGCCAGAATGTTGATGTTGCGAAAAAACGTATCCAAGAAAACAAAAACCCCAAAATTCACCATAATGAAGTCAATTTTCTTCAAAAATCCTAAAAAAAATTTTATTTGTCAAAAACACATATTTTTGTTCATAAAATTGAGCCAACCTCAAAATCAACGTTTCAAAAGACCATTTTTTGTCAAAAACCTCAAAATCAACGTTTAAAAGGACAATTTTTCGTCAAAAACCTCAAAATTAACATTTATAAATCCAAATTGTCTTCAGAAAACTTCAAAATCAAGGTTTTAAGAGCCAAATTTTCGTCAAAAACCTCATAATCAAGGTTTTAAGAGCTGGATTTTCGTGAAAAAAAAATTTCAAAATCAACATTAATACAGCCAAATTTTTGTCAAAAAACATCAAAATCGACATTTTACGAGAAAATTTTTCTTCAAAAACCACAAAATTAATATTTTAAAAGTCATTATTTCCAGTAAAATCATGCCTAAAATCTAAGGGGACACTTTTGGACACTTTTTTTTCGTGAGGTCAAAATTCTGGCAGCTGGTCCACCTTAGCTTGCACACCTTTTATTTTCAAAAATAAATTTTAACATAAATAGTTAGTGACCGTTTTTGTGTTTGTCGTAAATCTTAAAATTGACTAGAGGATGTCTTTTTTATTCATTTTTTATTTTTTATTATAATGCTAAACTCATTGAATAAAAAGTACTTAAAATTCATAGATGTACACAAAAAATTGAAGTTGATAAAATAAGGAGATGGGGAGAGTGAAAATTTTTTGCGGTTCGATCCTTCATTGTTCCATGGTCAGTCGGAGTCGTAAATCTTAGGGTAGGCCATCAGAGGAAAAAGGCTTCCTCCCCTTTCCTGGCAAGTTCGAAACTGACATTTTAATAGGGTCAAGGGTTGACCTGGTCAAAAGGGGTTGATTGATGCCAACATCTGTGCTGACCTCAGCTGCGGTCGGGATTAAATCGTCAACGGAATTGTCACTCCAGGGACCTTAATTGATTCCAGGCCAAAAATGGCTTTTTAAGTATTCAAGCACTTCAATTACTCGGAGGTGTCCTTTAGAATTTTTACGGCGCACTTTGAATCCGTGCTTATTCAAAATAGATGAGAACGCTTTTATGTCGGGTCCGGTTTACTACTTTTGCCCCCTTTTCTCAGACAAAAAGATTGTTACTGAATTATTCCTCGCGTCCCATGTGAGGAACGTCAGATCGTGGACTCCTCCACGTCAGACTTGTAATTTTAAATAGTTAAGGCAACCTACGATATAAAAAAAAATTCAAAATCGTGACCATTGTTACAAAGTCGCTGTTTTCTTTTGTAAAAAAAGTGATTTTGAAAAGAAATTAGGGCTAATAGGCTTTAGATGTCAAAGGATGGCGTGTGGGCTGATGCGTGAGATGTATTCTATTAGGAAGGGGAGTTTCACCATAAAGAATTGAGGAGACGGGACCCGTCAAAGGCGGTATCGAGGTAATTGAAATGGTGGGTGCCCTCTAATCGAGAGATTCCGGCCGCCAACTTGGAGCTCCTACTAGTCGCACCGGTAAATATTTGTGTTGTCAGCCACTCCAGTCGATCCTATCTTCTCAAACCGACTACTCTTTACAAGATAACTCATCTAAATGCACCCTCATTAATAACCTTTGAATAAAAATAGAAAAAAGTTGTCATAAAAACGGGATGATCATTTACCACTGTTTTTACCTTCCAAAAACAACAAAGGAGGAATTTCCAGGAGGGAAGGGGAGGTTATGGGAGAGTAGTGAGAGGTGGAGGAATGTTGTGGGAGGGCGGGGTTGGTCGTAGAGGGTAGTGTGGTGATGGGAGAGTGGCGGGAGGTGGTGGAGGTGATATGAAAGCAATGGGAGGTGGTGGAATGTTGGGGGGGAGGTAGAGAAAGGACCAGGATGGTAAGGGAGGTGATGGGAGGTGGTGGAATGTTGTGGGAGGGCGGGGGTTGGTCGTAGAGGGTAGTGGAGGTGATGGGAGCGTGGTGAGAGGTGGAAGAATGTTGCGGGAGGGCGGGGGTTGGTCCTAGAGGGTAGTAGAGGTGATGTGAGAGTGGCGGGAGGTGGTGGAGGTGAAATGAGAGCAGTTGGAGGTAGTGGAAAGTTGGGGGGAGGTAGTGGAATGTTGGGGGGAGGTAAAGGAATGTTGTAGGGAGGTGAAGGAATGTTTTAGGGAGGTGGAGTAATATCCAGGAGGGTAGGGGAGGTTATGGGAGAGTGGTGAGAGGTGGTGGAATATTGTGGGAGGGCGGTGGTTGGTCGTAGAGGGTAGTGGAGTGGTGAGAGGTGGAGGAATGTTGTGGGAGGGCGGGGGTTGGTCGTAAGAGGGTAGCGGGGGTTATGGGAGAATGGTGAGAGGTGGTGGAATGTTGTGGGAGGGCGGGGGTTGGTCGTAGAGGGTAGTGGAGGTGATGAGAGAGTGGTGGGAGTTCGTTGGCGGTGATAGGATAGTAGTGGGAGGTGGTGGAGGTGATATGAGAGCAATGGGAGGTGGTGGGAGGTGGTGGGATGTTGGGGGGAGGTAGAGGAAGGATCAGGATGGTAAGGGAGGTGATGG
>JAGWEN010000292.1:0-130255 GCA_018703685.1 Orius laevigatus
GGCGGCATCTCTTCTGCGGAAACCTGGAGCCAAACTACGGGTAAGATGATTTCATCAGGGAATTCATTCATTGGCGGAAAGCCGTCTGTTTTGTGCACTTGGACGTTAAGCTGGAGCCTCGAAACTGTACCCAGCGTGAAGCCTAAATGCTGAAAAAAAAATTTAAAAATAATGTGTCTAAAAGAAGCATACTCTTTGAATGTCGATGTAAAACTCGTGTTTTTTAGGGTCTGGGCTAAGGCCTTCAAACGGCTCAAGAAGTAGCGAATCTCCATATAAAAAATGAGGGAATGACATCATAATAGGTGCTCCTGGAAAGAAATGTTAAATTGGAAATTATAAGCCGTTGAAGTACCCATAGCGCATGGTGACAGATCGAAGACGCCATTGGGTGCGCAGCCATAATCAGGACAGTAGCAAGTCCCATTTGTGTTGTATACGTCGGGTGCAGCATGGAACCTCATTGCCATGACACCTCCTTGAAACTAAAAGGAAATTAATGATTGATGCTTTTTGGTGTCACTTACGTCGACTTCTTTGTCGTAGACGAACGGCATTTTTCTGCACATGTCTTTATGGAAAAGGTAGACTGTGGCGGATTCGTTGAGCGTCCTACGAGGGAAAAACGCTCCGTCGCTCCCGTCGATTTTGTTGCACTCCTCGTCCGCCCATGCGTCCAATGACGTGTCGCCGTTGATCCTTGTCACGATTCCTATCCTGTCGACGTCATTGGTTCCCGTCCTCACTGTCGTCGTCTCGTCCGTATTCGCAGCTCTCTAAACTAAACTTTTAACTTTTTCATCATTCAAATTGCATTACCTGAGCTAAAATTCCGAACTTTTCAAAAGGAACTTCTTGCTTGAGCAGCTTCGCCAGGTATGTTCCTGACTTGACCAATCTGTCGTCGTACCCGAAAAGCAAATCGTGAGCTTTCACCGTCACCGTTGCATTTTTGAATCTCATCACTCGTTTCAAAAAGAATGCTATCGGCATCCTCATGTATTTATTTAAATGTCTACTCATCGCTATAGTACTCTAAAAACAAAAAAGTCCCATACAATCAATGGTCATAACTACCACAATTTTTTACTTTCATCAATATTTATACCGTTAGAAAGCTCTTTAAAATAGCTTTCCAACGGTATAAATATCGATAAAATCGGCTAAAAATTGTGGGAGTTGTGGGCATTTCAGACTTACAATTAATGATAAATTTGGGACAATGACTGTATCATTTTGATGTCCTTTTGAATATTTAGGTTCAAATTCATGCTTTCTCGTGTCGCCATAGGTTACAGTGCCATCTTCGTTAAAAGTGACGTTTTTTTTCTCCAGAGTTTCCCTTTAAAAAATTCAATTAATGCCAAAAAAATTGTTTTTCCTCATTTCTTTAAATTTTATGATTGAGAAAAAAAAACCAGTTTGAAGGACAGTCTGCTATTTTGAATATTCAAGTTCTTTTTTCACAATCGTAAAATGTTTTTCGTATCCCGATCAACATAAAATAAATTAGCGAATATTTTATTTTGTTTCGGAATTAAGTAACTTTTTCCTTTTAGAACCAAGGACGAGCTTTTTGCGGATTTTATATTTGACCGAATTTTAATTAAGAGTTCGTTAGCACTTTTGATTACATAAGAACACTTGAATTTATCCGTCTTGTATTGGAATATCCCATACAAGACAAATACGATAATTTCGAAAAACTAGCCTTGTTCTAGATGGAAAAGATATGGAGATTGATTTTAAATTCATTGAGGTTTTAAGCAGTCTCGTTCTTACGGGAGGTTTCGGGCAGGTTTCCGCGTTTTTAGGTTAGGCGGTTTTGCTACCCAGAATGTGGTTTTTTACCTGTAACAATAAGGGCCGAGTTCTTTAAGTTTTATTTTTTCGTCTAGACCTTCCGAAAATCGGTCTAAATTCGTATAATTGAATATATGGACGCAAATGAGGGGCTTGACTGGCGGCTTCCTCCACGCCTCGTACACGTCTGAACCCTCTCGTATCGTCATTTGCTGTAGAGAAAAAAAAATTAAAATAGTCAAAATTAGATGATTTTATGACTGAAATGCTCATAACTTCCACAATTTTTGAGCAATTTTATCGCAACTTATACTGTTGGAAAGCTCTTTAAAATAGCTTTCTAACGGTAATAAAATCGATAAAATTGGTCAAAAATTGAGGAAGTTATGGGCATTTAAATTGTCCAAATTTTTTAAAATCTAGATGGCTGTGAGATCACCGCCTCCTAGACTTTGATTCATTTTGTATACTCACATTTATTATTTCTTCTACATAAATATCTGTGAACCACATAACGCCGCATCCTGCGAGACTAGTTAAAAAGGTGAGAGTTAATATAGTTATACCTAAAAAAAGGAAAAAATAAATAAAATAGTGGCTTCCAGAACAGTTGGCAACATTGATGGGGCACAGGGTGACTAAATAAGGGTTTTTCTTTTGTTTCATCTACCAGTGCCATCTAGATCGGCCTTATTACGTCATAAATTAAGGAATTCCGTTAGGACTGGATTAGGTATGCAGGTTCCTTGTTTACTAACAACTATCAAGGTCGCCCATATACACAAAAAAACAATTAGAACTTCTTTTATATTTTTATGTTTCACTATCTTAAAAATTGTCCACATTTTATGCTACATGTCCCCCCCCCCCGCCATATTTTTGCGTCAGAGGTTGGCTAATAGATTTTCGCAGAAGATAAACATTTATCAGTTTCTAAAGGAAGCTTCGCCGATAATAATATTTTTATCCTCGTTTTATTTGACATTCATTAACATTGTTTGAACTACCAGGGACTTGTGACGTCATCGAATTCTCAACTTTATGCTTAAAAGTTTTCCCGTCTATTCAATTTTTCCTTCTAATCTTTTGCACGTGGCTTTTTATCTTTGAACGATTTTAGGCCTTCCTTACACAAGATAAGATTTTTTTAAATTTGATTAGACTTTCTGTTAATTCTTTTGTTCTTCTAATTTTCAGTTTAAGGGCCTTTAACTTCCTTTTTAAAATGTCGCAAGATGGTTGGTAGGTAAATGACGTAATCCAACAACGTCACTAGCTCGCTAAAAACGTATACATCTGGATGCTAAATGTCACGATTAAGAATAAACCTCATAAATAGCTAATAATCCTCAAAAACTAAAACAAATTCTCAAGCTAATAGTCTAGCTTAAAAATGTCATAATTTTACTTAAAAACTATGTAATCTAGCTAAATACATATATCTCACGAGCTAGCTAAAACAGGTATGGTCTAGCTCAGAGGTTCCCAAACCTTTTCACAGTGCGCCCCCCTTTTAACCCTTTAATGAAAACCTTTGCTGATTTGGAGGTTTTGGACGAAAAAATGTCAATTTAAAGTTGATTTTGAGGTTTTTTGACGAAAATTAGGCTGTATAAATGTTGATTTTGAGGTTTTTGAAGAAAAAATTGGCTCTTATAACCATGATTTGGTGGTTTTTGACGAAAAATTGTCAATTTAAAGTTGATTTTGAGGTTTTTTGACGAAAATTTGGCTGTATAAATGTTGATTTTGAGGGGTTTTTTGACGAAAATTTGGCTTTAAAAATGTTGATTTTGAGGTTTTTGACGAAAAATTGTCGATTTAATGTTGATTTTGAGGGTTTTTTTTGGACAAAAATTAGGCTTTAAAAATGTTGATATTGAGGTTTTTGACGAAAATTTGGCGTTATAAATGTTGATTTTGAGGTTTTTTGACGAAAATTAGGCTGTATAAATGTTGATTTTGAGGTTTTTGACGAAAAAATTGGCTCTTATAACCATGATTTGGAGGTTTTTGACGAAAAATTGTCAATTTAAAGTTGATTTTGAGGTTTTTTTTGACGAAAATTAGGCTTTAAAAATGTTGCTTTTAAGGTTTTTGACCAAAATTATTCCTTTATAAATGTTGATTTTGAGGTTTTTGAACGAAAATTAGGCTTTACAAATGTTGATTTTGAGGTTTTTGACGAAAAATTGGCTTTAAAAATGTTAATTTTAAAGTTTTTAATGAAAAATAGCATTAAAATATTATGTTCATTTTGAGGTTTTTGACAAATTGTTTGGGGATATTTACAAAAAAAATCTTGAGCCTGCCCCTGGGGACAGCTTACGCCCCCCAGTTTGGGAACCACTGATCTAGCTAATTAACACGTCATAAGCTAGCTAATTACCTTAGTTACGATTTAGCTAATGAAATTAATAATCTAGCTAATAAAATCAAGCTAAAAGTGATAATCTAGCTAATAAACGTCATAATCTTGCTAATAATGGTCACAGGATGGCTAATAAACGACATAATCGAGCCCAAAAATCTCAAGCTAGCTAACACTACTACCTTTGCTACTATGTACTACCACCACCAACTTGCTTCTTGTTGTTCTTGTTCTTTCTTTCAGGTCAATGTAATCAATCAAAATTGAATAGCGGTTACAATGTTCTCGAAATTTAAAGATAATTACTCCTTTTTCAAATCCTTTTAGTAAGATAAAATCCAAAAATATCGTATATCCGATTATTTCGAGACGTTTTTCTTCAAGTAGTTCGAAGAAAAAAAGTGTTTTTGCAAAAGAATTTCCACGTGTTTTCATTATCTTACGATGTTTTGACAAATACTCGAATTTCCGTGTTAAATTTTCTTCAAATCAAGGTCGAAGGATAACTTTTGGTAACCTAATCGTCACGAAGTCATGATACCGTATGGTCTCATAAAATTCAAATAAATTACAACCGTTGACGCCACCTTGGATATGACCATAACCGGTTTGAGACCTAACAAGTTTTCAACTTTTTTCTCTCTCTTCTTTCTGTATGTTTCCTGAGCTCGATTTTTGTGTAATCAGCTAATCTTTGGCCAGCTTATCACATACATGTTCTGAAATACTCGGCTAGATATGCTGGTTACCTGCTAGATTATGACGTTATTAGCTTGCACCCCAAAATCAACATTTAAAAAAAAAAGCCAAATTATCGTTAAAAAAACCTCAAAATCAACATTTTAAAAGCCTAATTTTCGTACAAAAACCTCAAAATCAACATTTTAAAAGCCAAATTATCGTTAAAAAAACCCTCAAAATCAACATTTTAAAAGCCTAATTTTCGTCAAAAAAACCTCAAAATCAACATTTTTAAAGCCAAATTTTCGTCAAAAACCTCAAAATCAACATTTCTAAAGCCAAATTTTCGTCAAAAACCTCAAAATCGACATTTCTAAAGCCAAATTTTCGTCAAAAACCTCAAAATCGACATTTGTAAAGCCAAATTTTCGTCAAAAACCTCAAAGTCGACATTTCTAAAGCCAAATTTTCGTCAAAAACTTCAAAGTCTGTAAAGCCAAATTTTCGTCAAAAACCTCAAAGTCGACATTTCTAAAGCCAAATTTTCGTCAAAAACCTCAAAGTCGACATTTCTAAAGCCAAATTTTCGTCAAAAACCTCAAAGTCGACATTTCTAAAGCCAAATTTTCGTCAAAAACCTCAAAGTCGACATTTCTAAAGCCAAATTTTCGTCAAAAACCTCAAAATCGACATTTCTAAAGCCAAATTTTCGTCAAAAACCTCAAAGTCGACATTTCTAAAGCCAAATTTTCGTCAAAAACCTCAAAGTCGACATTTCTAAAGCCAAATTTTCGTCTAAAACCTCAAAGTCGACATTTCTAAAGTCAAATTTTCGTCAAAAACCTCAAAGTCGACATTTCTAAAGCCAAATTTTCGTCAAAACCCTCAAAGTCGACATTTCTAAAGCCAAATTTTCGTCAAAAACCTCAAAGTCGACATTTCTAAAGCCAAATTTTCGTCAAAAACCTCAAAGTCGACATTTCTAAAGCCAAATTTTCGTCAAAAACCTCAAAGTCGACATTTCTAAAGCCAAATTTTCGTCAAAAACCTCAAAGTCGACATTTCTAAAGCCAAATTTTCGTCTAAAACCTCAAAGTCGACATTTCTAAAGCCAAATTTTCGTCAAAAACCTCAAAGTCGACATTTCTAAAGCCAAATTTTCGTCAAAAACCTCAAAAGTCGACATTTCTAAAGCCAAATTTTCGTCAAAAACCTCAAAGTCGACATTTCTAAAGCCAAATTTTCGTCAAAAACCTCAAAGTCGACATTTCTAAAGCCAAATTTTCGTCAAAAACCTCAAAGTCGACATTTCTAAAGCCAAATTTTCGTCAAAAACCTCAAAGTCGACATTTCTAAAGCCAAATTTTCGTCAAAAACCTCAAAGTCGACATTTCTAAAGCCAAATTTTCGTCAAAAACCTCAAAGTCGACATTTCTAAAGCCAAATTTTCGTCAAAACCCTCAAAGTCGACATTTCTAAAGCCAAATTTTCGTCAAAAACCTCAAAATCGACATTTCTAAAGACAAATTTTCGTCAAAAACCTCAAAGTCAACATTTCTAAAGCCAAATTTTCGTCTAAAACCTCAAAGTCGACATTTCTAAAGCCAAATTTTCGTCTAAAACCTCAAAGTCGACATTTCTAAAGCCAAATTTTCGTCTAAAACCTCAAAGTCGACATTTCTAAAGCCAAATTTTCGTCAAAACCCTCAAAGTCGACATTTCTAAAGCCAAATTTTCGTCAAAAACCTCAAAATCGACATTTCTAAAGCCTAATTTTGGTCAAAACACCTCGAAATCAACAATTATGAATCCTAATTTTCGTCAAAAACCTTAAAATCGACCTTTCTAAAGCCAAATTTTCGTCAAAAACCTCAAAGTCGACATTTCTAAAGCCAAATTTTCGTCAAAAACCTCAAAGTCGACATTTCTAAAGCCAAATTTTCGTCAAAAACCTCAAAGTCGACATTTCTAAAGCCAAATTTTCGTCAAAAACCTCAAAGTCGACATTTCTAAAGCCAAATTTTCGTCAAAAACCTCAAAGTCGACATTTCTAAAGCCAAATTTTCGTCAAAAACCTCAAAGTCGACATTTCTAAAGCCAAATTTTCGTCAAAAACCTCAAAGTCGACATTTCTAAAGCCAAATTTTCGTCTAAAAACCTCAAAGTCGACATTTCTAAAGCCAAATTTTCGTCTAAAAACCTCAAAGTCGACATTTCTAAAGCCAAATTTTCGTCAAAAACCTCAAAGTCGACATTTCTAAAGCCAAATTTTCGTCAAAAACCTCAAAGTCGACATTTCTAAAGCCAAATTTTCGTCAAAAACCTCAAAGTCGACATTTCTAAAGCCAAATTTTCGTCAAAAACCTCAAAGTCGACATTTCTAAAGCCAAATTTTCGTCAAAAACCTCAAAGTCGACATTTCTAAAGCCAAATTTTCGTCTAAAAACCTCAAAGTCGACATTTCTAAAGCCAAATTTTCGTCTAAAACCTCAAAGTCGACATTTCTAAAGCCAAATTTTCGTCTAAAAACCTCAAAATCAACATTTTAAAAACCAAATTTCCTTCAAAAACCTCAAAGTTAACATTCAGAACATTTTTTAGGGGGGGAGGCAATGGTTTTCATTCGTTTTAGGGGGGCGCACTGTGAAAAAGTTTGGGAAACTCTGTTTTAGTGACATGTTTAGCTTTTTCTTCTTCTATATTTCCCCAATTTAACACATCCAACTGAAAACGTCCATCATTTCATCGATATTTTTACCTTCAGAAAGTGTTGAAATCGTGCGGCATCGAAAGTGTTAAAATTCATTGCCTATGGTCTCCTATTTTAAGCCACTACAGCCTTCATTTGAAAATAAAAACATTACGTAATACAGTTTAATTAGATTTTAATTTTATGATAATAATTTAATGAGAGAAAATATCAATTGTCTTTAAATAAATATGCACGTGTTTTCAAGGAGTTTTTTTTTTCCTCATGGAGTGGACATGGAGTGTATGATGTAGAGAAGTGTCTCTCATGGTGAAAAATGAATGGATGTTAGTTTAAAATGCTGCTACTAGATTGAGCTACCGTCGTAGACTAGGCTTTTTTGCTTCCATTTTTCCATAGAGGAAACCCTCCTTCATATTTACAAGCGATTCTAATTTGTTTTTTAATGGCCAAAGTTTTGTCATGTCCTAATTCCTTATCAGCTATCAATATTGACCCCCTTTTTTGATGAGATCTGAGAAAAATAAGGGGACATTTTGGACATTTGTTTTTTGGGCATCAAAGACTTGCCATTTAAGCGGTTCCCCAAATTCTTAAGAGGTGTTCCACTAGTAGAAAGAATGACTTACATGAACCAGTTTTGATGGCTGCTAATGTTTTGTTTTTGTCCTTTTTGGTATTCTTTTGATGCGAACATTTGAAGAAGTCGCGTATCTTTTCTATGAGCGTGCTTTGAGGTGGGCCCTCGACTTTCGGGCACGAGGAGTACGCGGCTGCGATCTCCTTCGACATTTTTCGACCATTCGGACGTCCGAATCGGGACTGAAAGATCAGAAAGGGAGATCGGGGGTCAGGGTTCTCGAATCGCGATAAGAACTCATTAGAAAAGAAGGAGACAAACAAAAAAGAAGGGAGACGTCAATGGATTTTCGACGTTTTTCGTGTCTCGACTAACGAAGCGAACACTCTCGTATCAACATGTTTACTGAAAGGCGACTCGGCGAACGCGTCCCCCGTCTTTGGCCTCCAAATGTTCAAGAAGGAGAAAGAGAACCCAGAAGAGTCAACAACAAAGCCCTCTCTCTTTTCTACGCCTCTTTTTTATCTATGGATAACTAATTCGTATGTGGGCCCAAGTTAAAAATAAACAAAAGAACCCACGACGCAGCCACACCAACCAACCTTCGTACTATATTGTTTTATGTGCTCATCGCATTATGACGTTTATATGGTAGATTGCGACTTTAGCTAGCAAGTGAAGCAATTAGGAAGCTAGCTTATGACGTATTTAGCAAGCTTGTGACGTATTTAGCTAGCATGTGGCGTATTTAGCTAAGCTTGTGGCGCATTTAGCCAGCTTATGACGCATTTAGAAAGCTTGTGACGTATTTGGCTAGCTAGAGATGTATTTATAGCTAATCTTTTGGCCCATTTAGCTAGCTTGTGACGAATATAGCTAGCTTGTGACGTATATAGCTAGCTTGTTACGCATTTAGCTAGCTTGTGACGTATATAGCTAACTTGTTACGCATTTAGCTAGCTTGTGACGTATTAAGCTAGCTTGTGACGTATTTATAGCTAATCTTTTGGCCATTTAGCTAGCTTTGAGGTATCTAGCTAAGCTTGTCACTCATTTAGCTAGCTTTCGACGTATTTAGCTAGCTTATGACGTATTTGGCAAGCTAGTGAAGCATTTATAGCTAATCTTTTGGCCATTTAGCTAGCTTTGAGGTATCTAGCTAAGCTTGTCACTCATTTAGCTAGCTTTCGACGTATTTAGCTAGCTTATGACGCATTTAGAAAGCTTGTGACGTATTTGGCTAGCTAGAGACGTATTTATAGCTAATCTTTTGGCCCATTTAGCTAGCTTGTGCCGTATTTAGCGAGCTTGTGACGTATTTAGCTAGCTTGTGACGTATTTAACTAGCGTGTGACGTGTTTATAGCTAATCTTTTGGCACATTTAGCTAAGCTTTACGCATTTAGCTTAGCTTGTGACGTATTTATAGCTAATCTTTTGGCACATTTAGCTAGCTTGTGCCGTATTTAGCGAGCTTGTGACGTATTTAACTAGCCTGTGACGTATTAAGCTAGCTTGTGACGTATTTATAGTTAATCTTTTGGCCCATTTAGCTAGCTTTGAGGCATCTAGCTGCTCTTGTCACTCATTTAGCTAGCTTTCGACGTATTTAGCTAGCTTGTGACGTATTTGGCAAGCTAGTGACGCATTTATAGCTAATCTTTTGGCCAATTTAGCCAGCTTATGACGTATTTAGCGAGCTTGTGCCGTATTTAGCGAGCTTGTGACGTATTTAGCTAGCTTGTGACGTATTTAGCTAGCGTGTGACGTGTTTATAGCTAATCTTTTGGCACATTTAGCTAAGCTTTACGCATTTAGCTTAGCTTGTGACGTATTTATAGCTAATCTTTTGGCACATTTAGCTAGCTTGTGATGTATTTAGCTAGCTTGTGACGTATTTAACTAGCCTGTGACGTATTTAGCTAGCCAGTGACGTTCACTCCCATCTTTTTACGTTTTTAGCCAAACGTAAGTAGTGACGTCACAAATCCAGCTCGTGAACTGAACCTTGTTATTCATGTTCAACAAAATAAAAGAAACATAAAAAAGAAAAAAAAATTGATTTTATTTTATATATTTTTTTAGTATTGTCCACAATTATTGCATCACAACAAATAAATAATGTACAAAAAGAAAGATGATTGAGAACAAAAATTGACTAAAAAGGAGCCATTTTTAAAAATGGCGCCATCGAAATTTTTCCTATTAAAATATTTTAAATGCTATCATTTTTTATTTAATTTAAAAAAACAGACTTTATAGCCATAAAATCTATTCGAATAATAAAAATTGCCGAGGTAGTATTTCTTTTTAAAAGAGTCACGTCAATTTTGCATACATGTCCTCTAGTTGCGGTTTAAAATAAGCTTTTAATTGTGGTCGTTTTGTTTTAAACGTTGGCGTAAGGAGACCATTTTGGACTGAAAATGGATCCGGGTGCAAATAAATATCTTTGACCTAAAACAAAAAGAAAATCAGTGGTGCCAACACGACGTTTCAAAGGGATTTCAATGAGTAGTTGGCAACTCTGCATGGGAACCTGGATTGCAACCTTCCTGGTGGTGGTGCTAGCTCAACATACCGCCCACCAAACGAAACTGGATAACTTTCTCTACAGTCCGCCAGGTTGCACTATCGTCTCCGATGAAGAGTTGCCACGCTACAGCTCAGAAACACCAAAACTTCTTACTTGTTCAAATGATTTAAGGCCACTTTCTTTACCCCAGGTAATCATATCGTCTAATATTAACTTTTTAACTTCCGAGTGAGCACAAAGGACAGAAAAGGTGCCTTCGATTCCGTTCTCGACCGCCCAACTTTTCACAACGTCCACATCAGGCACTACGATTGCTATTATACAAGACTGAAAGTAAAGATTAAAAAATTGTACATTTTTATGTTTTGTATATTACTTTTAAGGACTCTCCATGTACAAAAACTTGATGAACGTATTGACTCCTTATATATATATTTTCTATTTTTTCAGGCACTATGTATTCTCCTTGGGACAGTTTGAAGATATGTTTCTTTCTGTCGATTATTTTTAAGGTTCCGTTCTGTAAAGGACGTGATTATATGTGGATTGATATGTGTTTTTCTGTACTGGTTGCCATTGTCCGATGTCGCCGGTGTGATGCCATCCGAGGGCGTCGATCGTCATGGCGGTGTGATCTTTATCTTTGAAATATCCGAGAAAGACGTTGGTTCCTTTGACGCAAACTTCGCCCTGGTTCATGGATGCGTAGTATTCCATTTCGGGGACGTCGACGAGTTTGATGCAGCAGCAGGCGACTGGAGGTCCGACGTGCTCAGGGACGTGGTCTCCTTGAACGGTCAACGAAATCGGAGCGCAGCATTCCGTCTGCCCGTAGCCTTCTACGATCTATGTTCCGATTAGTGGGGAAGAAGTGTCAAAGCGAGGGCTTATCCTTCACCAACATCCCCTTGTGGACGGGAGGAAGACAGTGGATAAACCCTTGAGAAGACAAATTTTACCATGCATCCTAAAGCGCAGCGAGCAAAAGTGAGGACGTTTCCAGCCAAAGGTGCCGAACCTACAATCATCATTCTCATCCTTCCTCCCATCTGGTCCTGGACTTTTCGAAAGACTGTCGAATCCCAAAAACTATTCCTTCTGATGATTCCTCTAAAAGAAAAACGTATTTTCCGTCCTTAAATTCGAAAATGATATACTTTTTGAGTTCTTTGTGCTTCGAGCTGAGCGCCATGTTGAAAAGCATTTTTTTTAAAACGGACGAATTGACTTCAGCCATGACTTTGTCATAGATGCGGTTGAGGAGTCGAGGGACGGCGGGCATTACGGTCGGCCTTAAAGCTTTCATGTCGTCGGAAAGTTTGGTGATGTCGCCGGAGAAAAAGCCGACAGCGCCTCCGACAAGATACATCCCGTTCTCGCAGCATCTTTCCAGCATATGAGCCAAAGGCAAAAAGGAAATCATGATGTCGTTCAGCATCGGCTTATGGTCACCAAGCTGAAGAATGACTGCGCAAACTCCGGCGACGACATTCTCATGACTAAGCATCACACCTTTAGGATTCCCTGTCGTCCCCGACGTGTAACAAATAGTACATAAATCACTAGGTTTAGGAGGCTAAAAAAAATAAAGTCTTATTTTGGTGGGCGACATGTTGAGAAACGTACCACTTCTGGTATGCTGCGAGACGCTCCGATTTTTTCGACTTCGTCAAACTTGATGACGTCAACTCCACGATTCCGAGCTCTCTGCTTCGTCGCAGGGCTCGCCTCTTTGATGATAATAATCTTTTTCAAAAACCTCGGCGCCCTATCAAGAAGCATGTTGCATTTCGCATCGTTTTCACAAACCACGACAGCAATTTCAGCTAAAAATCAAAATTAGTCGCCACACGTTTGTAATTGCTGCTACCTTGATTGATTATGTATGAACATGCATCAGGACCGAGTGTATCATATAAAGGAACGATGACCATCGAATAGCAATAGGCGCCTTGCTCCGTTAAAATCCATTCTGGGCAATTCTGCGAGTAGATGCCGACAAAAGTGTTCGGATTTGGTGCCAGCCCTAATGAGACAAGTCCAGACCCGAAATTCCGTGCTCGCAGCAAAGTTTCATTATAATGCATCCATTGGTAAGGCTTATTCGGATTTTCTCTCCACCCCAAACATTTCCCATCATCTAAAAAAATCATAAAATCTCCAAAAATGGATAACCTTACTTGAAGTTTTTGCTCCTTTTCGAAAGGTCTCGTACAAAGTGCGAGTGTCATCGGACAAACTGCTCACGAATTTTCCATCTTTACTGTCTTTATAAAATTTAGAAACTCGTATCATCTCAGGCCCCTGAAAGGAAAAAAGAAATAAAATAGCAGCTAAAGTCAGGAAGTGACGTAAGAATCAGTGTTGCCAACTTCCAAAACCTACGTTTCCTAACCTATACCCTGTAACTGCACTTGAAAAACAACCACAATAACAAATGCATGCAAAAAAGCGATGATGAAACGTGCATAAAGGAGAAGGAATCGGAAAGGGAACATCGAAAAAAATGTTGTTTTTGAAGAACTACCTTAAAAAACGAAAGATTTTTGAGTTCCACATTTTATCCCTCGTCCATTTTATCCCTACAGAAAAAAAAAGATGGCGTTTTTATTTATAATTTACCGGAAATAATAGGATGAAATATTTTATCAAGAGGATGTTATGAATAAATAAAAAGCTTTGATTATTAATTTCGAAAGGGATATTGATTTTTTAAAATACAATTATGTCCACGAGTTTTCTAAAATATTGTTAAAAATTGCGTTTTATGCCCTTGAAAGGAAATATAAAATCAGGGCGTTAGCCAGCTGGCATGTGGCGTCCGATCAGCGCCTCAATGGGATTCGGGATTCCGCTAAAAATAAAAAGAGTTGAAAACCTATTTTTAAATGGACGGAAACCATAACCGATATTTCAAAAACAGGTGTTTTACAAGGAAAAATAAAAATTTTCAATCAATGCTGACTAAATCTAATGACTAAAAGCGTGTAACGTTGGCAACGAATCAAAAAAGGAGGGAAAAAAAGACGTAAAACTATTAATGTGGCAGTGGCTTGTTAAAGTTTTTTGGCTTAAATACAATTTGTGTAATAAAACGTGATATAAATTGTGTTTTGTGACAAATTTTACAACTTTCTTGAAGGTCAAGAAGTCTAAAAGCATTGAAAAAAGATTCGTGTACCATTTTGATTACGAGGAGGTTTTTTTTTAGGTTTACCAGTGCAGCCAACATAATGAAAGGTAATTAAGGTGGGATGAGACTAGGAACCTTTTCTTTTTGGAAAGGGAGAACTTTTGAAGTTCCGTCGGGGCATGTCCAGACAAGTTAGGAATAGTTTCTTTTATGCTCTTTAACACTTTCAGTGCGGCAATTTCTAGGCTGAACGTTTCAACGCCCATTCTAGAACTTTTAACCGATTTTATTGATATTTATGCCGTTCGAAAGCTCTTCAAAGGTCAAAAATCGTGCCTTACAACTAAATCTTTAATTGCTTGTAACTTCCACATTTTTTGACGGATTTTATCGATATTTATACCGTTGGAAAGCTCTTTAAAATAGCTTTCCAACGGTATAAATATCGATAAAATCCGTCAAAAAATGTGGAAGTTACAGGCATTTAAACATGCCGCATTGAATGTGTTAATTCTAACGAAATTCTTCAAAGATTTCCGTTTGAAAAATGAGTCGTTTCACGGTTCGAGCCAAAGAAAACAGAGATAGATGGCCTCTTCTACTTTGTTCTTTGCAGAAAGACAACAACAAAAAAATCCCATTATTAATCAAGCATTTAAATAAATTAATAGTTTAACAAAATTTTTTTGACTTTTTATATTGTCTCAATTGTTAAGCACGACGTTAACCTTTAAATTTTTTTTGGCTGGCGATTTATTTTTGAAAGGGACTATTGCCAATTGAACCATCATCCTTTATTTAGATTTAATTATCCGCATTCTTAAACCCATATCTTCCCTTGGGGAGTCTGTTGAATAACGACCAATGATTACAGCCTTATTATATCGATTTTATACTGATAAAACACTATTTTATGTTTCTCCTGTGAGAATTCGTCTACAGACGTGTCTGAACATGAATGACCTTGAAAGATGCAGGTTAAAGTTCATGAGGTTTCTAAACTTTTCAGGGCTGCCAACCTTGGCGCAACAAAAGTGGCGCGATTTCCCAAATGGTTTTGGAAAGAAAAAAACGTGTTCGAGCTTGTTATTTAACGTCAGAAGTGATAGTCTTGAGTCATCTCCTAAATAAGTGGCGTGTACTGCAGAATATAAACAAGTCAAGGCTCTGAAAGCGTACATATTTATAGGTCAGAATCTCGGGTTGGCAGAAATTTGCATTTTCGCTAAAATAGTGGGAAATTTCGGATGAAATATCTTACTTTGATCTGGTCGGACTGGTCTGAGAGGTCGATGGGTATTTTGAGGGGTTCGTGAAAGCAGCATCCACCACAGCACTTAGTGCAGCACATTTTGATCTTTTTTTTCTTCTGAATGTTTGGCGGACACACTTCACTCAGCGCGCACACCGGGATAACCACTGGCCTCCTGACTCGCCTATTTCGGGAGGTCCCTTCTGGGGGCCGCTTATTTACTCACAACGAAAATATAAAAGGAATTTCGCGCCCCTCTCAAAAGGTACGCCAAAGACGCCTAATCGATTAACCCTTTGATTAATGAGTTCAATATTTAGGACTAAATGAACCCATCAAAACGTCATTACTTTATCTATAATATCGGAAATGGAGAAAGGATATCCTCTAATTTGATTTGACAACTTCCGGAGACTTAGCAAGCAAGGTGCACCAAATGCAAGAACGTTGTCGAACTTCAACAGAATGATTTTTCAGGCACGATTTCTGAATGCTCGTAACTTCCACAATTTTTGACCGATTTCATCGATATTTATATCGCTGGAAAGCTATTTAAAATAGCTTTCCAACGGTATAAATATTAATAAAATCGGTCAAAAATTGTGGATGTTACGGGCATTTAAAGATTCAATCATAAAGGACGACGTTGGATGCTACATACGTTCCATACTTGGATGCTCGTTACTTCCACAATTTTTGTTCGATTTTATAGATAATTATATATTTGGAAAGCTCTTTAAAATAGCTTTCCAACGGTATAAAAACCTATTAATAAAATAGGTCAAAAATTGTGGACGCTACGGGCATATAAAGATTTAGTCATATAGGACGACGTTGGATGCTCCATACGTTCCATACTTGGATGCTCGTTACTTCCACAATTTTTGTTCGATTTTATAGATAATTATATCGTTGGAAAGCTCTTTAAAATAGCTTTCCAACGGTATAAATATTAATAAAATAGGTCAAAAATTGTGGACGTTACGGGCATATAAAGATTTAGTCATATAGGACGACGTTGGATGCTCCATACGTTCCATACTTGGATGCTCGTTACTTCCACAATTTTTGTTCGATTTTATAGATAATTATATCGTTGGAAAGCTCTTTAAAATAGCTTTCCAACGGTATAAATATTAATAAAATAGGTCAAAAATTGTGGACGTTACGGGCATATAAAGATTTAGTCATATAGGACGACGTTGGATGCTCCATACGTTCCATACTTGGATGCTCGTTACTTCCACAATTTTTGTTCGATTTTATAGATAATTATATATTTGGAAAGCTCTTTAAAATAGCTTTCCAACGGTATAAATATTAATAAAATAGGTCAAAAACTGTGGACATTACGGGCATTTAAAGATTTAGTCATATAGGACGACGTTGGATGCTCCATACGTTCCATACTTGGATGCTCGTTACTTCCACAATTTTTGATCGATTTTATAGATATTTATATCGTTGGAAAGATATTTTAAAGAGCTTTCCAATGATATTGATAAAATCGAAATCGTGGAAGTTACATTTAAAGGTTCAGTCATACAGTTTTCGAGGTGTCAAAAGCCAAGAATACCGAAATTGGCAGCCCTGAGGGAATTTTTTTCTATCAAAAAGTGATATCACGAAGATTTGCTAATAATTTTATTACGTTTGACAATGTTGAAGGATCCGATTCTAAAATTATTCCTATGTCTCAGTTGCCAAACGACAGTCGACCTTTATTGTAAAAATAATTCATACATAATAGCCCCCCCTAGTTTTCGAATAATTCGTTTCTCGAGTAATCGAATCCGACAACGGGTATCTTCATTCATAGGGAAGGCTTGCGAATTACGTCATCGATATCGTATCTTCATGATAAGTCTACGACCAAAGTGCAAAGTGAAAAGATTTTCGTTTTGTCGCTTCGATCTGACATCGAAATCGATAGATCGATTCATTAAATATTTTATGAATTTTAAATTGTCCTCGTGTTTTATAAATAGGGCTACTTACCGGGAGGACGGTACATTGCTGGTGGAGCGGAACGAGAGGCCTTTCCGACTTGGGCCTCGTGAAATAATAGACGGAGGCTGCAGCGATCCCGGCGAATATGACCGCCGTCGGTTTTCCCCATTCTTCCATTTGCCAAATCTGCTTGAAAAGAAAATTAATGGAGGAAAACCTTTCAGTTAGGACACTCACAAAAGACGTTTTTTGGACTTCCATCCCAGACGGACAGTGCAATTTGGGCAATCACTATCTCGACGTGGAATCAATGGCATTCCACCTTGAAACTGAAAAGCAAAGACATCTTCACTATTGTGGCAACGTTCAAACGCCTGTAACTTCCACAATTTTCGACCAATTTTATTGATATTTATATCGTTGGAAAGCTCTTTAAAATAGCTTTCCAACGGTATAAATATTGATAAAATCGGTCCAAATTGGTGGTCGGTACGGGCATTTAAAGATTCAGTTGGATGCTCCTACGTTCCATGGATGCTCGTCACTTCCACAATATTTGATCGATTTTATTGATATTTATACCGTTGAAAAGATATTTTAGGCTATATTATTGTCAATGGATCGCCAAAAAAGTTGAGCATCATGGCGATATCAAATGAGAAGACCTATAAAATCGCAATCTGACACCTTTAATCCTTTCCTCAGACGGAGACTATTAAGGAAATTGCGTAATATGAATCGCGTGCAGTTTTTCCAATGGATTTTTATAGGTGATTGACTCGTTTTTTCAAAACTATTAACTAAGTAACTTTTAAAGTTCTTCATGAGAGCTTTCCAACGGCGTATTGGCGGAAGAAATTGACCAAAAATTGAGGAAGTTAAAGAAGTTTATAGTTGTGGAAGATTCGGGTTTTTTCATTTTTTAAAAGATGTCCCAATTTGTCACAAATTTCAGATTAGCTGAAGCGACCATTCGAGAATTTAAAGTTTCTTTTGGTCAAATAGGTAGCATGAGATGATAAATTTTGAGGCCAATCACCAGGATACGTCTAGGTGGATTATTGCCAAGAATGGAGCAATAAAGAAACGAGCTTTTTACCGCACTGCGGACTTTTTCCGAATTATGATAGTGCGTAAATCTTCACATTATGTGCAGCAACGAGGACTATTTTGGTGCGGTAATGATTTTAGTGTGTGTATACTCACTTGTGAGCAGGTTCGGACCGTCTCGAGGGTTGTTCATTCAGGAAAAGCGGGCCGAAGACTGTCCCACATGGCTTTCGAACATTGCGGGTCGATATTTTCCCTCCCCCTCTTGTTTTTCCCTGTCGGTTTTATTGTTTGCCCCGTTGCGTTCTTGGTGTTTTAATTATTTAGACGCTTTTTATTCCACATCTGGCGATTGGTGGAAAAAAGGAGGTGTTATTATCTTTCCTGAGGACGGCGCCGGTGTATGATTGACCGGGTGTATTATTAGAAAAGGGACGAGACCGCCTATTCACCCCTCCCAGGCCCCTTTTCATGCGAGGTGGAACTGCGTTTTCGCATTGATTTTCCGCAACGGCCTCGTTAAATAAGGGGTCAAGACCGACGCGACGTTTTCCCGCCCGATCCTCACGAAAATCGCCTGGAAATCTCGGACGAAATCTTTTCGCCCGGAAAAAAGACCAAGAAGCACCATTGAGCTCCATCGGGAAGATTATGTCGGCACCGAGATTTGGGATAGGAAAAAATTTTATTGTGAAGGAAAAAGGAATCTACTGCATTGCGAACTAATTCACAGTCCAGTTAATGTGTGAATTCACTCCTAAATTGTGAATTCACTCCTAAATTGTGAATTCACACCCAAATTGTGACGCATCATGCAATGCGTTTTTCGGGAGATTGATAAAAGGAGCCATCATGCATTTCGAAAATATCCATCATGCATTGCGACAGAGTTGGGCAAAATTGCGAATACGAATTTAATCATAATTCACGTTTTTAGAGATATACGATTACAAATAAATCCGTATTCGTACATAATGATACGAATTTATTCATATCATTCATAGTATGGTTACATAAGGTGAGAATTCACAGTTCAGTTAATGTGTGAATTCACTCCTAAATTGTGAATTTACACCTAAATTGTGAATTCACACCTAAATTGTAAATTCACACCTAAATTGTAAATTCACACCTAAATTGCGAAATCACTCCTAAATTGTGTATTCACAAACCGTTAAGGTGTGAATTCTCTGTCCAGTTAAGGTGTGAATTCACACATCAGTTGTGAATTCACAGTCCAGTTAATGTGTGAATTCACTCCTAAATTGTGAATTCACTCCTAAATTGTGAATTTACACCTAAATTGTGAATTTACACCTAAATTGTGAATTCACACCTAAATTGTGAATTCACACCTAAATTGTAAATTCACACCTAAATTGTAAATTCACACCTAAATTGCGAAATCACTCCTAAATTGTGTATTCACAAGCCGTTAAGGTGTGAATTCTCTGTCCAGTTAAGGTGTGAATTCACAATCGAGTTGATATGTGAATTCACTTCTAAACCGTGAATTCACAATCAGGTTAAGTTGAGAATTCACAGTCCAGTGTGAATTAACACCTAAATTGTGAATTCACAAGCTGTTAAGCATTCACGCCTAAATTGTGAATTCTCAGTCCAGTTGAGGTGTGAATTCACAATCGAGTTGATATGTGAATTCAATTCTAAACCGTTAATTCACAATCAGGCTAAGTTGTGAATTCACAGTCCAGGTAAGGTGTGAATTCGCTCCTAAACCTTGAATTCACAGTCAAGTTAATGTGCAAATTCACTCCTAAATTGTGAATTCACAAGCAGTTAATGTGTGAATTCACGCCTAAGTTGTGAATAAGAAGTCCAGGTTAGGTGTGAATTAACCCCTAAGCCGTGAATTCTCAGTCCAGTTAATTTGTGAATTCACAGTCGAGTTAATGTGTGAATTTACTTCTAAACCGTAAATTCACAGTCTAGTTAAGTTGAGAATTCACAGTCCAGATAAGGTGCAAATTCACTCCTAAACCGTGAATTCACAGGCCAGTTAATTGTGAATTCACTCCTAAATTGTGAATTCACTAAGCTGGTTAATCGTGTGAATTTACTCCTAAGACGTGAATTCCAGCAGTATTTGTGAATTCACACTTAGGCGTGAATTCACACCTAAATCATCTGTGAAATTCACAGCTGATAAGTGTGAATTCACTCCTAAACCGTGAATTCACAGCCCAGTTAATGTGTGAATTCGCTCCTAAATTGTGAATTCACCTATAGGTGTGAATTCACGCCCAAGTTGTGAATTTACAGTCCAGGTAAGTGTGAATTCACTCCTACACCGTGAATTCACAGCAAGTTAATGTGTGAATTCACTCCTAAATGTGAATTCGACGCCTGAGTTGTGAATTCACAGTCCAGGTAAGGTGTAAATTCACTCCTAAACCTTGAATTCACAGTCTGGTTAATGTGTAAATTCACTCCTAAATTGTGAATTCGCAGTATTGTGTGAATTCACATAGGCGTGAATTCACACCTAAATTGTGAATTCACAAGCTGATAAGTGTGAATTTCACTCCTACACCGTGAATTCACAGTCCAGTTAATGTGCGAATTCACTCCTAAATTGTGAATTCACAAGCATATAAGGTGTGAATTCACGCCCAAGTTGTGAATTCACAGTCCAGGTAAGGTGTGAATTCACTCCTACACCGTGAATTCACAGCAAAGTTAATGTGTGAATTCACTCCTAAATTGTGAATTCATGCCTGAGCTGTGAATTAACAGTCCAGGTAAGGTGTAAATTCACTCCTAAGCCTTGAATTCACAGTCTGGTTAATGTGTAAATTCACTCCTAAATTGTGAATTCACAGTCTGGTTAATGTGTAAATTCACTCCTAAATTGTGAATTCACAAGCAGTTATTGTGTGAATTCACAACTTAGGCGTGAATTCACACCTAAATTGTGAATTCACAAGCTGATAAGGTGTGAATTCACTCCTACACCGTGAATTCACAGTCAAGTTAAGTTGAGAATTCACAGTCCAGGTAAGGTGCGAATTCACTCCTAAACCGTGAATTCACAGGCCAGTTAATTGTGAATTCACTCCTAAATTGTGAATTCACAAGCATATAAGGTGCGAATTCACTCCTAAACCGTGAATTCACAGGCCAGTTAATTGTGAATTCACTCCTAAATTGTGAATTCTTGCCTAAGCTGTGAATTAACAGTCCAGGTAAAATGTGAATTTACTCCTAAGACGTGAATTCACAGTCCAGTTAATGTGTGAATTCACTCCTAAATTGTGAATTCACAAGCAGTTATTGTGTGAATTCACAACTTAGGCGTGAATTCACACCTAAATTGTGAATTCACAAGCTGATAAGTGTGAATTCACTCCTAAACCGTGAATTCACAGTCCAGTTAATGTGCGAATTCACTCCTAAATTGTGAATTCACAAGCATATAAGGTGTGAATTCACAAGCAGTTAAGATGTGAATTCACGCCCAAGTTGTGAATTTACAGTCCAGGTAAGGTGTGAATTCACTCCTACACCGTGAATTCACAGCAAAGTTAATGTGTGAATTCACTCCTAAATTGTGAATTGACGCCTGAGTTGTGAATTCACAGTCCAGGTAAGGTGTAAATTCACTCCTAAACCTTGAATTCACAGTCTGGTTAATGTGTAAATTCACTCCTAAATTGTGAATTCACAAGCAGTTATTGTGTGAATTCACAACTTAGGCGTGAATTCACACCTAAATTGTGAATTCACAAGCTGATAAGGTGTGAATTCACTCCTACAGCGTGAATTCACAGTCCAGTTAATGTGCGAATTCACTCCTAAATTGTGAATTCACAAGCATATAAGGTGTGAATTCACGCCCAAGTTGTGAATTTACAGTCCAGGTAAGGTGTGAATTCACTCCTACACCGTGAATTCACAGCAAAGTTAATGTGTGAATTCACTCCTAAATTGTGAATTGACGCCTGAGTTGTGAATTCACAGTCCAGGTAAGGTGTAAATTCACTCCTAAACCTTGAATTCACAGTCTGGTTAATGTGTAAATTCACTCCTAAATTGTGAATTCACAAGCAGTTATTGTGTGAATTCACAACTTAGGCGTGAATTCACACCTAAATTGTGAATTCACAAGCTGATAAAGTGTGAATTCACTCCTACACCGTGAATTCACAGTCCAGTTAATGTGCGAATTCACTCCTAAATTGTGAATTCACAAGCATATAAGGTGTGAATTCACGCCCAAGTTGTGAATTTACAGTCCAGGTAAGGTGTGAATTCACTCCTACACCGTGAATTCACAGCAAAGTTAATGTGTGAATTCACTCCTAAATTGTGAATTGACGCCTGAGTTGTGAATTCACAGTCCAGGTAAGGTGTAAATTCACTCCTAAACCTTGAATTCACAGTCTGGTTAATGTGTAAATTCACTCCTAAATTGTGAATTCACAAGCAGTTATTGTGTCAATTCACAATTTAGGCGTGAATTCACACCTAAATTGTGAATTCACAAGCTGATAAGGTGTGAATTCACTCCTACACCGTGAATTCACAGTCAAGTTAAGTTGAGAATTCACAGTTCAGGTAAGGTGCGAATTCACTCCTAAACCGTGAATTCACAGTCCAGTTAATGTGCGAATTCACTCCTAAATTGTGAATTCACAAGCATATAAGGTGTGAATTCACTCCTAAACCTGGAATGTGTGAATTCACAGTCCAGTTAATGTGTGAATTCATTCCTAAATTGTGAATTCACAAGCAGTTAAGATGTGAATTCACGCCTAAGTTGTGAATTTACAGTCCAGGTAAGGTGTGAATTCACTCCTAACCCGTGAATTCACAGCAAAGTTAATGTGTGAATTCACAGTCCAGGTAAGGTGTTAATTTGCAGTCTAGTTAATGTGCGAATTCACTCCTAAATTGGGAATTCACAAACATATAAGGTGTGAATTCACTCCTAAACCTGGACTGTGTGAATTCACAGTCTAGTTAATGTGTAAATTCACTCCTAAATTGTGAATTCACAAGCAGTTAATGTGTGAATTCACAACTTAGGCGTGAATTTACACCTAAATTGTGAATTCACAAGCTGATAAGGTGTGAATTCACTCCTACACCGTGAATTCACTGTACAAAGTTGAGAATTCACTGTCCAGTTAAGGTGCGAATTCACGCCTAAATTGTGAATTCATTCGTAAACCGTGAATTCACAGTTTAGGTGTTAGTTCATAGTTTAGGTGTAGTGAATTCACAATTTAGGTGTTAATTCAATTAACACCTAAATTGTGAATTCACAGTCCAGGTAAGGTGTGAATTCTCGCTTAAGTTGAAAATTCACAGTCCAGTTAAGGTGTGAATTCACATCTTAACTTGTGAATTTGTTAACATTTACTAATTAAGATGCTAATAATCTTAAATTCACACTTTTTATTGCGAGTTTTTTATTATTATTATTATTTTATTATTATTATTAGCGGATTTTTTTTTTTAAATTGTCAGGGAAATTAGTAGATAAAAATAAATTCGTACGCGTACATATGTATACGAATACGAATAAATTCATATCATTACGTGCGAATACGAATTTATTTGTAATCGCATCTCTAAAAAAGTGAAGTATGAATCAATTCGTATTCGTAATTGTAAATATTTTGCCCAACTCTGATTTCGATAGTAGGTACCTACTCATCATTCATCGGGAAAGTTCCCATCATGCATTTCGAAAAAATCCATCATTTATTGCGAAAGTACCCGTGGTCACAGATTTTTATCAGGGTAATCAGGGAAAGTAGGGAGGTGGTGGAATATGGAGGTTGGGTGGAGGAGGGTGGGGAGAGGTATTTGGATGAGATGAGAGTGATGGAAGGAGGTGGAATATTGCCTGGTGGGAGCGTCTGGCGAGGGGGAGGTTGGGGGAAGGTCGAGGATGTGATGAGTCCGGGAGGGGGTGTTTTTCTAACAGTGGAGAGGTCTGTAGAGTCTTTTTAGTGACAAAATTGACTATTTTGTTGTAGGCAAAGACCTATCTAACTAATTATTAGTCTAATATTTGTTAGAAAAGTGTTTGGCGCTGGCAAGTAGCAACTAACACGTCCAAACATGGGATAACAACAGTGTTGCCAACCGAGTTTAACTTTGTAACCATAGCGTAACCTTCCTTCAAGGTTTTCAAAAGTCAAAACAACAAAAACTTTAAAATGTACATCAAATTGCGCAAAACGCTTTAATTATTCCAATTTTCTTATCCATTTGATTTCAAACAATTTTCTTAGTCTTTTCTGTTTAATTTTGACGTTTTACAAATTATGGATGACGAAAGGGACGAATATTTGGACGAGCCGAACGTCCTAAGCCCAGAGAAAAAGCTCAAAGTTCTTATCAACAAAGCGAATGTCGTCGAAATCGACTCTAAAATCCCACCGATCAGGTATAAATTTTCAGTTTTCTTTATGCCCTTTTATACCTTTTTCTACCTTCCAGGTATTATAAATCTGGGCAAGAAATGGTCAGGATGGCCATGGTGTATTTGGAGGAAAAGAGCTACGAAGAAGCTTTCACGTTACTCATCAAATTTATGACGTAAGAAAAAATATTGCAAACACTTCAAAAGTAGGTACCTAGCCATCATGCATTGTTAGAGTATCCTTCAAAAACCTTAAAATTGACATTTTAAGAGCCAATTTTTTCTTCAAAAACCTCAAAATCAGCATTTTTAAAGCCTCATTTTCGTCC
Source organism: Orius laevigatus (assembly GCA_018703685.1). Classification (NCBI taxonomy): domain Eukaryota; kingdom Metazoa; phylum Arthropoda; class Insecta; order Hemiptera; family Anthocoridae; genus Orius; species Orius laevigatus. The sequence goes on from JAGWEN010000292.1 coordinate 24,792, forward strand.
AAAAACATCAAAATCAAAGGTTTAAGAGCCAAATTTTCGTCAAAACCTCAAAATCAGCATTTGTAAAGCCTAATGTTCGTCCAAAAACATCAAAATCTAGGTTTTAAGAGCCAAATTTTCGACACAAACCTCAAAATCTAGGTTTTAAGAGCAAATTTTCGTCAAAAACCTCAAAATTATGGGTTTAGGAGCTAATTTTTCGTCAAAAAACCTCAGAATCAGCATTTTAAGTGCTATTTATTTTGTCAAAAACTTCAAATTCAACATTTGTAAAGTCCAACTTTCGTCCAAAAACTTTAAAATCAAAGTTTTAAGAGACATGTTTCGTCAGAAACCTCAAAATCAAGGTTTTAAGAGCCAAATTTTCGTCAAAAAACTCAAAATCAACATTTGTAAAGCCCAACTTTCGTCCAAAAACCTCAAAATGTAGGTTTTAAGAGCCAAATTTTCTACAAAAACCTCAAAATCTAGGTTTTAAGAGCAAATTTTCGTCAAAAACCTCAAAATCATGGGTTTAGGAGCTAATTTTTCGTCAAAAAACCTCAGAATCAGCATTTAAGTGCTATTTATTTTGTCAAAAACTTCAAATTCAACATTTGTAAAGCCCAACTTTCGTCCAAAAACTTTAAAATCAAAGTTTTAAGAGACATGTTTCGTCAGAAACCTCAAAATCAAGGTTTTAAGAGCCTAATTTTCACCCAAAAACCTCAAAATCAAGATTTGAAGAGCTAAATTTTCGTCAAAAACCTCAAAATCCTGGGTTTAAGAGCCAATTTTTCGTCAAAAAACCTCAGAATCAGCGTTTTAAGTGCTATTTATTTTGTCAAAAACTTCAAACACATGAAACTTTCGTCAAAATCTAGTTTTATCAAGTTTTAAAGCCCAATTTTCGTCCAAAAACCTCAAAATCTAGGTTATAAGAGCCCAATTTTCGTCAAAAAACTCAAAATCAACATTTGTAAAGCCTAATTTTCGCCCAAAAACCTCAAAATCAAGGTTTTAAGAGCCAAATTTTCGTCAAAAAACTCAAAATCAACATTTGTAAAGCCCAACTTTCGTCCAAAAACCTCAAAATGTAGGTTTTAAGAGCCAAATTTTCGTCGAAAATCTCAAAAGTCAACATTTCTAAAGCCAAATTTTCATTAAACAACTTCTATGAGACAAATTTGATTTTAAAAACCCTCAGAATTAGCGTTTAAAGTGCAATTTATTTTGTCAAAACCTTAAAATCAACAGTTTTAAAACCCCAATTTTCTTCAAAAACCTCCACGTTAACGTTTTCGAATAGCCCAGGGCACCAAGGCCCCTTTGAAATGTTTCAGTACCTCGAAAGTACCCACCATGCTTTGCAAAAGTACCCACATTCACATAACGTATCGCATTTTGTTCTAGATTGTTCCTCGAAAAGATAAGACACCACCCAGACTTCAATACCGTACCAAAAAACTACAAATCAGTAAATTCTCAAAAGTTGAAAGAAGTCCTTCCCATAACGGAAGATTTAAAGAAGAAACTCATGGACCAATACGAGCTCGAATACAAGCGCCATATGAAGGACTTGGTAAAATCGACATCTGTCGTTTTAGATCTAAATTTTTGTTTTAAAGTTTGGAAAATGAGTTATCTCCTTATTTCTGTAATGGTGACTGTTATGAGCGGTTTTTTGTTTATTGTCGTTCTAGGAACGGAGGAGGGAAAGAATGATGTTGGAAAAACTTAAAAATAATGAAGAAGAAAAGAAGAAAACGGCCGTTTATGGTCAGCTAAAGGATGTCTCGACGGTCACTTTTGGAACGACCAAGATCCACCATTCGGTCGTACCGTCCATCGACAACCTCACTTTTCCAGATACAGAAAGTCTCCTAGTACGACAAGATAAACCCGAAAGTAAACCAACCAGGTAATCATTGTGGTTAAATTTTTCGCCGTTTTTGATCCAAAGCTCAATTTCTAAAAGGATTTTTTTTTCTTCAAAAATTTGTCAACTTTGACTGTCCATATCTCATGAACGGCTGGACCGATTTTGGCTTTTAAAAGCTCATTAAACACAAAATTTAATTATCTTTCATTTTGTACTAAGTGGTCAAGTCGCTAGAACGTATAGTTTTCGAGCTAGAGGTCAAAAACTGAAAAAGTTCCTTTTTGGATGGTTTTTGTGTCTATGAGCTAATTTCTAGTTTTAGGCCACCGATAAACCGAAGTTCGAAACCTTCGTATGTAAACCAGATTCAGCCGAATAAATTACGAGTGGTCGTTGTCCCCGGCAACCTTGTCGATCGCTTCCTTTCCATCGCTTTCACCAACACAATGAGGAAAATCGAAACGGGCGGAATCCTCGCCGGAAAATTGGTAAAACTGACTTCCTTCAAATAAACTAAAGATTTCCTTTCAGAAAAAAGATTTGCTGATCGTGACTCATCTTTTGGTCCCTGAGCAAGTTGGAACGCAAGATTCATGTACTACACAAAGAGAAGAAGACATTTTTGACTACCAGGAACAACACGAGCTTATCACTTTAGGATGGATACACGTAAGGATCTGATCCTTTCCTAACTGTTAATGTTCTCTTTAGACTCATCCGACGCAAACAGCATTTATGTCAAGCGTAGACCTTCATACTCATTACGCATACCAAAGAATGATACCAGAAGCTTTAGCAATTGTATGCGCTCCTCAGCACAAGTAATATATTAATTTACTAAATTTTATCTCAAAAGGGTATTCCATGGGTGCAATCATGGAGGCCTCACCCCAAAGTTGGGACCGGGTGTAGGAGTTTTTTTTAGCTCTTATTCCACATATGCATAAGTGCTATATGCATACAACACAATGAGGAAAATATATATAATATATATATATATATATATATATATATATATATATATATATATATATATATATATCGCCTAAACTCCCAAGCCCGGTCCCAACTCCAGGGTAAGGCCTCTGTATGCAGTTGTGGATCTACTGCACCCCATTATGTATTTATAATTTTTTTTTTAGTAATAGTTTCTTCTGCCTTACTGAATTTGGATTAGATTATATAAGCCAATGTCAGGAAACAGGTTTTCATCCACATCAAACTCAGACGCCAATATATATGGTAGAAAAGTTGTTATGTTGGCATCACTGTAATCGTTTTTCAGGAAGCGAAACATTATAAGGCGGAGTCGAGGGCGACCCTTGAAATCGTCGATTTGCGAAGGACCAAACAGTGATTTAAGGCGAGGACGGTCTTAATTTTTAACGTGAGAATTTACTTGAATTGGAAAGCGAAGCTTAACCAAAGAAATTCGATTAAATTTGTTATGCTTGATATTTTTATTATGGGGATGTCGTATGGTGTTACCAGAGTTGGCTGTAATCCCAAGAGTTAGTTATCGGCCATTTTTTGTTATTAAAGCTTCGTTTCTTTATGAAATTCGCTTCAAAATTGCACATTTTTCCTTGTATTTATTTTTTTATTAAAACATTAATTTTCTAGTCGTAATAACTTATTGGGTTTTTCTCTTCCTCATCGAAAAACGTTCAAAATCCTGTTGAAAAAGATCTTCCTCATCGAAAGATGTTCAAATTTCTGTTAAAATGGATCTTCCTAATCAACAAATGTTCGAAATCTTGATAAGGGTCTGCTTCTTCGAAAAATGTTCAAAATCTTGTTAAAAAGGGTCCTCCTTGTTGAAAAATGTTCTAAATCCTGTTAAAAAAGGTCTTCCTTATCGAAAAACGTTCAAAATCCTGTTGAAAAAGATCATCCTCATCGAAAAATGTTCAAATTTCTGTTAAAATGGATCTTCCTAATCAAAAAAGGTTCAAAATCTTGATAAGGGTCAGCTTCTTCGAAAAATATTCAAAATCTTGTTAAAAAGGGTCCTCCTTGTTGAAAAATGTTCAAAATCCTGTTGAAAAAGATCTTCCTTGTCGAAAAATGTTTAAAATTTGCCTAAAGAGTGCATTTCACATAGAAAAACGTTAAAATTGGCCAAAAAAATTGATATCCCAGCGACATTTTATGAGAGAATTAATAGATAAAACAAAATACATAGTTTAACGTCAAAATATTTATTGAAACAAATGACAAATTTAATTAAATTTACGGTGTTTATACAATTTTTTTACAATAGCAAAATATTTTTTTAAAAATATTTGTACTCGAGAAGGTTAATTAACCTTTATTTTTGAGGTTATTCCTCCTGAAGGCCATGTCGTATGGTATTTTCTGCTGAAGGATCGCAGACATGACGAATTCGGCGTTGTAGACGGGAAGGTTCGCACGGATCACGTCGCCCAAAAGATGGAAGTCGTTGTTGGTCGTTATGATGAAATAGTTGTTCACGTCTAACTCTTGTATGTGCTTGAGCGACTTCCTTTGTTTCTCGACGACGCCACCGGCACAATAGATCATCTCCGCTAGCGACGTTTTGGACGGGACGACGCCCGGAGTTATGTAGAACATGCGACCGAGGAATAAGCGGTTTCTGTCCGGATTCTGAAGGACTTTCTGCACGCTGAAGTTATGCTTAGTTTCAAATTCGGGGTCATCAATTAAATACTTGCTTTCGTCCAAAAATTGATTGCTGTTGAAACTATCGTTGAGCCATTTTATATCAACGATGTACCTACATGTTGATAAAGCGCACATAAATTTGACAGTCCGTTGCACTTTGTACATGACCAAATGGGTCGCCTCGCGTGCGTTTTTGGCCATTATGGCGCCTAAATGATACACTTTTTTTTCATCATCGTTGTTGGTAGCGCCGGAAAATAGGATGACCGCTTTGGGAGGTATCAAAGGTGGAAATAGGTTTTCGATCGGATATACGTTTTCTTGCTCGTGAGTTGGACTGAGGCGAGGTCGCTTCCTTTTCGGTCCGACGATTCCGCTCGATTTCGCCCTTTCGTAGCATTCTTGGGTGACTTGAATCGCGATTTTCCAAGCGCCCATTAAATGAGGGACCAAAGTGTAGTCAATTCGGAAAGGATTTCCGATATTAAATTGCTGATATTTTTGATTCTCTGGATGCTGCAGGCATGAATAGTGGCCAAAAAGGACTTCGTTTAGCCACTGGACGTTGACGACTGAACGACCTGTTTCTCTTGCTTTTCTATATTTGTCACCTTCGGGTTTTTTGCAGACTAGAATGTTGTTATGCGACGTGTAGTAACTCGTCATTTTGGCGCCGACTGCTTCTATCATCTTCTTGATTCTGATGCGGTCTTCGCCTTCAAAGCCAGAATGGCTTATAATGAGATTCCTGCAAGGCTTTTCGTCGCTGAAAGGCGTCGGAAAGTGAAGCGCCAACCAAGGAGGTATTACTTGTTGCTTGAGCATGATGTCGCTGAGCCATTCTGCGGTGACGCATCGTTTCCCATCTCGGACTCCTTGCTGGACCAAAGGGTGTTTCTGCGTCTGGCATAATATGTGCGTCACTTTTGGACAATACGTTAATTCCGTCTCTCCTCCATTTTCCAAAATGATGCGCCTCCACATGGTAACATCGTGTCCGCTTCTGTCATATTCCATGATCAAAAAGACGCATCCTAAAAGGAACATATCGGGAGGAAGCTTCAGATTTGGATTATGACCGTAGAACTGTCTATGTTGATGGTTTGCTGGTGGGGCGCCCGAAGCACTCTTTTGAAGGACTGCAGCGACCCGGGCGGCAGTTTGCGCATACGCGGCAGGCTTTGCCATGTTCATGGATGGTGTCGCTGTTTCCGTTCGGGCGATGTTTGGATTGCTGTTTACATTCGCCAAAGTCGCTCTTTGAAAGTGAAGCGTCTGTGGGGGAGGAGGTGGCAAATTTTGATGCTGCGCAGTCATCATTCTTAGCTGTCCTGCAGCGCTTCCGTCTCCTGGTGTCACACCAGTCGTAACACCACCTTGCAGTCGTATACTGAGCATATTCGCCAAAGCGGTCTTTGTTTTTGAATTGACCACCAAACCTTGCTGAGGTCCATTCATAAATACATCAGGATCGCTTTGCTCATTGTTGACTTGGGTATAATGGGGCATCCTAGGAGCTTGTTGAACTTGAAGAACCTGCGGTTGAGGCTGTTGAATCTGTTGCTGCGCTTGCTGCTGCTTTTGGAGTTGGATTTGCTGCAACCTTTGGATTTGGAGTTGCTGTTGATGCCTCATGTTCAAAAGTTGTTGTTGCTGTTGAGGTGTCTGCTGCTGAGCCAAAGTGACGTTTTCCGCCTGCCAGTTTTGTTGCTGCGGCTGTTGAGTCGCAGGCTGCGAAACGACATTCACTGGAAGTCGTTGGTGAACGACTTGAGGTGGAACTTGCGTCCTTGGCCCGACGACAGTTGGTTGATTTGGCTGATGGACCAAAACCTGCTGACGTATTTGACTTTGCCTTTGCTGCTGCAACCATTGAAGTTGATGCGCCGGATTCAACCCTGGAGGCACTTGCCCTCTAATAACAGTCGTTTGAGTTTGAGGAGCGTTCGTTCTTACAAACTGAACTTGCTGTTGCTGCTGCTGCTGTTGTTGTTGTTGTTGCTGTTGCTGCTGCTGCTGCTGAGCTTGCATCTGCCTCTGCAAAGTGAGCTGACGATGTTTCTGCAACCTTTGCAAAAACAAACCTCTTTGTTGAGGTTCCATCTGCTGCAGTTGAGCATGAGTCTGCGGATCCATATGAATAAATTGCCTAACTCCAGATTGTCCTTGAGGTTGTTGAGTCCAAGTGATTCTCTGCTGCTGAACTTGCTGCACTTGCTGAACTTGCTGTACTTGTTGAACTTGCTGGACTTGTTGAACTTGCTGAACCTGTTGCACTTGCTGAACTTGTTGTACTTGCTGGACTTGCCCTTGAGCGCCTGTGATGACCTGACGAGGTTGGCCATACTGCGGCGACCATGTAAACGCTTGCTTGTTCTCAGCGAACTGCTGCTGAATTTGCTGAGGTTGGCCTTCCCTGAGGATAAACTGCTGCTGAATTACAGGCTTCGCTTGTTGATGTATCTGCTGAGGCCTTTGAATCAACTGTCCCTGATTCGTGATGAACTGCTGCGTCTCGTTCTGCAAAAGCATCGTCGTCTGTTGGGTCAAAACCTGCTGCGTCTGCTGAGTCAAAACCTGCTGCGTCTGCTGCGTCAAAACTTGCTGCGTCTGCTGAGTCATACCTTGAGGTAATGTCTGCTGCGTCAAAACTTGCTGGTTCATAACCTGTTGCTGTACAGGCTGAATGTTCTGCTGGACGACAACAGATTGATGTATTTGCTGCTGCAACTGTTGCTGAAGCTGCTGCTGTTGAATCTGTTGCTGCATCATAGGCTGCTGTGCTCTCCACTGATTTTGAACAGGTTGCTGAATCCTTTGTTGCTGCACCAATATCTTCTGAGGTTGATTCTGCATCATTGGTTGCTTTTGAACTTGTTGAATTGGTTGCTTAGGCTCTTCTTTGACTTGAGGAGAGAAACCCGTTTGCTGATTCCAAGGCATCCTTTGCTTCAGTTGTTCTAGAAGTTCGTTGCTTAAATGAGGAGATGCTGCTTCTTGTTTTGGAGCGACTTCATCATCAGCGAACCCAGTTATATGCGCTGTGGATGCTGCAGGGTCTGAGGGCTTCCCTGTAGTTAGAAGTCGAGGATGATAAAGAGATTCTTGAGCACGATTCTTGAAAGAGATAGAATCCAAAACCCAGTCAGGGGTTACTATCAAAATTTGCTTGTTGAGCGCAACATTGTATTTGTCGCCTTCTGCTTTTCCGGCGATCAAATGAGTGGTGGCGTCGCTCATCGTCAAACTGCATCGTCCACCATAGAACTTGACCATCGACCATATTGCAGTGCAGTCTTCTCGACTTATCTGCGACAGACAGCAATTGACACCCGAGAAGAGCAACTCTTCGCCTATGGTGAAAGGCTTCACCGGCAACAGTTTCGAGCATTCCCTGCTCAAGTCGACCCACTCATAATGCACGGCAGGAATCTCATAAAGTTCTTTAGCGTCGCTAACGTCCGTCTCGTTCGGATCGTCACCGATTATGCAATGGGTTAAAAAGTCGGAAAAATAATTCGAACCTTCAGCTCCTCCTTCTTTCAAAATCGACAATGTTACATCCGGGACGTTTCCACTCGTTTTATACTTAACACGAGCAAATATCTTCTCGCTTTCCGCACGATTTTCTTCCATTTCGAACCAACAAGAAAACTGAGAAAAGTCAAGAAACCTAATGAAAACCGTGAAACCTCCACAAATTTGAAGATTTCGCCGCTCGAATCTCGATGAGTCGATGCGGATTAATGACGTAAGGAAAAATTGTGGTAACCGGAGCGAGAACACAACCGGTTTTTCAGACAACCGGTACCGTTTATTCCCTCTTTCGATTCTGCGCTTTTGAATAAGGTCATTATTTTATTCTTTTAATAAAAAACTGTGTTAATTGTATTGAAAAAGTTTATTTTCTAAACAATTCCCTGTGATTTTCTATGGGGTTTTCCGCTTAAACTAGTACTGTGATCCGGTCGTTTTACACTAACCGGTTTTTTGCCTTAAAAGGCGGTTTTTCAGTTTTTTTCTTGGACAAGAAGAGGAAAACTCCGTTTTTTTAGAAATATCATATTTAGATACTGATGTTTTTTCCTCCGGTTTGTCTCAAACATGAAACAAAGGCAACCGATTTGTCAAAAAACCAGCATTCCAAAACCGCAACCACCGGTTTTTTAATGAAAAACCGGGTTACTGAAACCTGCAAATCAAAAATGGGTTTTCAGGAAAAACCACAGGAAAAACCTAGGAGGATAGAAGACACTTCTAAGCTCCTTGGGAAAAACCTAAAATTTAAAAACCGGTTTTTTTGGTGTGCCTAAACACCAAATCTGTATTTCCACACAATTTTTCCCATAGAAATAGTTCAAAATAAAGGATGGGATAAATAACATAAGACAAAATTAAGCTTAAAAAAATACTCTTATTTGTTCAAAAATATAGATATAAGTCTTAAATTTACCCAACCTAGAGAACAAAATTTCCCTCCCGCGCGGGATTCCCTCGATATTAGAGCACAGCTTGCCACATCCTCAAAATTTCCCTTTCCCACAAAATTTTTCCCATTTTCTCAAAGGAATAGTTAAAAATAAAGAATGGGATAAATAACATAAGACAAAATTAATCTTACAAAATACTCTTATTGGTTCAAAAGTATACAGAAAATGCTTAAATGTTCCCAATTTAGAAAACAAAATTTCCCTCCGGCGCGGGTAATTTCCCTCGATATAGAGCACAGCTTGCCACATCCTCAAAATTTCCCTTTTCCACACAATTTTTCCAATTTCCCGAAGAAATAGTTCAAAATAAAGATTGGGATAAATAACATAAGACAAAATTAAGCTTAAAAAAATACTCTTATTGGTTCAAAAATATAGATAAAAGTCTTAAATTTACTAAAACTAGAGAACAAAATTTCCCTCCCGCGCGGGAAATTTCCCTCGATATTACAGCACAGCTTGCCACATCCTCAAAATTTCCTTTTTCCACACAATTTTTCCCATTCCCTCCATTTTCCAACGAAATAGAACCAAAAAATAAAAAAAGTAGGTAGGTGAGATATTTTCAATGTACCAAAAATATTTGGTAACATTTTTGCAGGGTGGCTTATGATGAGAACCACCAAATTTCCCTTTTTTATTTAAATTTTCTTTTTCAAGAGAGAAAAAAACTCGCCAAGTTTTCACATTTTAAAGCTATTAAGAGTGAATTTTCATATGCTTTTTTACTTGACCGGAATATGTGAACCTGGCCTCGCAAATCTTGCATTCGTAAGGCTTTTCTCCAGTGTGGCGTCTCATGTGGACCTTTATAGTGCTCGTATCGGAAAAACTAGCTTCACAAATATCACATTTATAAGGCTTCTCTCCAGTATGGGCTCTCATGATGTGCACCTTTAGATGGGTCGACATAGTAAACTTGGCCTCACAAAACGTGCATTTATAAGGCCTTTCTCCAGTGTGACGTCTCATGTGCGTCTTCCTGGAACTCGGATCCGAAAAGCTTGCTTCACAAATATCGCATTTGTAAGGCTTATCTCCTATATGAGCTCTCACGTGTGCCTTCATATTGCCCAACTGGGAAAACTTAGCCTCACAAATATCGCATTTGTAGGGCTTTTCTCCAGTATGAGTTCTAGCATGCACCTTCAGTTTGGAGGGACTGAAACACTCAAACTGGCACATCGAACATTTGTAGACTCGTCGACTAATTGAAGCTTTTGAAGGCCTTTTAGTGTCGAAGCCCCAAATGTAAATTTCTTCTTTTACGTTCAACTTTTGAAGATCAACTTCTTCTTCGAGTTCGATCTCATTGGAATCTTCATTTTCTTCTTTGTTTCCTTCCTTTTTAATGAAAACCGGTTCATCTTTTATGTCAATATCTTCGTCCTCTACATACTCCAGTTTAATTTGACCATTTCCCTCCATATTACACAACCTGTAAGTATAAAAACAAATTTATTCGTAATTAACTATATAAAAACTTCTTAAAACAAACAAATCCATCGTACCTTAATACTGGAATGGTTAAAGTAGAAAAAAGATCGTGGAAATACGATTTAAAATGTGAAATCCCCAATTCCCAACGGTTAACTCCCAAGGATCAATGCCAGCAGTGTGACCTCCAGAAGGAAATTTCCCTTTTCTATAAAATTTTCCCGTTTTCTCTATGGAAAATAGTGATCGTATGAAAGATCGCGTGATCTTTTTCGTTTAAATTTTCCCTTTCAAGCATAGAGATATTAAACACAAGGAGTAATGTGTTCCTTAGCTCCATGCTTCCAAGAGGAAAGGCAGTGTTGCCACCTGTAGGGAAATTTTGTGATTCACTTTTTTGATAAAGTCGTCAATCGTTATCTTAAATTAGAAGTAAACAAACAAAATAATCTGTTAATTAATGGGAAAGCGTAAAGCTGAGGATAGTTCAAATCCAAATTTCGATTTCTGTGAATTTCTTCATGGTGAGGCAACTAATTTATTTTTTATTAATGTAAATATTTATTAATTAATGAAATTAGAGCTGGCTGAAAATGAGAAAAACGTGAGTCGGAATATTCACAAGCACAATGCGTACAGGAAAGCTGCCCAGGTGTTGGCTGCTCATCCTGAGAGGATCAAAAATGGTGACGAAGCGAAAAAGCTGAATGGGATAGGAGCGAAGATCGCTGAAAAAATTGACGAGTTCCTTGCGACCGGGAAGCTCAGAAAGCTTGAAAACGTAAATTTCCGTATCTTTTTCGAAATAATGTTAATTTTGATCAATTTCCAGATCCGCAGCGATGATATGTCGCAGGCGGTTAATTTGCTGACTCGAGTGAGCGGAATCGGGGCGGCGAAAGCTCAAGAACTATTTAAAACCGGCGTCAAAACCATTGAAGATCTCGAGAAAATTAAGGATCGTTTAAACCATCACCAGCAAATAGGTCTTAAGTAAGAAAAAGAAAAATTATAAAGGTTAATTAGTCTATTATCCTAGTCCGGAGGTTTTAGCCAAAAGCCTAATTTTGGTCAAAAAACCTCAAAATCAACATTTAACAAGCAAAATTTTCGTGAAAAACATTTGTTAAGCCTAATTTTGGTCAGAAAACCTCGAAATCAACATTTATGAAGCCTAGTTTTCGTCAAAAAACCTCAAAATCGACATTTAAAAGCCAAATTTTCGTCAAAAACCTCAAAATCAACATTTTTAAAGCCTAATTTTCGTTTAAAAAAACCCTCAAAATCACATTTAAAAGCCTAATTTTCGGGCAAAAAAACCTCAAAATCAACATTTTTAAAGCCTAATTTTCGTTTAAAAAAAACCCCTCAAAATCAACATTTAAAAGCCAAATTTTCGTCAAAAAACCTCAAAATCGACATTTGTTAAGCCTAATTTTGGTCAAAAAAAACCTCAAAATCATCATTTAAAAGCCAAATTTTGGTGAAAAACCTCAAAATCAACATTTAACAAGCAAAATTTTCGTGAAAAACATTTGTTAAGCCTAATTTTGGTCAGAAAACCTCGAAATCAACATTTATGAAGCCTAGTTTTCGTCAAAAAACCTCAAAATCGACATTTAAAAGCCAAATTTTCGTCAAAAACCTCTAAATCAACATTTGTAAAGCCTAATTTTGGCCAAAAAAAACCTCAAAATCGACATTTAAAAAGGCAAATTTTCGGGAAAAACCTCAAAATCAACATTTTTAAAGCCTAATTTTCGTTTAAAAAAACCCCTCAAAATCAACATTTAAAAGCCAAATTTTCGGGAAAAACCTCAAAATCAACATTTTTAAAGCCTAATTTTCGTTTAAAAAACCCCCTCAAAATCAACATTTAAAAGCCTAATTTTCGTTTAAAAAAACCCCTCAAAATCAACATTTAAAAGCCAAATTTTCGTCAAAAACCTCAAAATCAACATTTTTAAAGCCTAATTTTCGTTTGAAAAAAACCCCTCAAAATCAACATTTAAAAAGCCAAATTTTGGTGAAAAACCTCAAAATCAACATTTAACAAGCAAAATTTTCGTGAAAAACATTTGTTAAGCCTAATTTTGGTCAGAAAACCTCAAAATCAACATTTATGAAGCCTAGTTTTCGTCAAAAAACCTCAAAATCAACATTTATAAAGCCAAATTTTCGTCAAAAACCTCAAAATCAACATTTGTAAAGCCTAATTTTGGCCAAAAAACCTCAAAATCGACATTTAAAAAGGCAAATTTTCGGGAAAAACCTCAAAATCAACATTTTTAAAGCCTAATTTTCGTTTAAAAAAACCCCTCAAAATCAACATTTAAAAGCCAAATTTTCGTCAAAAACCTCAAAATCAACATTTTTAAAGCCTAATTTTCGTTTAAAAAAAACCCCTCAAAATCAACATTTATAAAGCCAAATTTTTGTGAAACACCTCAAAATCAACATTTGTAAAGCCTAATTATTTTCGTCAAAAAACCTCAAAATTAACTTTAAATTGACAATTTTTCGTCAAAAACCTCCAAATCATGGTTATAAGAGCCAATTTTTTTGTCAAAAAACCTCAAAATCAACGTTTTAAGTGCAATTTCTTTTGTCAAAAACCTCAAAATCAACATTTTAAAACCCAAATTTCCTTCAAAAATCTCAAAGTTAACATTCAGAACATGTTTTCATTTATTTAAAAGGGGGGTGCACTGTCAAAAAGTTTGGGATTCACTGGCACAGTCCAATACATGCAGATGAAGATTTAGGGCGCAATCATAAATCTTTTAATTTTGTGGTTTTTAGGTATTTTAAAGACTTTGAAGCCAAAATTCCTCGTTCTGAAGTCGAAGAAATTGAAAAAATACTGAAAGAACAAATTAAAAATGTCGACGATAAGTTTGAAATGACGATATGCGGGAGTTATCGGTGATTTGGTTTTTCGGCCATTTCTGTATCAAAGTTTGATTTCCAGCCGAGGGAAAGCGGAAAGCGGCGACGTCGACCTTCTAGTCACCCATCCAGAATTCACGTCGACAAAAGGTGGCGAGAGCGGTCGCCTTTTAAAAGCGATCGTCGAAAAGCTCGAAAAGTGCGGACTTGTCACCGATACGATTTCCGCAGGAAAAGTCAAATTTATGGGAGTTTGCAAAGTGAGCGAAAAATGGAGGAGGCTCGACATCCGGATAGTGCCGCACGATCGATATCACTGCGCCGCTCTCTATTTTACCGGAAGCGACAACTTTAACAAAGAAATGAGGGCGCACGCTTTAAAAAAAGGATTCACCCTCAACGAATATTGTATTCGATCCATCGGCTCTACAGGTCCCAATTCTCCAAATTTTTCAGCCATCAATTTTTTCTTTTAATTTTTAGGAGAGCCTGGTATGCCTTTAGAAGTAACATCAGAGCAAGATATTTTCGATTACATCGATTTTCCTTACAAAAAACCATCCGAACGTGGATAAAGTTTAAATTGTCCTTTTTGGTAAGTAGAGGGATGCTGGAGAGTACAAATTGTGGACTTTGTGAGATTTTTATGTAAAAACAATCTATTAACAATAAATAGAAACAGAGATCTTATTTACAAATATACAAAATAAATAGTTTTTTTGATTATTGTTTGACCATAACTGATGCTGAGACGACTTCTTCGTTTCCGGCTTTCTTTCTGCCACCGTAGACAACATTTGAGGGTCTTTGGACTCTGTAATGGGACTTCTGGGGTCTTTCATCATAATCTTCTTCGTGATATCTGACTGACAAATCAGGAGCTGGGATGTCATACGATTTCGCCGGAAGAGCTCCTTCGGGTGCATTGATAGGGATCCATTCTCCGGAAAGTTTCTGCTCCTTTGGATCATATTCTTCGTAGTCCTTGTAGTTTGGTTCGGCCTTGTAGTTTGGTTCCGATATCTTATAATTGTAGTTTGATTCCGATGTCTTGTAGTTTGGCTCCGTCGCCCTATAATGGTGGCTTGATTCCGCCGTCTTTAAATAGTTTGGCTCCTTGTGGTTTGGCACGAACTTCATTTGTTCATGTGTCACCTCAATATTTGGCCTCCTTTTATAATCCTGATAATCCATATCTTCCGGATAGTCTTGTTCATTGAAACTTTGCTGTTTATAAACTTGCGGCTTCTGGATCATAATGTGAGGTCGAGAATGGACAGGTTTTTTATAATTATCGAATTCTTCAAAATCTTTCGGTTTTTGCTCATATTGAAAGTGACCGTCGTTATAATTCTGCGGCCGTTTAAAGCTGGAGAAAACGTCCATGAATTCGTGATTGAAATTTTCGTGTTTTGGCTTTTCAGACATTAAATTTGGATTGAACAATTTCTGAGGATGACTGAATGGTTTTGCTCCATGCATGTTGAAACGCTGAGGAGAAAACCTATGACTGGAAAAAAAGCATTAAAAAAATTCTTTTTTACTTTGATTTACCGTTCTGGAAGCCTTTTTTGGTTGTTGAAGTTTGAAAACTTGTTGAAGTTTTTCATCGGTTGATGTTGATGATCATGGTACGATGGTGGCGGGACTGGATGATAAAAGTCTTCTTGTTGATTGTAGATTAAGCCTTGAGAAAATCCTTTTTTGTTTTCTTCGCCGAAAGGTTTTGAATGGGAAGGAATCTGCAAAAATACAATATGGAGGGTCAAAAGTAGTTCATAGGATACTACACTAGAGCTCAGCGCTGTTCTAATTTGTTCTTAGAATGCTATTTTGGCTCCTCACCAAAAACTTAACTTTTCTACTTACCTGAGGAACAATATTGAACATGTTGCCGTTCAAATTGGGCGCAACCCTAATCATAGGAGAATCCTGACTTTCCGCCGTAAAGATTTGTGGCCCGAAATAATTCTAAAATAAAAAAATGATTTAAATATACAAATTTTTGTATTCATACCTGAGGAGGTGGCTCATTCGAAGGGAATCTTATGCGATTCGTTCTCGGTGGAATTTCATAAGCGAGAGTCCCTCCTAAAAGGATAGCCAGATAAACGACCTGGAATAATTCGTTGAGGTTAGCCATGTTGTCTTCAAGGTAGGCAAACTTGCCACAGAATTTTGACCAAATATATCAATTCTTATACCGTTAGAAAGCTCTATTGAAGGCCTAAAAAGCTACCTAATTCATAAAAAATAAACCCTCCCTTGAAATAAACATCTTGCATGTTTTAACATGATAGCAATAGTGACGTCATAGTTTTTTCTCATGAGTTTCTTCGTAAAATAAACTTGATTTGGAAGAAAAGAAAGTAAAAGGACGGCATTGAACTTGATTGGAGGTTGCTCTTAAAAAAAAGAAAAAAGTCGAGTGTCGCGTCTGAAAGAAAGCTGCCATTTCCTCCCTGTTGACTCTATTTAGGAAAGAGGAAATGGCTTCCGTCCCCCTCACCCCCCTTAGGCTTTCTCTCAAGCCCAATAAAGACATTTGACTTATCCTTTAATTGCTTTTTTATGTTCGCAAATATTATCAAACTTAAATTTTTTGCGAAGGGCCGTCCTCACATTTTTTAACACAGAATTCCGATTTTACAGGAGCTGCTTAGTGTCTGAGGACGCGGCAGCGTTCCGCCCCGACGAGAAGGTTCCCGCTGGTTGTTGGGAGTGGAATTCTTACGTTTTTCCTTTTTATCTACATTGGCATTATAATAGGAAAAGTCGAATATCTCTACATAACTCTTTTCAACTGTCGTCTGCCGTCCTTATCATTTTATATAAGAAACTTTTCCTTCTAATATCAATATTCTCTTCCAAAAGAGGTATTAGTGAATAAAAAAGTTGACGACATGATGGGTCTACCAACATTTTTC
Organism: Orius laevigatus; assembly: GCA_018703685.1. Lineage (NCBI taxonomy): Eukaryota > Metazoa > Arthropoda > Insecta > Hemiptera > Anthocoridae > Orius > Orius laevigatus. The sequence goes on from JAGWEN010000292.1 coordinate 41,042, forward strand.
CTTTGCGTCTCATTCAGTCTTATTGTAAGTCTAAATTCAGCCTACCTGAATGTGGGATGTGGGGAATCCATAACGACAACTTTCTCTAAATTCTCCCCTCTACCTCTCGCCCCCTACCCTCGTCCATCCGCCACAGAGAACACCCTTCCCGTCCTCCGTAAAATAATATTTGATTTTCTGGTTTAGGCTTCCATTATGGCAGAGTCGCCGAAAAGCGCTGACAAAGTTATTCGAATATGTCAAGATTTCTCAAGGGACGTGATCGAACAGGAGCAGGCTAAAATGGTCAAAAATTACAACGCGAAGGTTAGCAATCCAAAGCAAAAAGAATGCATCGAAGAATTTTCCAGCGAATTTTACCTCACAAATACATTTGAGATCGCTACTTACACGATTGAGATGGTTTACGCTTCACAGAGGGACATGGCAAATGAGTTTGTTTTAAATTTCACGAATCTTTTTGAACAATGCTACATAATGATAGATCGCGTTGTTGAAAATAATGAAAACAGACTAGGAACTTGTTTAAGGTACCGATTTAAAACTAAATGAGTTAATTGTTTTGTCATAAAATAAAAATTAATTATAAAATAAATGTTGTTTCTTGATACCTATGAGGCGGTTGAAAATCGTGGCAGGAATGTCTCATGAGCACTGACATGGTGTTTGTGGAGAGGTCTGTAGAACCCCGAGTTTTTGAAAAAGTTCGAGTTATGGGAATCAACACATTTTTTTTTCTATTTTTTTTAGCGGATTTCCGTAGGAAATTAGGCTATTGAGGAGGTCGCTCCCAGGCTAGAGGCTTATATATTCGTGATCAGGGAGCTCTGGGGATCACGAAAATATAGGGGGTTCCTTTCAGGTTTATATATATATATATATATATATATATATATATATATATATATATTATATATATATATATATATATATATATATATATATAATATATATATATAATATATATTAACTTTCTCAAAGAGAAGTTATTGTATTACCGTCGGATTCGGGTTTTTGGGGAAGGGTCTTCCAGACCCCCTAGGGTCAAACTGACTTTTGATCTTTGCCGGACATGACTTTGTCTGTGGTGCCGGCCGTCCGGCCGTCCGTCGCCTTTTTTCTCGGAACACTTCACGGCCACAATTTTCATCCGATTTTCACGAAATTTTCACACAATCTTCCTTTCGTGGTTATCTTGAAAGTGACGAGAGCGATTTTTGAAATTCGACAAAATGGCGGAGATATGTCTGTCTAAAGTTTGCAAAAATGTGCTACGGGCTTTCTACCGGTCCGATCTTCACCAAATTTTAACCAAATAATCTTCACGTGATCCCGATTAAATTTCATTAACTAATTAGGTAATTAATTATGTAATTAGGTAATTATGACTAATTAACTTAATTTTCCCATTTTTATAAAATTATCGCCAAATTCAAGTTATGATTGAAAAAAAATTTTTTTTTCAAAATTTAATTAATTAATTAACTAATTAGGTAATTATATTGAGTTTGAGTGAAATTATTCCCATTTTCATAAAATTATCACCAAATTCAAGTTATGATTGAAAAAAAAATTTTTTTTTTTCAAAAATTAATTAATTAATTAATTAACTAATTAGGTAATTATATTGAGTTTGAGTAAAATTATTCCCATTTTCATAAAATTATAACCAAATTCAAGTTATGATTGAAAAAAAAATTTTTTTTTTCAAAAATTAATTAATTAATTAACTAATTAGGTAATTATATTGAGTTTGAGTGAAATTAGTCCCATTTTCATAAAATTATCACCAAATTCAAGTTATGATTGAGAAAAAAAATTCTCAAAAATTAATTAATTAACTAATTAGGTAATTATAATGTGTATGAGTGAAATTAGTCCCATTTTCAGAAAATTATCACCAAATTTATGTTATGATTGAAAAAAAAATTTTTTTTTCCAATTTTCAATTTTCATAAAATTATCACCAAATTCAAGTTATGTTAGAAAAAAAAATGATTCATTTCCCCCCAAATTTATGGATCCCCCGAAATCTGTAGACCTTTGAGAAAGTTCGTGTCTCTGGGCAAGCTCCAGGACCAATACTTTAACACAGAATTCCGATTTCAGGAGCTGTTTAGTGTCTGAGGACGCGGCAGCGTTCCGCCCCGACGAGAAGGTTCCCGCTGGTTGTTGGGAGTGGAATTCTTACGTTTTTCCTTTTTATCTACATTGGCATTATAATAGGAAAAAGTCGAATATCTCTACATAACTCTTTTCAACTGTCGTCTGCCGTCCTTATCATTTTATATAAGAAACTTTTCCTTCTAATATCAATATTCTCTTCCAAAAGAGGTATTAGTGAATAAAAAAGTTGACATGATGGGTCTACCAACATTTTTCCTTTGCGTCTCATTCAGTCTTATTGTAAGTCTAAATTCAGCCTACCTGAATGTGGGATGTGGGGAATCCATAACGACAACTTTCTCTAAATTCTCCCCTCTACCTCTCGCCCCCTACCCTCGTCCATCCGCCACAGAGAACACCCTTCCCGTCCTCCGTAAAATAATATTTGATTTTCTGGTTTAGGCTTCCATTATGGCAGAGTCGCCGAAAAGCGCTGACAGAGTTATTCGAATATGTCAAGATTTCTCAAGGGACGTGATCGAACAGAAGCAGGCTAAAATGGTCGAAAAATACAACGCGAAGGTTAGCAATCCAAAGCAAAAAGAATGCATCGAAGACTTTTCCAGCGAATTTTACCTCACAAATACATTTGAGATCGCTACTTACACGATTGAGATGGTTTACGCTTCACAGAGGGACATGGCAAATGACATTATTTTAAATTTCACGAATCTTTTTGAACAATGCTACATAATGATAGATCGCGTTGTTGAAAATAATGAAAACAGACTAGGAACTTGTTTAAAGTTCCGATTTTAAACTAAATGAGTTAATTGTTTTGTCATAAAATAAAAATTAATTATAAAATAAATGTTGTTTCTTGATACCTATGAGGAGGTTGAAAATCGTGGCAGGAATGTCTCATGAGCACTGACATGGTGTTTGTGGAGAGGTCTGTAGAACCCCGAGTTTTTGAAAAAGTTTGAGTTATGGGATTCCTCATCTACACATTTTTAGTCTATTTTTTGTTCGTCCATTTTTGAATGGAAAAATCACAAAATATGAGTGCAACAAAGATTTCTCTCAAAATTCGAAGGTTTCTCGCGAAGTTATGCGGACTAGAGAAAGCGATCCTCGTGTGGGATACCCGACGGATTTTAAATTCTTATTTAAAAAAAAATCCTAATAGTCCAGTCAATCTAAGACTGGGGGTGGAAAAAATGTGTAGGGGTTGGCCTTCTAATTAACCAAAAAAAGTCTATAACCGAAACCCGTGCCCTTTGGCATTAGGAGCGTTTTTAAGGTGATTTCGTTTTTTGCCAATATCTCGAAAACAGTAAGTCGTAGGCGAAATAATGTTTTGTACAAAATTAAAGATTTTTGAATTTGCTACAATTTTGAGCTAATACGATTTTTTGTAGGACCAAACGTATCTGAGCTACGAGGGGACAAAAAAGCGGGGTTTTCTATTTTGACCTCTGAAGGAGGGAAGACGTCATCTATTCAAAAAAGTGTACTTAATAAAAGTTGTAGAGAATTTAATTACCTTTTGAAAACAACTCTCAAAAAGCAATTTTCGATAAATAGGTGGGGTGGGGGTAAATTTCAAAACTTTCATTCAAAAATTGAAATTTCAAAAAAATTTATAAAAACAAAATTAAAGCTTATAAAATTTGCTACAGATTTGATTTACTAAGATTTTTTATAGGACCAAAGGTTTCTGAGCTACGAGGCGACAAAAAAGCGGGATTTTCGAGTTTTTCCTATGGAAAAAGTAAGATTTTAGAAAAGTCGGAAAAAAGCACGGAAGGCGTTTTCTAATCAAAAAAGTGTACTAAGTAAACGTTGTAGAGAATTCAATTTCCATTTAAAATCAACTATCGAGAAGCAATTAACGATCAACAAGTAGAGGTTATGGACTTTTTTAGGTTAATCAGGGGACCAACCCCTACACATTTCCGTAGAGAAACAAAATAACTTTTTTTTTTTCACCCCCAGGCTTAAATTGACTGCACTATAACCTTTTCCGGCTACTACATATCATAGTTTGGTGCCTTGTTTCATAAAAAAAAAAAATCTTCACTCTCGTTTTTGTTGATTTTGTCGACTTTCTCTCGCCTTTGTCAACCAAGAAAGGAAAATAATAAAGGAACATGTAATTAACATGATATTCAAATCATGGCTTAACTTTTGAAAATGCTCCATTTTGTAGCACGTACTTAAATTTATGTTTACGTATTCTCTTCACAATTTTCAAGGTGAAAGTGAAGTTTTGTGACCGACCGTCACGGAACTAGTTTGACCGTCGAAATGTCGAAGAAAAAAAAAATCACTTTCTTTGAGACTTTTTAAAAAATCAAGTTTGAGGTTATAGAACCTCATTTGGAAAATGAGAAAATGAAAGGTTTCCTCGGTTTATAAAACTTTCAATTTTTATTGAGAGGGCAAAGGTTGAAATTTCTATTCAAGAAACTGTCTCATCTTCATCTTTTGTTTGAGTGAAAGTGAAAAATTTTCAAACGAAAGTCCTCCCCATTGACCGAAAGGCCTCGTTATGGTCCGACCTTGAGGCTTTTCGAGGTCAAGGGTAGCGTCTAAGAAGACGGAAAGGCTTCAGAAATGAATTTTTCCCGTTTTCTCCACCACATACCCCAACTTTATGGTCAAAAAATGGTCGAAAACCGTTTAAAAACAACCCAAAATCGGTCCAAAACGGTTTAAGATGGGACCACTGGCAGAAAACAGCAGTGTTGCCAACTTTAAGTCCGTTTTTGAGGCCTAAGAAGTGGATATCGATTGTTTTGCAGTAAATAACTTTTGTAGCCCTACGAATGAGCTTTCTGAGGGTCCAAGTTGTGACAAAATCGGTCAAGAATTGTTGAAGTTACGGACATTTGATCATCAAATCGTGCCTGCAATGAACATTAAGTCTATTTTTGAAGCCTAAGAAGTGAAATGACGTTATTTTTCATTGAATAACTATTGTAGCGCTTTACAAGAGCTTTCTAACTGTATAAGTATCGACAAAATCGGTCAAAAGTTGTGGGAGTTAAGGGCGTTTAAACGTTTAAAAATCGTGCCTTGTATCGACCTGCAATGATCTTTAGGTCCATCTTTAAGGCCTAAGAAGTGGAGAGACGTTATTTTTCATTGAGCAACTTTTGTAGCGCTTTAAAAGAGCTTTCCAACGGTATAAGTAGCGAAAAAATCGGTCAAGAATTGTGGAAGTTAAGGACATTTGAACATGAAATCGTGCCTGAAATGAACTTTAAGTCCATTTTTGAAGCCTAAGAAGTGAAAAGAAGTTATTTTCCATTAAGTAACTATTGTAGGGCTTTACAAGAGCTTTCTACCTGTATAAGTAGATACAAAATCGGTCAAGAGTTGTGGGAGTTAAGGGAGTTTAAACGTTTAGAAATCGTGCCTTATCGACCTGCAATGATCTTTAAGTCCATTTTTGAGGCCTAAGAAGTGGAGAGACGTTATTTTTCATTGAGCAACTTTTGTAGAGCTTTAAAAGAGCTTTCAAACAGTATAAGTAGCAAAAAAATCGGTCAAGAATTGTGGAAGTTAAGGACATTTAAAAGTTTAGTCATGAAATCGTGCCTTGTATCGACCTGCAATGATCTTTAAGTCCATTTTTGAGGCCTAAGAAGTAGAGAGACGTTATTTTTCATTGAGCAACTTTTGTAGAGCTTTAAAAGAGCTTTCAAACAGTATAAGTAGCAAAAAAATCGGTCAAGAATTGTGGAAGTTAAGGACATTTAAAAGTGTAGTCATGAAATCGTGCCTTGTATCGACCTGCAATGATCTTTAAGTCCATTTTTGAGGCCTAAGAAGTAGAGAGACGTTATTTTTCATTGAGCAACTTTTGTAGAGCTTTAAAAGAGCTTTCGAACGGTATAAGTAGCGAAAAAATCGGTCAAGAATTGTGGAAGTTAAGGACATTTAAAAGTTTAGCCATGAAATCGTGAGCGTGCAGGATGTGTTAGTGTCTGAGGTCGATGTGCCCTCAGCCGCATGGTTAATAAAATTAAAAAAAAAAAGTTTTATTTACCTTAAACATGGTTTTTGTCCGTGCACTATGAGAGTGGCTGTGGCTATTGAGCCGGGAGATGGATCGGTGAGGGAATTCATTCTTTCTCCCCCCTCTACGCCCTCCACCACCTTAAGACATAGGATTCGAAAGTGAGAAAGACCGAAGACGAGTTTTCCCTTCAGCGCGAGATCTCGCACCTCGCGATTTCAGACGAAATTCGTGTTTTCTTTGACAAAAACGAACTATGTACAGGGCAGGGCCAGCATGCCCCTTCCCCAATTCAAGACTGGTCCCACAGTGGCGAAAAACAGACAAAACTCCCAATTTTACTCCTTCTTACCCATTTTGGATCGATTTTGACCATTCAAGGAAGTTTTTCGATCATTTTGGACAGTTTTTAGGTACTTTTGATCGTTTTGAACGGTCTATGCCCATACATAACAGTAGTTGACCATTTTAAGACAGTTTTTAGACATTTTGAGACCTCCTTATACAGCTTTGAACTGTTTCTGACCATTTTTACACCCTGGAAGAATATAAGATCATTTTACACAGTTTTGGAGCGATATAAGGCAACTAATGTTAGTTTTAGACCTTCTAGGCAGTTTTGAAGCTATTTTGACCAAGGTAGGCAGTTTATCGACGATTTTAGACACTCTTGGACCGCGCTGCTGGAATATTTTGGACCTGGGGCTATACAGACCTCTTCACAACCATGAAAATACCCCATCCCCACCTCCTCCCCTTATCCCTTACATCCCACCGCCACCACTACCAACCTCCTCTCACCCCAACCTCCCCTACCCTCCAATTTTAGACAATCGGTTCAGTCATTGAGATATCTTCTTTTGAAGTAGCTAGCTTTTAGGAACTGGTGGAGTGGGAAATCTTGCTCTGCCACAGTCTGTTTTCATAAGACAATAATAAACCGTAGTGTAAAATTTTTTTAAAAATTTGTTTAACTTTCTTTAATTGGCAAGTAGGTAGTCCTAAAAAGGTACTTTCCCTTTAGATAGCGAAATTCTCGGTCGAGGACACTTCTCGCATACAGGGACAAGTGCCAAACGTCGAGAAACTTTTTTAAATCATCGAAAGTTGGCAACAATGATTATGACGTATGCGAGGATTTATGTTATGGGATCATTTTGAGACAATGAAAATGTAAACGGACGATATGCTCATATTTGGGCGTTCTACTTTTTTGTTTCATTTTTTTAATAGTGGGAGAGTGTGTGCACAATTTTTCCCCTTATCTAATCATCGAAAAAATAAATAAATATAAAAGTGACACTTGAAAAGGTAGAACGAATATGTCGTGCGGAATCCGCCCTTATAAACCTTAGAAATTTGTCGGTACCCCTTTTAATGATTTTTCTTCAAAAAATGGACGATTTAAGGTATTTGGGTTCGTATACGGATTACTTTTTTGATTTTTAGTGGGCAAAAAAGTTGGCAACACTGTGAGTAAATATCTGTAGCACATTTTTGATGGTCGTCAGCAGTTTTTATTTTAGAAGAGCAAGGATTTATTTGAAAAAACAAAGAGCGGGCAAATTGCGAGTCACCCCCCTCCCCCCCAAATGATAGTTTTAGATTGGCAACACTGCACACAACACCTTACAGGAAAGCGCCCCCCTTTCTTAACCCATAGTTTTAAGTTGGCAATATTGCAAACAACCCTGGCTTTCGACTTTTAAAGGCAATAATTTTACCCCCAAACATCTCTACTCATCTAAATACCCCCCAGATGATTGTTTACAGGTGGCAACACTGCTGTGGTGGTAATGCTCAAAACTACCTCTACCCAACATCTCCCCCGAAAGATTACCAATTAAGATTGGCAACATTGTGCTCCCCCAATATTTACCTTCCCTGCTAAACCAATTATTCGTTTAGAGTTGGCTACATTGCAAATAAACTCCGATTAAAGCACCTAACATTGCAAAAAATCCCTGAGGAATTGGGTTATTGTTTAGGGTTGGCCACACTGCAATTAAATAACGGCCAAAATGATGTTGGCAACACTGCCACCAATTAAAATTCAAAACAGTTTCTCCATTAACGATTGAGGATGGCAACACTGCGATTGCCATCTAAAACCTCCTATTTTTTCCCCATCAAACGGGACTTTTGATATTTTTAGAAATTAGGTTGGCCACATTGCAATAACGACCAACAATGATGGTTTAGTTGGCAACACTGCCACCAATTTAAATTGAAAACAGTTACTCTATTAACGATTGAGAATGGCAACACTGCGATTTAAACCTCCTCTTTTTTTTCCCATCAAACGGGACTTTTGATGTTTTTAGAAATTAGGTTGGCCACATTGCATAACCAAAGTTAAAAATGGAGGCCGACTTCAGTCAGTGATTAGCCTTTGTTTTGATCGTTATGTAGTTCATTAATTTCATTTTATTATCCCTTTTTATTATTTTTTTTATTGTTATTTTGTTTTTATGTGCTATTATTGAAAAGAAAATGTTACGTTTTCTTAGTCGTAAGAGGGGGAGGAACCATCAGAAGGGCGCCCAGTTAAAAAGCGACCAGCGGATATTGAACCACAAGAATTCACTTCAATGTAAAGTCGTGATGCTGGACGGGAGCGATCTTTCCATAGAGTTGAGCGTAAGTGAGCGAATCGAAGCCGGCGAACGAATTATTGAGCGAGTTTTGTTTAGAAAAAGGCGATCGGGAGTGACCTCTACGAGCAAGTTTTCTATTCTTTGGACCTTATCGAGAAGGATTATTTCGGCCTACAGTTCACAGACGCCAACAACGTTCAGGTACCTTCATAGTTCATCTTGCCAATTTAGGGGGTTTTCCTTTTTCAACGTTTTCTGGCAAATGGCATCTCTTCGCTCATTAGGCCTGGTGGATGATTTATCATGCATATATTGAAGTTTCACATCAATTATCATGCATTTTGATGGTGGATGATGAATCATGCATATTGATATTTCCCATCATGCAATGCGATGTTCCACACCAATCATCATGCATTTTTGTAGTGATACACCAATCATCATGCATTTTTATTGTAGTATTCTATCAATCAGCATGCAATTTGATATTAACTGTCATACAATTTGATGGTCCATATCAATCATCATGCATTTTAACGTTTTCTATCAATCATCATGCAATTTGATATTTACAGTCATGCACTTTGATGGTCCATATCAATCATCATGCATTTTAACGTTTTCTATCAATCATCATGCAATTTGATATTTACAGTCATGCACTTTGATGGTCCATATCAATCATCATGCATTTTCACGTTTTCTATCAATCATCATGCAATTTGATATTTACAGTCATGCACTTTGATGGTCCATATCAATCATCATGCATTTTAACGTTTTCTATCAATCATCATGCAATTTGATATTACAGTCATGCACTTTGATGGTCCATATCAATCATCATGCATTTTCACGTTTTCTATCAATCATCATGCAATTTGATATTTACAGTCATGCACTTTGATGGTCCATATCAATCATCATGCATTTTAACGTTTTCTATCAATCATCATGCAATTTGATATTTACAGTCATGCACTTTGATGGTCCATATCAATCATCATGCATTTTAACGTTTTCTATCAATCATCATGCAATTTGATATTACAGTCATGCACTTTGATGGTCCATATCAATCATCATGCATTTTACGTTTTCTATCAATCATCATGCAATTTGATATTTACAGTCATGCACTTTGATGGTCCATATCAATCATCATGCATTTTAACGTTTTCTATCAATCATCATGCAATTTGATATTACAGTCATGCACTTTGATGGTCCATATCAATCATCATGCATTTTACGTTTTCTATCAATCATCATGCAATTTGATATTTACAGTCATGCACTTTGATGGTCCATATCAATCATCATGCATTTTAACGTTTTCTATCAATCATCATGCAATTTGATATTACAGTCATGCACTTTGATGGTCCATATCAATCATCATGCATTTTAACGTTTTCTATCAATCATCATGCAATTTGATATTACAGTCATGCACTTTGATGGTCCATATCAATCATCATGCATTTTAACGTTTTCTATCAATCATCATGCAATTTGATATTACAGTCATGCACTTTGATGGTCCATATCAATCATCATGCATTTTAACGTTTTCTATCAATCATCATGCAATTTGATATTACAGTCATGCACTTTGATGGTCCATATCAATCATCATGCATTTTAACGTTTTCTATCAATCATCATGCAATTTGATATTTCCAGTCATGCAATTTGATGGTCTATCTCAATCATCATGCATTTTGACGTTTTCTATCAATCATCATGCAATTTGATATTTCCAGTCATGCACTTTGACATTTAAAGTCATGCAATTTGATATTTCCAGTCATGCAATTTGATGGTCCATCTCAATCATCATGCATTTTGACGTTTTCTATCAATCATCATGCAATTTGATATTTACAGTCATGCACTTTGATGGTCCATCTCAATCATCATGCATTTTGACGTTTTCTATCAATCATCATGCAATTTGATGTTTCCGGTCATGCAATTTGATATTATCAGTCATACAATTTGATGGTCCATTTCAATCATCATGCATTTTAACGTTTTCTATCAATCATCATGCAATTTGATATTTCCAGTCATGCAATTTGATATTTACAATCATGCAATTTGATACTACTGGTCATGCAATTTGATATTTCCAGTCATGCAATTTGATGGTCCATCTCAATCATCATGCATTTTGACGTTTTCTATCAATCATCATGCAATTTGATATTTATAATCATACAATTTGATACTTCTGGTCATGCAATTTTATATTTTCTTTCATGTAATTTGATGTTCTATCTCAATCATCATGCATTTTGACGTTTTCTATCAATCATCATGCAATTTGATATTTCCAGTCATGCAATTTGATATTTCCAGTCATGCACTTTGATGGCCCATCTCAATCATCATGCATTTTAATGTTATAGAGTTAAAATTAAGATCAATAATCATGCATTTAGAAAGGTATTTTCATCAATCATCATACAATTTTATCCATTCCATCATGCATTTCAAGAGTTATTTCCCCATCATACAATTTGATCCTTTCCATCATGCATTTTGTTCTTCCCTATCAATTTTCATGCATTTTTATATTTCATGCATTTTGACGATTCACATCAATCATCATGAATTTCGCATTGCATGAAAGTTAATATTACAAATATGCATGATTGTTTTCTGCTGAAATGCTTCCACAGTGCATGATGGGTAGGTAGATAGGCAATGATAGGAAATCACGAGATTTAGATGATCCTTCAAAATGCAAAAACGGGGGAAAAATTCATTTTTGAGGCCATAATAGTCAAACTTTTTTTTTAGCATTGGCTTGACCCTACGAAAGCAGTGAAGAAACAAGTGAAAAGTGAGTGATCTTTAAAAGGCTCCCGCCGGTTAAGATAGGCGAATCGGCCCCGGACGAGTTTTTGCTCTATAATTTTTTAGGGTCTTTTATATCTAAAAAGAAACCTACTCACCAAATTTTAGGGTCCTAGGGTGCCCCTAAGGTCAGTTACAACAGAAAACGTGAAAAAGCGAAGTTTTGTCACTATTTATTTTTTCTCGGACGAAAAAATAAAATAAATTTTTTTTGCGAAGTCGAAAATTACTTAAAAACATGTCAGAAACAACTCAATTTTTTTTGGTTTGGATCAAAAAATTATTGAGACCAGTTTTGGACGTTTTTATGCGAAAAACCAGAGTGCGAATTTCACATTTTCTATTAAAAACAGTAGTTAAAAAAATCGTGACACATTTATATTAACAGGAAACGTGTATTTTTATGTTAGAAACACTCTCAATTTTTTTCAGAATTTTAAAATTGGTGGATCGACTCCGTTTTCAAAGAAAACTACACATGATTTTTGTAACGATTAACTTTAAACGTCCATAACTTCCTTAATTCTTAACTGATTTACTCATTCAATACACCGTTGGAAAGTTATTTTAAAGGGCTATCAAAGTTGTTTTACTAAAAATAATGCTCAAATGACTCCTTCACCCTCAAAAATCGACTCGAAGTTGACCAACAAAAAAAAAAATTTTCATTTTTTTATTTGCCCCAAAATGAGGTTCCCAACGTTTTTTGGTGTGAGGAACACGATTTTGAAGTCAATTTCTCGATAAAAAAAAATTTATCACCCAGAATGCCTTCGAAGCCCAATATGAAGCCAATTTTGTCAGAATCATGTGTGGTTTTCTTCGAAAACGGAGTCGATCCACCAATTTTAAAATTCTGAAAAAAATTGAGAGTGTTTCTAACATAAAAATACACGTTTCCTGTTAATATAAATGTGTCACGATTTTTTTAACTACTGTTTTTAATAGAAAATGTGAAATTCGCACTCTGGTTTTTCGCATAAAAACGTCCAAAACTGGTCTCAATAATTTTTTGATCCAAACCAGAAAAATTTGAGTTGTTTCTGACATGTTTTTAAGTAATTTTCGACTTCGCAAAAAAATTTTATTTGATTTTTTCGTCCGAGAAAAAATAAAAAGTGACAAAACTTCGCTTTTTCACGTTTTCTGTTGTAACTGACCTTAGGGGCACCCTAGGACCCTAAAATTTGGTGAGTAGGTTTCTTTTTAGATATAAAAGACCCTAAAAAATTATAGAGCAAAAACTCGTCCGGGGCCGATTCGCCTATCTTAACCGGCGGGAGCCTTTGGTCGGGAAGTTAAATTTTGTTGTATTCCAGTCGGTCCACCGTTCACATTGAGATTGCGAGTGAAATTTTATTCTTCGGAGCCGAACAGTTTGAGAGAGGAGTTGACTCGATATCAGTTTTTCCTTCAGCTCAAATCTGATTTGCTCGAGGGAAAATTGGAATGCCCGGACAACATCGCCATCGAACTTTCCGCTCTCTCACTCCAATGTAAGTGCTCCTTTTGTCAAACCGGATGATTTTTAGGCAGTTTTTGAACCTTTGAATGTATTTTTTTCAGCGGAACTCGGCGACTATGACGATACAGTCCACACTCCTGCATACATCTCGGAATTTCGATTCGTTCCGAACCAGACTGAAGAGATGGAACTCCTCATACTCGAAGAATTCCAAAAGTGCAGGTAAACCGAAAAAGGAAATCTTTCTGAATATTTAAGATTAGAAACTGTGGGATCCTTCATGCATTATGTAAATCGGGAATAATAGTTTGGGAACTTTTAATTGTTTTAAGTGTCTTTTTGGATCGGAAGTTTAGGTAACATATCATTTTTTATTTTTTTTATTTTTTTAGGGGAATGACACCAGCACAGGCAGAGACGAGTTATTTAAATAAAGTGAAATGGTTAGAAATGTATGGTGTCGACAATCACATTGTTTTGGTAAGTTTAGAATAAAAAACATGACGTATTGCAAAAATAAACATCTTGCAGGAGCAGACTGGCCCGGGGGGGGGGCTTTTTACCTAGAGTTTGGTCATTATAGGCTCTTTTGACTAGATTTCGTACCTTTACAGCCCTTTAACCCATACAAAAGCCCTTTTCAGCTTGATTTTTGATCTTTTTTGGACACTAGGGGCCCTTTTTACCTCGAGTTTTGGACATTAGCGGACCTTTTTACCTCGATTTTGTATCTTTACGACTACAAAGCCCTTTTTAGCTTGATCTTTGACCCTTTTTGGACACTAGGGGCCCTTTTTACCTCGATTTTTGGACACTAATAGCCCTTTTTACCTAGAGTTTTGGACATTATAGGCTCTTTTGACTAGATTTCGTACCTTCACAGCCCTTTTACCCGTACAAAAGCCCTTTTCAGCTTGATTTTTGATCCTTTTTGGACACTAGGGGCCCTTTTTACCTCGATTTTTGGACACTAAGGGCCCTATTTACCTAGAGTTTTGGACATTTTAGGCTCTTTTGACTGGATTTCGTACCTTTACAGCCCTTTTACCCGTACAAAAGCCCTTTTCAGCTTGATTTTGAACCCTTTTTGGACACTAGGGGCCCTTTTTACCTCGATTTTTGGACACTAAGGGCCCTTTTTACCTAGAGTTTTGGACATTAGTGGCTCTTTTGACTAGATTTCGTACCTTTACAGCCCTTTTACCCGTACAAAAGCCCTTTTTAGCTTGATTTTTGACCCTATTTGGACACTAGGGGCCCTTTTTACCTCGATTTTTGGACATTAAGGGGACCCTTTTCACCTAGATTTTGACTTTTAGCTCTTTTGACTGATTTCGTACCTTTACAGCCCTTTTACCCGTACAAAAGGCCTTTTTAGCTTGATTTTGTTTCCTTTTTGGACACTAGGGGCCCTTTTTACCTCGATTTTTGGACACTAAGGGCCCTTTTTACCTACAGTTTTGGACATTATAGACTCTTTTGACTAGATTTCGTACCTTTACAGCCCTTTTACCCGTACAAAAGCCCTTTTCAGCTTGATTTTGACCCTATTTTGGACACTAGGGGCCCTTTTTACCTCGATTTTTGGACATTAGGGGACCTTTTCACCTCGATTTTGTATCTTTACGACTTTAAAGCCCTTTTTAGCTTGATCTTTGATCCTTTTTGGACACTAGGGGCCCTTTTTACATCGATTTTTGGACATTAGGGGACCTTTTTACCTCGATTATGTGTCTTTGCGACTACAAAGCCCTTTTTAGCTTGATTTTTGACCCTTTTTGCACACTAGGAGCCCTTTTTACCTCGATTTTTGGACACTAAGGGCCCTTTTTACCTTTATTTTGTATCTTTACGACTACAAAGCAATTTTTAGCTTGATTTTTGACCCTTTTTGTACATTAGGGGACCTTTTTACCTCGATTATGTATCTTCACGACTACAAAGGCATTTTTAGCTTGATTTTTGATCCTTTTTGGACACCAGGGGCCCTTTTTACCTCGATTTTGTATATTTACGACTACAAAGCCCTTTTTAGCTTGATTTTTGATCCTTTTTGGACACCAGGGGCCCTTTTTACCTCGATTTTTGGACACTAAGGGCCCTTTTTACCTACAGTTTTGGACATTATAGACTCTTTTGACTAGATTTCGTACCTTTACAGCCCTTTTACCCGTACAAAAGCCCTTTTCAGCTTGATTTTTGATCCTTTTAGGACACTAGGGGCCCTTTTTTCCTCGATTTGTGAACATTAGGGGCTCTTTTACCTGTATTTTGGAACACAGGGGCCCCTTTTTACCTTGATTTTCGGACGACACCTTACTCTCCCCCGACCTCCCACTCTCCCATCACCTCCTCAATCGATGATAACTTTTCTCTTTTTCAGGGAAAAGACGGGTGCGAATATTCGCTCGGTTTGACCCCTACGGGAATCCTCGTTTTTGAAGGGAGTCAGAAAATCGGACTCTTCTTTTGGTAAGTCTCATTTTTTCCTTCTGTTACCTAACCCCACTTTGAATGCATCGAATGAGCACCTTTTTGACCTTTTTTAGGCCGAAAATCGGCAAGTTAGACTTTAAAAAAAAGAAGTTAACGTTAGCAGTAGTCGAAGATGACGATATGGGTCGAGAGCAGGAACACACTTTTATTTTTAGGTACGTTTTAGCTTCAATTTTTGTATTTCTTTCATGAAAATTTTGAAAAAATTTGTTTTTGTGTGTAGATTACATAATGAGAAGGCGTGTAAACATCTTTGGAAATGTGCGGTGGAGCATCATGCGTTTTTCCGACTGCGAGCGCCTGTTAAGGGTCCCTCCGCTCGTCAGAACTTTTTCAGAATGGGCTCTCGGTTTCGATACAGCGGAAAAACCGAATTTCAGACGACGCAGTTGAACCGAGCGAGACGGAGCGTACAATTCGAGCGGAAACCGAGTCAGCGGTATGCTCGGAGGCAGTCGCACGTCCTGCGAGAAAGGAGTCGACCTGAAAGGACGACCGCTGACTGCGAACCTTCTTCCCCTAGCCCGACTTCAAGCCTCGCTTCTGGCCCCTTAGCGGAAGAACGCCTTGACGTCCTCCTTAAAAGTTTAGCGAAGGATTCATCAAATTCCGACGACAAAAACGACTCGACTTCCTTAGTGAGCAGCAAAACTGACACCGGTAGGTTATTTTCCCCGAAAATCCGTATCCGAATTGGATTCACACATTTTAAGGCTATTTTTCATCAAAATCAACATTTTAAGAACCAATTTTTCGTCCAAAACCTCCTAATCAACATATGTAGAGCCTAATTTTCGTCCGAAAACCCCAAAATCAAGTTTTTAAGAGCGATTTTTTGTCAAAACCTCAAGATTTTTTGTCAAAATCGATTTTTGTCAAAATCCTCCAAGTGAAGTTTTAGAGCCAATTCTTCGTCAAAAACATCAAAATACAAATTTGTAAAGCCTAATTTTCGTCCAAAAACCTCAAAATGAAGGTTTAAAGAGCTATTTTTCGTCAATCATGGTTTTAAGAGCCCGTTTTTCATCAAAAACCTCAAAATCAACTTTTGTAAAGCCTAATTTTCGTTCAAAAACCTTGAAATGAAGGTTTCAAGAGCCATTTTTCGTCAAAACCTTAAAATCAAGGGTTTAAGAACAGATTTTTCGTCAAAAACCACCAAATCAACATATGTAGAGCCCAATTTTCGTCCGAAAACTCCAAAATCAAGTTTTTAAAAGCGATTTTTTGTCAAAACCTCAAGATTTTTTGTCAAAATCGATTTTTGTCAAAATCCTCTAAGTCAAGTTTTAAAGCCAATCCTTCATCAAAAACATCAAAATCAACATTTGTAAAGCCTAATTTTCGTCCAAAAACCTCAAAATGAAGGTTTAAAGAGCTATTTTTCGTCAATCATGGTTTTAAGAGCCCGTTTTTCATCAAAAACCTCAAAATCAACATTTGTAAAGCCTAATTTTTTCGTCAAAACCTTAAAATCAAGGGTTTAAGAACCAATTTTTCGTCAAAAACCACCAAATCAACATAATATGTAGAGAATAATTTTCGTCCGAAAACCCCAAAATCATGTTTTTAAGATCGATTTTTCGTCAAAACCTCAAGATGTTTTGTCAAAATCGATTTTTGTCAAAATCCTCCAAGTCAAGTTTTAGAGCCAATTCTTCGTCAAACCTTGAAAACAACATTTATGAAGCCTAATTTTCGTCCAAAAACCTCGAAATCAACATTTTAAAAGCCTAATTTTCGTCAAAAACCTCAAAATCAACATTTTTAAAGCTTAATTTGGTCAAAAAACCTCGAAATCAACATTTGTGAAGCCTAATTTTCGTCCAAAAACCTCAAAATCAACATTAAAAAAGCCTAATTTTAGTAATTTTAGTCAAAAACCTCAAAATCAACATTTAAGATGCCTAATTTTCGTCCAAAAACCTCAAAATCAACATTTTAAAAGCTAAATTTTCGTCAAAAAACAAAAACAAAAAAACCCCTCAAAATCAACATTTATAATTGCCTAATTTTCGTCATAAAATCTCAAAATCAACTTTAAATTGACAATTTTTCGTCATATCTCCAAATCATGGTTGTAAGACCAATTTTTGTCAAAAAGTCTCAAAATGAACGTTTTAAGTGCAATTTTTTTCGTCCAAAAACCTCGAAATCAACATTTTTAAAGCCTAATTTTGGTCAAAAAAACCTCGAAATCAACATTTATGAAGCGTAATTTTCGTCAAAAAACCTCAAAATCAACTTTAAATTGACAATTTTTTGTTAAAAACCTCAAAATCATGATTATAAGAGGAAATATTTTTTTCAAAAAATCTCAAAATCAACGTTTTAAGTGAAATTTCTTTTGTCAAAAACCGTTAAAATCAACATTTTAAACCCCAAATTTCATCCAAAAACCTCAAAGTTAACATTAAAAACTTTGAGCAAAGGATTTAATTTGTTTAAAAGGGGGGCGCACTGTGAAAAAGTTTGGGAACCTCTGTTTTTGCTGAATATATTTTTCTGCCAATTTTCTGTTGAAATTCATCCGGGCGCCCCTTAACTGAAAACCCACCCACACCCTAAGGTCCCAGTCTGCCCCCTGGATTAGGAGGTTTTCGACGAAAAATTGATTGGTTTTTAAAATGTTGATTTTGATGAAAAATAGCCTTTAATGTGTGAATCCGAACGGATTCATAGATACCTATTAACCTAGAAATTTTTCCCCTACGGTTACCCTCTTTTTTTTTCAACAGATACCGTCGTTTCAATTGAAAGTACGGGAGTTCCGAACAACAAAACGATCATCCCGACTGCAGTACCTCGTCCGATCCCTCCTCATCAATTAAAGTGCAATATTCTCAAAGGTGAAATTTCTTTATTTTTATTCTAAAACATTTTATAATGATCGAATTTAGCGCGACTTGAAGAAGAGTTGAGAAAATCGCCGCTTCCGACTGTCGTCGAAACCCCGTCGCCGAGCGAACCGCCCACTTCGCTTTTAGACATCAGCATCGAGTGAGTTTTAGTGTCTGTAATTCTCAAATCCTATCTTTTTCTGACCCCTCCCCCCATTTCCACATCAAAAAACCAAACTTCATACATCAAAGTCAACTTCAAAAATTCATTTTGTTGTCTAAAATGCCAATTTCTTCTATAATTTCCAAAATAAAAGTCAAAAAAGCAAATTTTCGTTTAAAAAAACCAAAAACAATATAAATTCCACATCCCTAAAACACCATTTTTGTCTATTAAGCCCTCCAAACTTCTAAATCCTCCAAATTACGCATTAAAAAATCACCATTTTCGTCTTTAGACCTCCCCCTTAACTTCTAAATCGCCCAATTTTTACATCAAAAATCACCATTTTCTTGTTAAAGCCCTCCCCCAACTTCTAAATCCCCCCAAATTGCACACCAAACTAATTCCCCCCCCCCAAATTCCACATCCTTAAACCATCATTTTCGACTTTAAATCCCCCCATTTCCACATCAAAAAACAAAACTTCATAAATCAAAGTCAACTTCAAAAATCCATTTTGTTGTCTAAAATGCCAATTTCTTCTATAATTTCCAAAATAAAAGTCAAAAAAGCAAATTTTCGTTTAAAAAAACCAAAAACATCATAAATTCCACATCCCTAAAACACCATTTTTGTCTATTAAGCCCTCCAAACTTCTAAATCCTCCAAATTACGCATTAAAAAATCACCATTTTCGTCTTTAGACCTCCCCCTTAACTTCTAAATCGCCCAATTTTTACATAAAAAAAATCACCATTTTTTTGTTAAAGCACTCCCCCCAACTTCTAAATCCCCCCAAATTTCACACCGAACTAATTCAAATTCCACATCCTAAAATCACCATTTTTGACTTTAAGCCTTCCCCCCACTTCTTAATCTCCCCCGAATTCAACATCAAAAATCACTATTTTTGTGTCCCCCAAACTTTTGAATCCCCCTAATTCCACATCAAAATCACCAATTTCGTCTTTAGCAATTCCTAATTCCCCCAAATTCCACATACTAAAATAACTATTTTCGTCTTTAAGCCCCCCCCCAAACTCCCAACTTCTAAATCCCCAAAATTTTACATGAAAAATCAACATTTTTGTCTTAAAGGCCCTCCCCCCCAACTTCTAAATTCCCCAAATTCCAAATCCTAAAATCACCATTTTCTTCTTAAAGCCAATCCCCCAAATTCCATTTCCTAAAATCACAATTTTCGTCTCTATGACCCCCCAAACTTTTTAACCCCCCAAATTCCACATCAAAATCACCAATTTCGTCTTTAGCCCCCCCTCCAATTCCTAATTCCCCCAAATTCCACATACTAAAATAACTATTTTCGCCTTTAACCCCCCCCCCTCCAAACTCCCAACTTCTAAATCCCCAAAATTTTACATGAAAAATCAACATTTTTGTCTTAAAGGCCCTCCCCCCCCAACTTCTAAATTCCCCAAATTCCAAATCCTAAAATCACCATTTTCTTCTTAAAGCCAATTCCCCCAAATTCCATTTCCTAAAATCACAATTTTCGTCTCTATGACCCCCCCAAACTTTTTAACCCCCCAAATTCCACATCAAAATCACCAATTTCGTCTTTAGCCCCCCCTCCAATTCCTAATTCCCCCAAATTCCACATCCTAAAATAACTATTTTCGTCTTTAAGCCCCCTCCCCCAACCCCCAACTTCTAAATCTCCCAAATTCAAAATCCTAAAATCACCATTTTCTTCTTAAAGCCAATTCCCCCAAATTCCATTTCCTAAAATCACAATTTTCGTCCCTAAGCCCACCCCCAAACTTTTTAATCCCCCCAAATTCCACATCAAAATCACCATTTTCGTCTTTAGCCCCCCCTCCAATTCCTAATTCCCCCAAATTCCACATACTAAAATAACTATTTTCGTCTTTAAGCCCCCCCCCCAACCCCCCAACTTCTAAATCCCCCAAATTTTACATGAAAAATCAACATTTTTGTCTTAAAGGCCCTCCCCCCCAACTTCTAAATTCCCCAAATTCCAAATCCTAAAATCACCATTTTCTTCTTAAAGCCAATTCCCCCAAATTCCATTTCCTAAAATCACAATTTTCGTCTCTATGACCCCCCCAAACTTTTTAACCCCCCAAATTCCACATCAAAATAACCAATTTCGTCTTTAGCCCCCCCAATTCCTAATTCCCCCAAATTCCACATCCTAAAATAACTATTTTCGTCTTTAAGCCCCCCCCCAAACTCCCAACTTCTAAATCCCCAAAATTTTACATGAAAAATCAACATTTTTGTCTTAAAGGCCTCCCCCCCAACTTCTAAATTCCCCAAATTCCAAATCCTAAAATCACCATTTTCTTCTTAAAGCCAATTCCCCCAAATTCCATTTCCTAAAATCACAATTTTCGTCTCTATGACCCCCCCCAAACTTTTTAACCCCCCAAATTCCACATCAAAATAACCAATTTCGTCTTTAGCCCCCCCCCAATTCCTAATTCCCCCAAAATTCCACATCCTAAAATAACTATTTTCGTCTTAAGCAAACTCCCAACTTCTAAATCCCCAAAATTTTACATGAAAAATCAACATTTTTGTCTTAAAGGCCCTCCCCCCCAACTTCTAAATTCCCCAAATTCCAAATCCTAAAATCACCATTTTCTTCTTAAAGCCAATTCCCCCAAATTCCATTTCCTAAAATCACAATTTTCGTCTCTATGACCCCCCCCAAACTTTTTAACCCCCCAAATTCCACATCAAAATCACCAATTTCGTCTTTAGCCCCCCCAATTCCTAATTACCCCAAATTCCACATCCTAAAATAACTATTTTCGTCTTTAAGCCCCCCCAACCCCCAACTTCTAAATCCCTCAAATTTCACATGAAAAATCAACATTTTTGTCTTAAAGGCCCTCCCCCAACTTCTAATTCACCCAAATTCTAAATCCTAAAATCACCATTTTCTTCTTAAAGCCAATTCCCCCAAATTCCATTTCCTAAAATCACAATTTTCGTCCCTAAGCCCACCCCCCAAACTTTTTAATCCCCCAAATTCCACATCAAAATCACCATTTTCGTCTTTAGCCCCCCCTCCAATTCCTAATTCCCCCAAATTCCACATACTAAAATAACTATTTTCGTCTTTAAGCCCCCCCCAACCCCCCAACTTCTAAATCCCCCAAATTTTACATGAAAAATCAACATTTTTGTCTTAAAGGCCCTCCCCCCAACTTCTAAATTCCCCAAATTCCAAATCCTAAAATCACCATTTTCTTCTTAAAGCCAATTTCCCCAAATTCCATTACCTAAAATCACAATTTTCGTCCCTAAGCCTACCCCCAAACTTTTTATCCCCCAAATTCCACATCAAAATCACTATTTTCGTCTTTAGCCCCCCCAATTCCTAATTACCCCAAATTCCACATCCAAAAATAACCATTTTCGTCTTTAAGCCCCCCCCCAAACTCCCAACTTCTAAATCCCCCAAATTTTACATGAAAAATCAACATTTTTGTCTTAAAGGCCCTCCCCCCCAACTTCTAAATTCCCCGAATTCCAAATCCTAAAATCACCATTTTCTTCTTAAAGCCAATTCCCCCAAATTCCATTTCCTAAAATCACAATTTTCGTCTTTATGACCCCCCAAACTTTTTAACCCCCCAAATTCCACATCAAAATCACCAATTTCGTCTTTAGCCCCCCCCTCCAATTCCTAATTCCCCCAAATTCCACATCCGAAAATAACCATTTTCGTCTTTAAGCCCCCTCCCCCAACCCCCAACTTCTAAATCTCCCAAATTCAAAATCCTAAAATCACCATTTTCTTCTTAAAGCTAATTCCCCCAAATTCCATTTCCTAAAATCACAATTTTCGTCTCTAAACTCCCCCCCCCTTAACTTTTTCCCCCAAATTCTACACCAAAAATCACCATTTAGTCCTTAAGCCCCCTCCCCTCAACTTCTAAATTCTAAATCTCCCCAAATTTCACATAAAAAAATCACAATTTTCTTCTTCCCCCTACTTCTAACTCTTCCCAAATTCCAAATCCTAAAATCATCATTTTCTTGTTGAAGCCCTCCCCCCCAGTTCTAAATCTTCCCAAATTCCACATCAAAAATCGCCATTTTTGTGTTCTCACCCCCCTAACTTTTTAATCTCCCAAATTCCACACCAAAAATCACCATTTTCGTCTTCAAACCAACTTCTCAATCCCCCAAATTCCACTTAAAATATCTAAAATCACCATTTTTGTTTGTCATCCCCCAAAATTCCCCATGTAAAAACTTGCTAAAAGACATGCTTGTTAAAAGCCCCCAAATTCCACATCCTAAATAACAATTTGTGTCTAAAATTCCCTCCAAAACTTCAGAAAATTCATCAGTCGATGTTATTTTTAGGGATCTACCTGGCGAAACGAAAAGCCAGCAAAACAGCCTCGACCAAGCAACTTTTGTCTCTGTGGTGAGTATTTTACCTTCCAAAACTCACGTGCATTTTTTTACACTTGCTTCTTAAATTATAAAATTTTATTTTTCAATTGTATTTTTTTTTGTATTTACATATGTATTTTGACGAGCACTTTGGCTGATGAGTTGTAAAAAAGCTTGAAATTTTAGGAAGAGGATGTAAAAAGTAAGTTTGGTCTCTTTTCTGGGAAAAAGACATGGAGCACTGTAATATTTGGACAATATTGATGTAATTATTTTTCTTATTTAAATGTTCTCATTTGTGTGTGTCGCTGCTCATTGGTCAATGTGTGTTTTGTGTGGATTGTATATTTTGATTGGGTGATTGGTATGCAGGGTGGGGACAAGCTGACGCTGGCGTTGAGCCCGTCGATAGCCCCGGTGGCGACGCCGGTCGTTTCCCCGACACCGGTCACCGTGACGCATTTCTCGTGGGGCGATGCCGGTCAGATCGAGCAGCGTACTTTGAGCTCGTCGAATCCTTTTCTTTCCCCGACATCGTCCCCGACGCCGATCCGTCCGACGAATCCGTTCCTCAACCCTTTCGCCATCGACGATGAAAAACCCGAAGAAACCGTTCAAGAAGAGACGAATCAGACGAATCAAAAAGACGAAGAATCCGATGTCAAGGTATTTCCCCCGCTTTTCGCTTTCTCATTCGCTTCCGTATTATCGCACTTCAAATCGCAGCTCTTAGTCCAGTCAAACTAAGCCTGGGGGTGGAAAAAAATAAGATATTTTGTTTATCCACGGAAATGTTGGTCCCCTGATTAACCAAAAAAAGTCCATAACTGAAACCGAATTGGACGCTAGAGCGTTTTTAATGCGATTTTCTTCGTTTTTTTCCCTAATATCTCGAAAACCGTAGGTCGTAGGCGAAAACATTTTTAGTACAAAATTAAAGATAATTAAATTTCCTATAATTTTGAGCTGATACGATTTTTTGTAGGACCAAACGTATCGGAGCTACGAGGTTGCAAAAAAACCATGGTTTTCTATTTTGACCTCTGAAGGACAGAAGACGTCATCTAATCAAAAAAGTGTACTTAATAAAAGTTGTAGAGAATTTAATTACCTTTAAGAACCAACCCTAAAAAAAAATTAACGGTCAAAAGTCGGGGGTGGGGGTAATTCAAAATATTTCAAAAAAAATTTCATTCAAAAATTGAAATTTCAAAAAAATGAATAAAATCAAAATTAAGGTTTATAAAATTTGCTACAAATTTGACTTACTAAGATTTTTTGTAGGACCAAACGTTTCTGAGCTACGAGGTGACAAAAAAGCGGGATTTTCGAGTTTTTCCTATGAAAAAAGTCAGATTTCAGAAAAGTCGGAAAAAATCATGGAAGGCGTTTTCTAATCAAAAAAGCATGCTAAGTAAACGTTGTAGAGAATTCAATTTCCATTTAAATTCAACTATCGAGAATCAATTAACGACCAACAGGTAGGGCTTGGGGTAAATTTCAAAACACTCAAAAAAATTCAGTCAAAAAATGTTATTGAAAAAATTCAAATTTCAAAAAATTGTATAAAAACAAAATTATAGGTTATTAAATCTTCTACAAATATGACCTAGTAAGATTTTTTGTAGGACCAAACGTATTTGAGCTACAAGGCGACAGGTCCTTTTGGAGTAAAAAATGTATTTTTGAAATTTACCCCTACCGGTTGATTTTTAATTGATTCTCGATAGTTTATTTTAAATGGAAATTGAATTCTCTACAACGTTTACTTAGTACACTTTTTTGATGAGGTAACGCCTTCCCCGCTTTTTTCCGACTTTTCCAAAATCCCGCTTTTTTGTCACCTCGTAGCTCAGAAACGTTTGGTCCTACAAAAAATCTTAGTGAATCAAATCTGTAGAAAATTTTATAAGCTTTAATTTTGTTTTTATAAATTTTTTTGAAATTTCAATTTTTGAATGAAATTTACCCCCACCCCTGCCTATTTATCGTTAATTGCTTTTTGAGAGTTGTTTTCAAAAGGTAATTAAATTCTCTACAACTTTTATTAAGTCTACTTTTTTGATTAGATGACGTCTTCTGTCCTTAAGAGGTCAAAATAGATAACAACGGTTTTTAGCGACCTCGTAACTCAGAAACGCTTGGTCCTACGAAAAAATCATATTAGCTCAAAATTATAGCAAATTTAATTATCTTTAATTTTGTACTAAAAATTATTTCGCCTACTATTTACGGTTTTCGAGATATTGGCGAAAAAACGAAAAAAATCACCTTAAAAACGCTCCTGACGCCAAAGAGCAAGGGTTTCGGTTATGGACTTTTTTTTAGGTTAATCATGGGACTAACCCCTACACATTTCCGTAGAGAAACAAAATTATTTTTTTCTTTTATTTGCCCTTTTCGGGCTTAGTTTGACTGGACTATCTCCAAAATCTAAAAAATTTCCATTTCAGCCTGACGTAAACGTCTCTATCACTTCGCTGAGCCAACTCTCCCCCTGGCTGGTCGGATGCGAAGCTACACCCGTCAAAAATCAGCCTACCATCATTACAAAAACGGTCATAACCACCCAACTTTAAAAATTGTATAAAGCGTGCCTTAAATTGCCTTATTTTATATTTTTCAATGCCTTTATCTTTAGTCGGGCACTTGTAGAGTAGCATTTTTGTGATTTTTACATAAGGAACAATATATAAATTTTCATTGTTTTAAATGAGAAATTTCCAAAATTCAGCTTAAAATTCTGTGATTTTTAAAAAAATTTTAAAAACTCAAAATATTGGTTCCAATAGAAATGATAGAGTTATTTATGTTAATTTAAGTTATGCCACCTTGTTTGAAACGGTACTACGAACAGTGTTGCCAATGGCAACACTGTCACAAAAGTGCCATAGCCTTGGAATGACAGTATTACTCCTAAAAAAGACATTCCATATTTATAGACGCTCTATAGAATATTTTTTTAAATCTATTTAACATAGATTCACTATTTGTCCGTCCAGTTTTTTTTATATGTTATAGTTTGTGTGTTTGTATTGAAAAATATTATATCTGTATTATGAGTGTGATTGTTTTTATTCAGATTCCCCGTTCTAAACTGTTCTTTGGGAGTTGGACAACCTGTTCTAGTGGTTGGTACTTCTGGTCTATGACGTCATTCTTTTTTGAAAACTACATACAAAATGTGGGCGTCAAGTTAGGTTAGACAACCTGTTTCAGTTGTTGGTACCTCTATGACGTCATTCTTGGTTGAAAACCATAGAAAAAACCGGACATTTGAAGAAAATTAGGGTTTTAAAAATGATGATTTTGAGGTTTTTGACAAAATAAATTGCACGCTGATTCTGACTTTTTTTTTTTAAATAAAAATAGTCTCTTTGAAGTTGTTGGCTTCAGAAAACTGTTGAGCTTTTGACGAAAATTTGGCTTTAAAGATTTTGAGTTTTGACGAAAATTTGGCTCTTGAAACCTTGATTTTGAGGTTTTTGACGAAAAATGTCTCTTAAAACTTTGATTTTGAGGGTTTTGGACGAAAGTTGGGCTTTACAAATGTTGATTTTGAGGTTTTTGACGAAAATTTGGCTCTTAAAACCTTCATTTTTTGACGAAAAATGTCTCTTTAAAACTTTGATTTTGAGGTTTTTGGACGAAAATAAGGCTTTACAAATGTTGATTTTGAGGTTTTTGACGAAAATTTGACTCTTGAAACCTTGATTTTGAGGTCTTTGACGAAAAATGGCTTTTCTCCATGAATTTTAACCTGTAGATGAGGAACCTTTCCTTATTGAAACCTCCTGGTTTGCCCAGTGGCTGTCCAAAATGGGCTTTTAGGTGTTGCCAGGTTCATGGGCACACCAAAACACCATCCAAAGAAGCTCTATAATAACCTCCAGTTTTGAAACCTCCACTTTGGAGTCTTCTTTTTGAATACTTACGTCCTAAGATGAGAAAAGGGTCATAAAAAAAATACTTTTTTCATTTTTATTACCAAACTTTTAAACCTTTTTTATTATAATTGGCAAATAATATATTGCAAAGAAAAAAAAAGTTTCTTTATTTTTGTTATTTTAAAAGGCAATGCACAGCGAACTCGGGAATGGTAGGGAAGTGAATCACCCCGAGTCGCTCAAAATTATGTTTTTTCTCTTAAATTATGCTTGCTTTTGTCATAAAAATCAAAGTGATTGCAGCTTTGAAGACTAACCCGATGGAAACTTTTAAGCTAGAAATTCCTTCCACTATTCACTTTCTAAATTTTACTTTTAAAAGTTTTTTTTTTTTATATATTTATGTGCATCACGAGTAGAATGTCATTTTTCTTAAAAAAACCGTCTAAAAAGTGAACGAAAAACGTTCAAAACACTGCTGTGAAGAAGCTTTTTTGTCGATTTACCACGTCCAGCCCATCCATTTAATGTCTTCTGACCACTCAGGCGAAAAAAAAACGAAAAAAACACTTTCCCGCACAGAAACACATTGGGAAGGACTATAAGGTCCGGACAAGCCACAAAGAAATTCGCGATTCTATAAGCTTGCTACTGTACAAAGCAAAAAATGTACAATTAGACTATGTTTTGAAATAAAAGCTTTTGATAAAAAAGATGAAAAAATGAAGCGGGACGATGTGAAAGCCCTGTGAGAAATAAAATGAAAACCTGAGATCGCCACGGTTAGCATTCAGAGTCCGTAACGTGTGGCGAGTCTGGGGATGGGGGACGTGGCCTGGCTCAGACGTCGGCCAGTTTGGACGTCGTCGACGGCGACCTTGAATGGATGACGACTTTGTGGCCGTTCTTCTCGACAAGAACCGCGGTTTCGCGCGCGTCCGCTGAATTCGGACTATCTCCGCCGCCTCCTTTTGACTGCTTGTGCTTCCTCCACGCATTCTGGATCAGTCTTGCGCAGTATTCTTCTCGCTGTCGCCACAAAGTCGAAGAAACGGGTTCATATCCGACTTCATCCGGACGTCCCGGTGCGACTTCCCCGAGTTCCGCACTTTCATCAATCGGATTTCCTTTTCTTGCAAAAAAGTCTTTCGTCAACGCATCCAAAATATCGACGCAGAACATCAAATCTCCTTTGCAGATCGGTATATCCATCGAAACTATCTTATATTTGTTCGGCTTGTGTATCTGCAAAGGAGGCTCCAGCACATCCAAAAACTCAGAAAGCTGATCGTATCTTATATACTGAGTCCCGTCTGGATCAAACTGCTGCCAAATTTCGTAGTACATATCATAGTCGTCGTCAGTAAGTCCTTCTTGGACGTCCTCCGTCGCTTGAGAATAGTTCTCCAAGATGACAGCGATGTACATGTTGATCACAATGAGGAAACTTATGACTAAATATGAGAGGAGGAACGTAATCCCGATAGTTGACGACCCGCAGTCGCCCGGCGAGCCCATTTCAGGGTTCGGCTTTGCGCAGTTCTCCTCGTTGATGATCCCGTCCAGTACTCCATCCCATCCAGCAGAAGTAGACATCTAAAAAAACCAAATAAAACCCCTTTCTTTCATCACCATCATACCTGGAAAAGCAATATCATCGATTGGCCGAACGTTTTGAAGTTATATACATCGTCGAGACCACTTTTATCTTTGACGTGCATGAAAAATGACATGCCGAATATCGCGAATATAAACATAACAAGGAAGAGTAAAAGGCAAATGTTAAACAGTGCAGGGAGCGACATGGCTAAAGCGAAAAGTAGAGTCCGGATTCCTTTAGCGCCTTTCACAAGTCGAAGGACTCGCCCAACTTTGGCCACTCTCACCACCCTCAATAACGTCGGCGATACAAAATATTTCTCTATAATATCACTCAAAACCAAACCTAAAACAAAAACCGTTAAAAAAACAAAAAGAAAAACAACAAAACAGACCTAATATAGAAAGCATGACGACCACGAAATCAAAGAGGTTCCAGGGCTCTTTGAAATAATGGTAGCGCAATGCGAATATCTTGAGAAGGCATTCGCTCGAAAATATCACGATGAATATCATATTGAGGATGTCGAGTACAAAACTAAACATTTCAGTCTGCTGGTAATGATCCATCGTCATCGTAAGCATGTTGAACCCGATGAACAACATGATGATCATGTCGAACTTTTTGTCGGTCACGATTTCGAATACGATCGCTTGAGGTCTCCACTGAAACAAAAGGCGACTTTGAGCGACTTTCCTCGATAGTTTTCCCGGGAAATTTAGGTGAAAAGTTCGGGGAAGAGAAGCTTGTTTTTCCGGGAAAAACGGTCTTTCTCGAGCTCTTTATTCAATTCCAGGAAAAGAAGATTTTTTCCCCAGAAAAATGGTCTTCAAGTCAAATGGTTCGAATTTCCCGGAAATGTTAATGAACAGTTTTTTGTATGAATTTCCTGAGAAAAATTGTGTTTTCTTGCCACAATTTCTCGGAGAAGCTTTTTTCCCCATATTGTTCGAATTTCCCGGGAATTTTAATGAACATTGTATGAATTTCCCGAGAAAAATTGTCTTTTCTTGCCACAATTTCTCGAAGAAGCTTGTTTTTCCGGGAAAAACGGTCTTTATTCAATTCTTGGGGAAAAGGAGCTTATTTTTCCCGGAAAATTGGTCTTCAAGTCTAATTGTTCGAATTTCCCAGAAATTTTAATGAACATTGTATAAATTTCCCGAGAAAAGTGTCTTTTCTGCACAATTTCCCGGAGAACTTTTTTCCCCATATGTTCGAATTTCCCAGACATGAAGCTTGTAAATTTTCCGGGAAAATGGTCTTTTTTGAGCTCTATTCAATTATTGGAAAAGGAGTTTTTTCTATTTTTCCCGGAAAAATGGTCTTCAATTGAAATCGTTCGAATTTCCCGGAAATGTTAATGAACAGATTTTTGTATTAATTTCCCAAGAAAAGTTGTCTTTTCATGCCACAATTTCTCGCATAAGCTTTTTTCCCCAAATTGTTCGAATTTCCAGGAAATTTTAATGAACAGTGTATGAATTTCCCGAGAAAAATTGTATTTTCTTGCCAAAATTTCTCGGAAAATCTTGTTTTTCCGGGAAAAATCGTCTTTTTTGAGCTCTTTATTCAATTCTTGGAAAAGGAGCTATTTTTCCCGGAAAATGGTCTTCAAGTCAAATTGTTCGAATTTCCCGGAAATGTAATGAACGGTTTTTGTATGAATTTCCGAGAAAAGTTGTCTTTTCTTGCCACAATTTCTCGAGAGTCAGTCGTGATTTAATGCTCGACTCCACATTTTCGAATTCCCAAATGTTCGACGGAATTTTAATGAACAGTGTATGAATTTCCCGAGAAAAATTGTATTTTCTTGCCAAAATTTCTCGGAAAATCTTGTTTTTCCGGGAAAAATCGTCTTTTTTGAGCTCTTTATTCAATTCTTGGAAAAGGAGCCTATTTTTCCCGGAAAAATGGTCTTCAAGTCAAATTGTTCGAATTTCCCGGAAATGTTAATGAACGGTTTTTGTATGAATTTTCCCGAGAAAAATTGTCTTTTCTTGCCACAATTTCTCGGAGAAGCTTTTTTCCCCATATTGTTCGAATTTCCCGGGAATTTTAATGAACATTGTATGAATTTCCCGAGAAAAATTGTCTTTTCTTGCCAAAATTTCTCGAAAAAGCTTGTTTTTCCGGGAAAAATGGTCTTTTTTTGAGCTCTATTCAATTATTGGAAAAGGAGTTTTTTCTATTTTTCCCGGAAAACTGGTCTTCAAGTCAAATCGTTCGAATTTCCCGGAAATGTTAATGAACAGTTTTTGTATGAATTTCCCGAGAAAAATTGTCTTTTCTTGCCACAATTTCTCGGAGAAGCTTTTTTCCCCATATTGTTCGAATTTCCCGGGAATTTTAATGAACATTGTATGAATTTCCCGAGAAAAATTGTCTTTTCTTGCCAAAATTTCTCGAAAAAGCTTGTTTTTCCGGGAAAAATGGTCTTTTTTGAGCTCTATTCAATTATTGGAAAAGGAGTTTTTTCTATTTTTCCCGGAAAACTGGTCTTCAAGTCAAATCGTTCGAATTTCCCGGAAATGTTAATGAACAGTTTTTGTATGAATTTCCCGAGAAAAATTGTCTTTTCTTGCCACAATTTCTCGGAGAAGCTTTTTTCCCCATATTGTTCGAATTTCCCAGAAATTTAAATGAACATTGTATAAATTTCCCGAGAAAAGTAGTCTTTTCTTGCCACAATTTCTCGAGAGAAGCTTTTTTTCCCGCAAAAAATGGTCATTTTTTGAGCTCTATTCAATTTTGGAAAGGATTTTCTATTATTTCCCGGAAAAATGTCTTCAAGTCAATCGTTCGAATTTCTCGGAAATGTAATGCGTTTTGTATGAATTTCTCGAGAAAATCGTCTTTTTGCCACAATTTCTCGGAGAAGCTTTTTTCCCCATATTGTTCGAATTTCCCAGAAATTTAAATGAACATTGTATAAATTTCCCGAGAAAAGTAGTCTTTTCTTGCCACAATTTCTCGGAGAAGTTTTTTCCCCCAAATTGTTCGAATTTCCAGGAAATTTTAATGAACAGTGTATGAATTTCCCGAGAAAAATAGTCTTTTCTTGCCAAAATATCTCGGAAAAGCTTGTTTTTCTGGGAAAAATCGTCTTTTTTGAGCTCTTTCTTGGAAAAATTCTTGGAAAAGGAGCCTATTTTTCCCGGAAAAATGGTCTTCAAGTCAAATTGATCGAATTTCCCGGAAATGTTAATGAACGGTTTTTGTATGAATTTCCCGAGAAAAGTTGTCTTTTCTTGCCACAATTTCTCAGAGAAGCGTTTTTCCCCATATTGTTTGAATTTCCTGGAAATTTTAATGAACACTGTACGAATTTCCCAAGAAAAGTAGTCTTTTCTTGCAACAAATTCTCGGAGAAGCTTTTTTCCCCAAATTGTTCGAATTTCCCGGAAATGTTGATGAACAGTTTTTGTATGAATTTCCCGAAAAAAATTGTGTTTTCTTGCTGCAATTTCTCAGAGAAGCTTGTTTTTCCGGGAAAAACTGCCTTTACTCAATTGTTGGAAAAGTAGCTTATTTTTCCCGGAAAAATGGTCTTCAAATTAAATTGTTCGAATTTCCCGGAAATGTTAAGGAACGGTTTTTTGTATGGGTTTCCCGAGAAAAGTTGTCTTTTCTTGCCACAATTTCTCGGAGAAGCTTTTTTTCCTGGAAAAACGGTCTTTCTCAAGCTCTTAATTCAATTCTTAGGAAAGGAGCTTATTTTTCCCGGAAAAATTATTTTCAAGTCAAATTGTTCGAATGAATTTCACCCTGAGAAATGTCTTTTCTGCCACACTGAAGCTTTTCCCCATATGTTTGAATTTCCCGGAAATTTTAATGAACATTGTATGAATTGTCCGAGAAAAATTGTCTTTTCTTGCCACAATTTCTCGGCAAAGCTTTTTTCCCGGAAAAACGGTCTTTCTCAAGCTCTTTATTCAATTCTTGGGGAAAAGGAGCTTATTTTTCCCGGAAAAATGGTCTTCAGAACAAATTGTTCGAGTTTCCCGGAAATGTTAATGAACAGTTTTTTGTATGAATTTCCCAAGAAAAATGATCTTTTCTTTCCACAATTTCTCGGCGTAGCTTTTTTCCCCGGAAAAACGGTCTTTCTCAAGCTCTTTATTCAATTCATGGGGAAAAGGAGCTTATTTTTCCCAGAAAAATGGTCTTTAGAAAAAATTGTTCGAATTTCCCGGAACGGTTTTTTGTATGAATTTCCCGAGAAAAGTTTCCTTTTCTTGTCACAATTTCTCAGAGAAGCTTTTCCCCATATTGTTACAATTTCCCGGAAATTTTAATGAACATTGTATGAATTTCCCGAGTAAAATTGCCTTTCCTTGCAAAAATTTCACGAAGAAGCTTTTTTTCCCGGAAAAAACGGTCTTTCTCAAGCCCTTTATTCAATTCTTAGGTAGGAGGATATCTAAAAACTTAAAAAGACCATTTTTCTCGGGAAATTTAGACATCAAACGGCCACTTTTCACGAGAAAATCAAAGGATCTTTCCGAGAAAAGCAGCGATTTTCACAGTCTGAACTCATTACCCTCGGACGTGGGATGGCCTTCAGCGGCTTTTTCGACCCCATCTTTTTCATCGCATTGTAATATTTCTTCTGATCCTCAGTCATGAACATTTCCAAAGATCCTCCTGCGTAAAGAAATCAAATTCTGTTATTTATACCAAAACACGAAAGAATACTTATCTTTTTCTTCTGCTCGTTAAAATTGTCGATGATAACACCAATGAATAGGTTAAGTGTGAAGAACGATCCGAAAATTATAAAAAATACAAAATACAGATACATGTAAATGTTCGTTTCACGAATTGGTTGCTTTCCAATCTAAAATTTAAAGAAAATTTTGCAGACGAAAGATTTACTTCTCGTGAATCGATGGCGTCGTTCATGATCGGTATCCATCCTTTGAAGGTAGCGACTTGAAAAAGGCAAAGATACGCTTTTCCAACGTGGTCGAAATTCATCGGGGAATTGATCCAAGTGTAGTTCTCAGTCTCGCACACATTTTTGTCGGGGATTATCTCGTGGCTTAAAACCGTACCATTCACATCCGTACACTGAAAAAATTTTTTTTTATATTTTCTCTTTTTTAAAATAGGCCTACCTTGTAATATTTTCCAGCAAACAACTGGACTCCCATAATAGCGAATATAAGCCAAAATATGAGGCACACCAAAAGTACGTTAAATATACTAGGAATAGCTTGTACTAAAGCATTAACCACAACCTAGAGAAAAGAAGAAGAATTAATATTTATACAATTTATTGACAGCCATGATGCGAAATCCTGTTAGTTGCCGTGGGTTCATAACCTTTACAATATAACCTATAAGAACCTAAAACGTGTCAATATAGAGTTAAATGTTCAAAACTTTTTTTTATACGAAAACTTTATTGTAACATCAAAACTTACAAAAAAAAATAAAAAAATTTCACTAATTTTAACCTAAATACCTAGAAGGGGGCAATTTTGAAAACTATAAAATTTAAGTTTTGCTTGAGAACCACGAAACAGAATAATATTTAATCATATTATGATGAAATTTTGACGAAATGTTGTCCTTTATAATAGGCACCTGTCAAAAAATTGTAAAGGTCTGAAAAAATTTGAGAATGGGGTTGCTGAAGTGTAACCTGAAGAGAACCTCCCTATAAACCGTGCTGAAACCTCCCGCTTACAAAACTAACAGGATTTGCACCATTTTTGTCGTTTAAGCTTCTAAAACGTAAAAAAAACATTTCTTTTAAGCATGAACAAAGTGCAAGACATGCACAAGCGTCAAAAACAGCCAATGACAAAACAAAATGCGCCACACAGAAAGCGGAAGTCACACTTTTCTGTGTGAGGCGTTTTTTTCCGTTTTCTAAACTAACAGGAGTGCAAATGAAAGGGAAGTGAACATGTTAACCCATGAATTTTTACATGCTGGCAACCCTGATTTTAAAAAATGGCGTGTCTTTTAAAATAAAGAGGTTTCTTACTCTTTTTGTGGGCAAAAGAAAAAGTGAAAATATACTTTTTATGTATATGCTCTCCCAAAAGTGTCAAAATGAGTGTCTTTTCAAAGAAATGAAAATATAAGGAGACTATCTACTAATGAAAAAAGTTCTAGGGTTTTTTAAAAGTCGTTCCTCAAATTTTGGGACGTACCCTCATGCCTTGCATCCGGGACATTGCCCTTAAAGGACGCAAAGCTCGCAAGGTTCTCATAGTTTTGAACGCCTGAATACCTCCCGCCCCCAGCAGTGATGCTGTGAAGTTTATAAGTGATACCTGGTGGCCAGAAAAGAAAACAGAATAATAAAAGAACTCAAAAAACGGCGACAACACAATATAGCTCATAATAAACATAAGAAGACATTAGATTAGTGTTTTATTTGTTTTTATTCGGAGTGCGTTTACCAGAAGCGTTTTTTAAAAAACCGCACACTTAACGATATTCACAATGAAAACACAGAAAACATATAAAGCGTCGCTTTTTTAGTTTTCCCTAAAAATTTTTTTTCTTTTTTTTTTCCGGGCGTGAAAGCACACTTTTTGTGTACTTACACGCATGCCTTCCCAACGCGAGACGGCCCTTAAAGGCCTAAGCGCTCTTAATGTTCGCATCGAGCGAAAAGCGGGAATGTCCGCCGCACCAGCCCATGTTGCGACTTGGTTGATCAGCGACAGCTAAAAATCAAATCTCCAATCTCTTCCGACCTTCTTTTTTTGAAGTTTATTTGTACAGAGGAGGTTATGTGAGGATATTTGTGTAGGTTAGGTAATGAGGTTATGTGATAAAGGGTTATATGTTTGAAACGAGGTTAAATTTTGAAGGTTATGTGTTTGAAATGAGTTGTAAATTAAAGGTTATTTGTATATTAGAGGTTATAAATGAGCTCTTCCATTTATTTTAAATTTATCGTTCCATTTTCCTGCCGCCACTTAGTTTTTATTCAAAAATAAAATCTAAATGGCATTGAAATTAAAAAATTTGATTAGTTTAAAGCATTTTTTGTTTGTTAAATAAATAATGCTTACCATAACAATAATAAAATCCAACCAACACCATGCGTTAGTGAAATACTTCTGAAAGCCTAAAGCTAACCATTTGATCAACATCTCGATGAAGAATATAACCGTAAAGATTCTATCCATGTAGTACAATATATCTTGGAGTATGGGTCTCGATGCTAGATGGACATCTTCTAAAGCCTAGAAAAGGACATTAAAGGCTCAATCTGTGAGAAAATTTGAGAAGCTTACGAGTGCTAGACTACTGAGCAGAATCATTGTGATGACCGCCGTTTCGAAATATTTGTTCTCGATGAGCTGAAACGTTTTGAGACGAAGGTTCGCCCATCCTTGCCAAAAGGGGGCGTCGTCATCTCCGGCCAAAAATGGAAAACGTTTATAACAATGGTCGGGGCAACAGTCGGACGGATATTCGGCCAAAAGGACATCCTCCGTACCACCTTCGATCACTATATCTTCTTCTTCAATATCTAAAACTAATCATTTATGTTAAAAATTTTTTTATTTATTTTATATATAGAGCAAACCTGGCCCTAATTCTTCTTTACTAATATCTTTTTTCTCTTCTTGATCGTCTAAGCTTTCCATGCTTCCTTTATGACTTTCATCTTTACACGGTCTGTGTTTATGACTTCCATACGACTTGTTGCTAGAAAAATTTTTTTTATTAGGGAAAAGCTTGAGAATGAGGATACCTGATGGAATCGTCGTCGTAGTGGTTTCGAATGTAGTCGGAGTCTAGACGGTTGTCTTGGTGGTTCCCGATCGAGTTTCCGATGTGGTTTTTCACCTTGTTCAGCTTGCTCTTCAAGTCTCCTTGGGGGGAAACATAAGAGAAAAACGAAGGGGAATGTCCCCATCAAGCCAGATGATATTCAACATCAAACATTTAAACATTTCTACTCATGCGGAAAAAACAAAAACAAAATTCACCCGAACACAATTTTGACAATTAAAGGCTTCCCTTTTAATAAAAATCATGCATTATTTATATATATAAAAAAAAAGTCACTACATAGAAAATACCTAAAATTCTAGATATGAGGGACTGTTAGGTTATTTTTAGGTTAGGCGGAAGGTTATATGCTGGAAATGAGGTTAGGTTAATTCTCGAGGAGAGGTTATGGCTAGGTTAGGTTATTAGGTAGAGGTTATTTGGAGGTAATTATTGGAGGGACACATAGAAAACATAGAAAAAATTCTAGAAAAAAGGGACTAATAGCTTATTTTTAGGTTAGGAGGAAGGTTATGTTAGGTTAATTCTTGAGGAGCTAGGTTAGGTTATTTGGAGGTTATTGTTATATCGAGAACTCTTTTATTCTACATAGACTCACCATGTATTGTGAACTCCATGCCATCGCCGATAGCGACTTCAAGCTGGTCTTTTTTGTCTCGATAGACCATCCCATCGGCTCGTATCTCATCGGGTCCTAACTCGTCCAAATCTCTGTCTCTTCCAACTACGAAAACAATTACGCTCTAACACTAATGTAAAGAATTTTCCCCTTTTATAACAAAACGACGGAAAATTTTTAAAACTACTAGGAGGGCAAGTCTAATGGTTCACAAAAAAAAAAAAAAAAAATAAATAAAAAAATAAATAAATAAATAAAAATTAAAATAAAGAAAATTTAAAAATACAAATTTTACTAACGACAACAAATTTACTAATTTTGACGAAACTCTGGTAACCAAAAGTTAAGCCAAAATTTGATAGAATTTAAAAAAATTGAAATAAAACGTAAAAGAAGAGATTTTTACGTTTTCTTCCAAAGAATAAACAATAATTTCTAATCTCTATGGCAAAAAAGAATCGAATAAATACATGCAAATTGAGAAGCATCGAGGCAGAGCGCACGTGACGCCTGTTTTGTTAGAAAGGCGGTGATGGCGAGTTTACTCAACCTCCTAGAAACTATTATTGTATACATTATTGTATATCGTATATACATAATTAAACTGTATACAATATCAATTTTTTTGGGGTGGATCAGGAGGAAAGGTCATGCAGAAGAAAGGAGCGCAAGAGAAAAATTGAATTTTTTCTTTAAAAAAAAGAAGCTTATAGTTTTTCCAGGTCAACTGTCCATATCCTCGGTTTCCAAAATCCTTTCTCTCATTGTAGTGTATAGAGATTTCAGTGTTTTTAGCGGTTTTTTTGAATATCGAATGTGTTTTTCAAAAAAAAACTTTTTCCCGAGAAAACTCGAAAAGGTAATTTTTTATAGGAAAAATATCAAGTTTTCCCGGGATATAATGAAAATTTCAAAAAAATCGAAAATACCATTTTTACCCAGAAACAGTTTTTAAGCCGCAAAGCCTATCGACAAGCGTGACGCGTGTTTTTGGACGTTTTCCCTTAAAATATTCCCTGTTTTTGAACATGCAAGGTCTAACTATGGTGGCCTGAGGGGGAGGGGGGGGGGCGAATTTAAAATCCCTGGATGTGTTTTTTCAAAGGAGAATTCAACACTTTCGATGCGGCACGATTTCAAGACTGAAGAATGCCCGTATCTACCACAATTTTGGATCAATTTTATCGATATTTATATCATTGGAAAGCTCTTTAAAATAGCTTTCTGATGGTATAAAGACAAATAAAATAAATCAAAAA
This sequence comes from Orius laevigatus, assembly GCA_018703685.1. Taxonomy (NCBI): domain Eukaryota; kingdom Metazoa; phylum Arthropoda; class Insecta; order Hemiptera; family Anthocoridae; genus Orius; species Orius laevigatus. The sequence continues at coordinate 79,134 of JAGWEN010000292.1, forward strand.
TTGTGGAAGTTATGGACATTTAAAGTTGTGAAATCGTGCTGCATCGAATGTGTCAAGGAATGGAATATAGTAGCAGTGCAATCTTGCTGAGGTCATTCACACCGTATTTTTGAAGGTGTGAATGGCCCTTAAGTTACACTACTGTTTACGATTATGAACCGAGATATGAACCTTGTTTCCAGCTGGACGCCGGCGCCTCACCTTGTGTCTGATCTGAGATCTGATTGGTCAGTTTTGCCCTGATCGCTTTCGCTCCCATCATGATGCTCCGCTTGATCCAGTTGCTGAAGCGGCCGATGCGGTCGAACGCTTCCGCTATTTTGTTCGTGTCGCTGTCTGCGGTCGGAGCCGAGAGACTCGAAGAACCGAAGTTGCTGAGCAACAGGGCTAAGAAAAGGTTCAAAACCTAAAACGACACAAGTTCATTATCTTCCCGGGAAATTTTGACAAGAAAAGAAGCTATTTTCAGTAAATTAGTGACAATTTTAAACTAAAAAAGTAAGAAAAGGTTTTCTCAGAAAAAAAACTAGCTCCTTTTCCCGGGAAATTCTGGCAAGCTTAAAAGATCAGTTTTTCCCAGGAAATCAAGCTAATTCCCTTGGAAATAGGTGGCGAACATATTTCCCGGGAAAAAACTAGTTTTCATTCCTGGGAAATTCTGACAAGCTTCTAAAGAACGGTTCCGAGAAAACAAGCTACTTTTCAGAAAATTTGTGGCAATTTTGAATTAAAAGTTCATAAAGAACGTTTTTCCCGGAAAAACAAGCTACTCTTGCCGGGAAATTCAGGCGAGCTCAAAAAGACCAATTTTTCCCGGGAAAAAAACGAAAAAAAGAACGGTTTTTCCGAGAAAACAAGCTACTTTTTAAAGAAATTTTGAGGCAATTAAAGTTTGAAAAAAAAAGTTTTTCCAGAAAAACCAGCTTCTTTTCCCGGGAAATTCTGACAAGCTAAAAAAGGCCAGTTTTCCGAGAAAACAAGCTAATTTTCGAGGAAATTTTATGGCAATTTTCAATTAAAAAGCTCAAAAACCCATTTTTTTCCAGAAAAACCAGCTTCTTTTCCCGGGAAATTCTGACAAGCTATAAAAGGCCAGTTTTCCGAAAAAAGAAGCTAATTTTTTAAGAAATTTTGAGGCAATTTCTAATTAAAAAGTTCAAAAAAACCATTTTTCCAAGAAAAACTAGTTTTTTTTTTCCCGGGAAGTTCTGACAAGCTCAATAGGACCAGTTTTTCCCAGAAAACAAGCTACTTTTTCAGGAAATTTTATGGCAATTTTCAATTAAAAAGCTCAAAAACCCATTTTTTCCAAGAAAAACCAACTTTGTTTGCCGGGAAATTCTGACAAGCTCAATAGGAACAGTTTTTCCCAGAAAACAAGCTACTTTTCCTGGAAATTTTATGGAAATTTTCAATTAAAAAGTAAAAAAACATTTTTTTTTCAAGAAAAACCTGCTTCTTTTCCCGGGATATTATGACAAGCTCAATAGGACCAATATTTCCCAGAAAACAAGCTACTTTTCCAGGAAATTTTATGGCAATTTTCAAATAAAAAGTTTTAAAAAAAAACATTTTTTCCAAGAAAAACCTGCTTCTTTTCCCGGGAAATTCTGACAAGCTCAATAGGACCAGTTTTTCCCAGAAAACAAGCTCCTCTTCCCGTGTTTTTCCTCGGAAATCAAGCTTATTTTCCACGAAATTTGCGGAAATATGATTGAATAGAACATTTTTCCCAGAAAAAACCAGTTTCTCTTCCTGGGAAATTCTGAAAAGCTTCTATAGAACGATTTTTCCAAGAAAACAGCCTAATTTTCCAGGAAATATGTGGGAATTTTCAATATAAAAGAGAATATTTCCAATAAAAAACCAGCTCATCTTCCCGGGAAATTCTTACATGCTCCTAAAGACCATTTTTTCCGAAAAAATTAGCCAATTTTCCACAAAATTTATGGATATATGTTCGAAAATAACATATTTTGGGCCCAGAAGGTTACTTACGACCAAATTTCCGATGACGACGGTCGCAAGAAAGAAAGGAATGCACGAAACGTCGCCGACGTGCATACAGTCCCACATCGACTCTATCCATTCACCACAAAGGACCCGAAAAACTATCATAAACGAATGCATAAAATCGGTAAAATTCCATCTCGGAAGTTCCCCTTCAGGGAATCGGTCGACATTATCTATAAAACGAAAAAAAGTTAAGAAACCGCAGGAAAATTCCTCACCTATATAGTTTTTGCCGAAAAGCTGCATTCCCATGACGGCAAAGATGAAAATAATGATGCACAAGACGAAAGTGAGGTTACCGAGCGCACCGACCGTCCTGCCCATGATTGAGATTAGAAGATTGAGCGTCGGCCACGATTTCGCCAGTTTGAACACCCTCAGCTGAAATTCAATGATTATTAAGGGGGATCCGACATCAAAATTCTACCAAGTGTGCGAGAGAGAGGGAAGATGCCCAAAATTAGTTTCCTCGTTTTGGGCACTAAAAATGGTCGGAAATTTTTTTTGAAAAGCGCGTTCTCATTCTTTTGGAAAACTACGTACTGTTTAGGGGGCAGTTTTTCCGGAAAAATTTTCCACGGGAAAATAGAAAATCCAATTTTCCACCAAAACAGAAATTTTGAAAAAACAGGTAGTCATCTTGTAGGTTTTGACGAGCTGATTTCAAATATGCTAATATTAAGACGATCGGATGGATAGATTCGTCGGTACGAGATTTTTAAGGATTAGATGGTGCGGGGAAGGGGAGTTTTATTTTGGGGAAGTAAAGATGACAAATCACTCTCACTCCTTCAAGGTCATCGAACTTTTCAAACGGCTTAATTTTTTTCTCTCTATTGTGAGATTGTTAGGTAGATTTTCCATTTCATAATATTTAGTGAAAACCACAAAAGACTCATGATTTTTTTTTCAATATTCCCCAAAAATTTAGTTTTTCTTTTCTTTCTGAACATATTTTAAGGCTGTTTTTCACCGAAACCTTAAAATCGACATTTTAAAAGCCAAATTATCGTCCAAAAACCTCAAAATCAACATTTGTAAAGCCCAATTTTCGTCCAAAAACCTCAAAATCAAAGTTTAAAGAGCCTTTTTTCGTACAAAATCTCAAAATCAAGGTTTTAAGAGCCCAATTTTCGACAAAAACCTCAACATCAACTTTTGTAATGCCCAATTTTTGTCCAAAATCCTCAAAATCAAAGTTTTAAGAGCCATATTTTCGTCAAAAAACTCAAAATCATCAATTGTAAATTCGCGTGTAGATTTCAGAAAATTTTATAAAAACAAAACTAAAGATTATTAAGTTTGCTATAAATTTGATCTACTAAGATTTTTTGTAGGACCAAACGTTTCTGATCCACGAGGCGACAAAAACGCTGGATTTTCGATTTTTACCGATGAAAAAGTCAGATTTTAGAAAAGTCAGTCTGCAAAGGATAAAAATTTAAAATTACAGAATGATAACATTGTAGAAAATAAAGCAGGCAAATGGTTTCTTGAAATAAAAACCGGTTTGAAGAATCCTGACCTTGAGAAAGGGAAAATTTATCTTTTCTCCCCGCCCCCCTCATTGAACTCCCCGGAACCCCGCAGCATCTAAGCTTTAAAAATCTCGTACCGACGAATCTATCCATCCGATCGTCTTAATATTAGCATATTTGGAATCAGCTCGACAAAACCTACAAGATGACTACCTGTTTTTTTAAAAATAAAGTTTTGGTGGAAAATTGCATTTCCTATTTTTCCGAGGAAAAATTTTCCGGGAAAACCGCTTTCTAAACAGTGCGTAGTTTTCCGAAAGAATGAGAACGCTCTTTTCAAAAAAAATTTCCGACCATTTTTAGTGCCCAAAACGAGGAAACTAATTTTGGGGGTGATAGTGCTGCGATCTCTTGAATGAGAAACAAACAATTCTGGAGGGAGAATCCCCCTTAAGGGATTCGAGATGTTAAAAAGAAGAATTACCAAACGAAAAGATCTTAAGACCGAGAGGCCTTGAATCCCTTCAAGACTCAACTCGAGGAGCGACAAAGCGACGATTATAAAATCGAATATGTTCCATCCCTCTTGAAAATAATATTTGGGACTCATCGCTATCAATTTCATAGCGGCTTCAATTCCAAAAGTCGCACTAAAAAACTGAAAAAGAAAAAATAAATTAATAATTAACAACTAGTTTTCTCGGAAAAGTGGCTACTTTTCTTGATAAACTCTGACGAGCTCAAAAAGAGTGGTTTTTCCAAGAAAACAAGAAGAAAAAAAAACGTTTTTTTCCCAGGAAAACGAGATCATTTTCCAGGTATGTGGTAATTTTATATAAAAAGTTAAAAACGACTATTTTTCCCAGAAAAAACCGGTTTTTTCCTAGAAATTATGACAAGCTCATTTAGAACTTTTTTTTCTGGGGTAAAAAAAGCTGTACTTTTCCAGGGATTTTGTGGCAATATTCGATTAAAAAGGTTGAAAAAACCGTTTTTCCTAGAAAAACCAACTTTGTTTCCCGGGAAATTCTGACAATCTCAAAAAACCAGTTTTTCCGAGAAAACACGCTATTTTCTGGGAAATTTTATGGAAATTTCGAATTAAAAAGTTTAAAAAACAGGTTTTCCCAGAAAAACGAGCTTCTCTTCCCGGGAAATTCTGAGAAGCTCAAAAAGGCCGGTTTTTCAGAGAAAACAAGCTATTTTTCTGGGAAATTTCATAGCAAGTTCCAATTAACAAGTTTAAAAAACAGGTTTCCCAGAAAAACCAGCCTTTTTCCCCGGGAAATTCGGACAAACTCAAAAAGGCCGGTTTTCCCAGAAAACAAGCTACTTTTCCAGGAAATTCTGACAAGCTAAAAAAGACCGGTTTTTCCCAGAAAACAAGCTACTTTTTAAGAAATTTTGAGGCAATTTCCAATTAAAAAGTTTGAAAAAACCCGTTTCTTTTCTCGGAAAAAACTAGCTCAAGACTAGGTTTTCCGAGAAAACAAGCAACTTTTCCCGGGAAATGCTGAAGATCTCAAAAAGCAAGTTTTTCCAAGAAAACAAGCTATTTTTCAGGGTAATTTCCTATTAAGTTTTCCAATTAAAAAGTTTGAAAAAAAAACCGGTTTTTCCAAAAAAAACAGCTTTTTTTCCCGGGAAATTCTGACAGCTAAAAAAGGGCAGTTTTCCGAGAAAAAAAAGCTACTTATCCAGGATATTAAGAGCAATTAAAAAGTTCAAAAAACCCATTTTCCCCCCCCAAAAAAACAGCTTCTTTTCCTAGAAAATTCTGACAAGCTCAAGACTAGATTTTCCGAGAAAACGAGCTACTTTTCCCTGGAAATTCTTAAAATCTCAAAAAGCCAGGTTTTCCGAGAAAACAAGCTATTTTCTGGAAAATTTCCCATTAAATTTTCCAATTAAATAGTCTGAAAAAACCGGTTTTTCCAGAAAAACCAAGCTCAAGACTAGGTTTTCCGAGAAAACAAGCTTCTTTTCCCGGGAAATTCTGAGAAGCTCAATAGGACCAGTTTTTCCGAGAAAACAAGCTACCTACTTTTCCAGGGAATTTTATGGCAATTTTCAATTAAAAAGTTCAAAAACCCTTTTTTTCCAAGAAAAGCAGCTTTTTTTCCCGGGAAATTCTGACAAGCTCAAAAGTACCGGTTTTTCCCAGAAAACAAGCTACTTTCTAAAGAAATTTTGAGGCAATTTCCAATTAAAAAGTTTGAAAAAACCGGTTTTTTCAGAAATCCAAGCTCAAGACTAGGTTTTCCGAGAAAACAAGCTTCTTTTCCCGGAAAATTCTGACAAGCTCAAAAGCACCGGTTTTTCCGAGAAAACAAGCTACTTTCTAAAGAAATTTTGAGGCAATTTCCAATTAAAAAGTTTGAAAAAACCGGTTTTTCCAGAAAAACCAAGCTCAAGACTAGGTTTTCCGAGAAAACAAGCTTCTTTTCCCGGAAAATTCTGACAAGCTCAAAAGTACCAGTTTTTCCTAGAAATCAAGCTACTTTTTTTTAGAAAATTTTGAGGCAATTTCCAATTAAAAAGTTTGAAAAAACCGGTTTTTCCAGAAAAACCAAGCTCAAGACTAGGTTTTCCGAGAAAACAAGCTTCTTTTCCCGGGAAATTCTGACAAGCTCAAAAGCACCGGTTTTTCCGAGAAAACAAGCTACCTACTTTTCCAGGGAATATTATGGCAATTTTCAATTAAAAAGTTCAAAAACCCTTTTTTTCCAAGAAAAGCAGCTTCTTTTCCCGGAAAATTCTGACAAGCTCAAAAGCACCGGTTTTTCCGAGAAAACAAGCTAATTTTTAAAGAAATTTTGAGACAATTTCCAATTAAAAAGTTTGAAAAAACCGGATTTTCCAGAAAAACCAAGCTCAAGACTAGGTTTTCCGAGAAAACAAGCTTCTTTTCCCAGAAAATTCTGACAAGCTCAAAAGCACCGGTTTTTCCGAGAAAACAAGCTACTTTTTAAAGAAATTTTGAGGCAATTTCCAATTAAAAAGTTTGAAAAAACCGGTTTTTCCAGAAAAACCAAGCTCAAGACTAGGTTTTCCGAGAAAACAAGCTTCTTTTCCCGGGAAATTCTGACAAGCTCAAAGCACCGGTTTTTCCGAGAAACAAGCTACCTACTTTTCCAGGGAATATTATGGCAATTTTCAATTAAAAGTTCAAAAACCCTTTTTTTCCAAGAAAAGCAGCTTCTTTTCCCGGAAAATTCTGACAAGCTCAAAAGCACCGGTTTTTCCGAGAAAACAAGCTAATTTTTAAAGAAATTTTGAGACAATTTCCAATTAAAAAGTTTGAAAAAACCGGATTTTCCAGAAAAACCAAGCTCAAGACTAGGTTTTCCGAGAAAACAAGCTTCTTTTCCCAGAAAATTCTGACAAGCTCAAAAGCACCGGTTTTTCCGAGAAAACAAGCTACTTTTTAAAGAAATTTTGAGGCAATTTCCAATTAAAAAGTTTGAAAAAACCGGTTTTTCCAGAAAAACCAAGCTCAAGACTAGGTTTTCCGAGAAAACAAGCTTCTTTTCCCGGGAAATTCTGACAAGCTCAAAAGCACCGGTTTTTCCGAGAAAACAAGCTAATTTTTAAAGAAATTTTGAGACAATTTCCAATTAAAAAGTTTGAAAAAACCGGATTTTCCAGAAAAACCAAGCTCAAGACTAGGTTTTCCGAGAAAACAAGCTTCTTTTCCCGGAAAATTCTGACAAGCTCAAAAGCACCGGTTTTTCCGAGAAAACAAGCTACTTTTTAAAGAAATTTTGAGGCAATTTCCAATTAAAAAGTTTGAAAAAACCGGTTTTTCCAGAAAAACCAAGCTCAAGACTAGGATTTCCGAGAAAACAGGCAACTTTTCCCGGGAAATTCTGACAAGCTCTAAAAGTCCAGTTTTTCCAATAAAAACGAATTGCCGGGAAAATTCATTTCGTTGCTATGGATACGGTTTAATTGTCTATAAACTTACATAATTTCCACTTTTGAGTGCTTTCTCCAATTCTTTGTCCATATCGTGGTGATCTAAGGCCATGAAAAGTGTGTTGACAACGATGCAGAGCGTGATGAAGAGCTCGACGAAAGGGTCGAAGACGATGAAAGCGACGAGCTCCTGGAACTTAAGCCAGAAGCTGCAGCAATCCCAGACGCAGAAGATGTCGATCCCTTGGAGGCAGTACTGGACCATCTTCTCCTTAAACGTCGGCTCCTCCTCGTCTTCTTCTGTCGGGAAATAGTAGACCACTGTACCGGGGGATGTGGGTACACTATTAGTCTTAGATTTCATCAAAATGGAAGACATTTATTCATATTCAGCTTACTCTCGATGATATAATTTATATTTTGTTGAATGGAAGTGCAAATTTCGGTGCTTCATCCACCCCCATGCTTTTAAACGTGCTCCTTTCCCTATTTTTTTGCACTTTCTCCCCATAAATTATATCAGAGCTATATATATATAGCTATATATATATATATATATATATATATATATATATATATATATATATATATATATATATATAAGTTAACTTTTGATTTGCAAAGTTTAATTTTTTAAAAACTTTTATTTGAAATTAATACAACACAGACAGACGTTACATGGAAGACTGAACAAGCTTTCAAGGGTCGCAGCCCTTTTTATAAATGTTTTGGGTTGAGTCGACACTTATTTATCTTTGATGGAATATTATGACGTGTTGCTTTCTCAGTGTTTTTAAGTTGCGGTAACTCCTCCACCTCTAGAATTTTCTTGGGGGTTGGCTTCCAAGAAATACAAACTGTGGATTTCCGGATTCTTCCTGAGTCGGCGTTGATTCGACGATGTCTCCAGGATCAGAATTTACAACAATAATTTTCGTCTGTCTGACTTTTCTTAAAATTATGAATACAATGGATATTAAACTTACAGCTATGATTACAATATAAAGGGTGATTACAAGATAATACAAAGTGTTTGATTTATTGTGTATATTATTATTGGGGAGAGTCATCCATTGGGGTACAGAAGATGGGATTGATTTAAAATTTCTCAATTTTATGGAAAATTGTTCTATTGGGATCGTAGTTAATTCGGAATCAGAAATTTGGGGAATTTCACATTTCCCGGTGATATGGTTGACAGTTTTTATTGGTTGACCATCAATGAAGATTGATTCCTTATCATTGTTGATCAATACACATGATCCTGTGACTTTTCTAGATTCGTGGTTTTGGGGTCCTTTTGCACTTACCAGCCGATTTTGTAACGTGGCTAGTAAAATGTGGCCAGTTTGGGCGATTCTTACGTATGGGTCCTCTACGTGGACGGGTGTGAATTTACAATGTGTTATTGTCTGATCAGAAAACAATTTTGTTGTACAAGGGGAGACTCTCTTTTCTACATTAGAATATTTACAGTAATAATTATTTCTACTATCTTTATAACATGGTGAAATGACAGAATAAGATGGTTTGAAAATGTTGTCATTGAATATGATAGATTTCTCTTCTGGGAATAATATGAAGGTTTTATTGTTTGTGAATATTGGGATTGGTTCAAGTGTGAATAAGGATAATTGTTCTTCTCGGAACAATGGGATTTTTATGAGGAAGGTTATCTGGGTATCTTCGTAAGCGCAAATCGTTTCGGAATTTAATTCGTATTCTAAAATCGTGTCAAACAGTTTGATATGCGGGTATATGTTAGATAATTTGTTTATTTCGGATTCAAATATTTTTGTAGGGACAATGCTGGGGTGCGTTACGCCTAGTCTGCAAAAAGTTAAGGCGTTTTCCAATTCGCGCAGTTTGTTTAAAAGAGAATTTGCGTTTATCAATAGGTGTGTCGTTATTTCCTTGAAATAGTTGTTGTTCTTTTCTGTGGTAGTCAAGTGGTAGTTTAGTTTTGAAAGTTTTTCTTTTAATTCGTTGTTGTTGAAGTTTAGGGTATTGATGGTGTCGTTGTAACGTGTCATGAGGTCTGATAATTTCCTATTGTGTGATTTCAAAATAACATTATGTTCGTTGTCTACGTTTTTCAAATCGGTTATGAGGTTGTTATAGTTGGATTCGTCATTGTGGTCTAGGTTACCTGTTATGAATTTTATTAGGGATCCGAGGGGGTTAATAAGTCCTCGTTTTATTCTTTTGTTAAAATGTGTCTTCGGAAGTAGGTTATCTAATTTTTCTGTGGTTAGTACTAGGGTCTCATGGATGGTTTTCAAGTATTCGTCAATTGTTTTTGAAATTGATCCGTTAGTACTTATGTTGGACGAGAAGGTGTTATAGGTCTCGAAGAGATTGTCTAAGACATGTCGGAGTGGTTGTATGTCTTGGTGATAGTAAAGATGCCTTTCTCCTGATTCGAGGTAAACGGTCCCTAATTTGATAGGGATGATTCCGCCGCTTTGATTGGCGTTTTTTATTTCCATACCTTGGACTGACGTAGTTATTCTGAAAAGTGAAAGAATGTTAGTTTAGTAGGTAGGAGGTATTAGAATTTTATGATAGATCTCATCATTGTGGAATCTCTCGGGAGAGGATCTCTCTGAGTATGTTTTTTCGAATCCTTGGCATGTCTTTCTGAGAGAATGACTGGTTGTTAATCGATCCGCCATTAGATAGTATTCTGGCATATTGGCATACGAATGGTCCGCAATCGTATAAATTGGTTTGGTTTGGAATGTCTTCCCTAATGATCAAAGACCATTCTTTAGGGTTAATTTCGATGTTGCTCTTTACTTTCCATTCTTGTTCGATGTAGTATAGAAGTTGTCTCATGGTTTGGTCTCCACGACTTCGGAGGTGTGGGAATCGAATTGAAATATTGTATTTTCTTCTCTGTTGGATACACTGCAACTAACGTCCAATGGTTGGGTTCGTTTATGGGGATTAAAATTAATTCCTTGTCTAAGATAGTGTGTTTCCTAGTGTAATTTTTTACACTTTCATACCCTCTTTTGAGACTTTCGTATAAGAATACGCTGAAAGCGTGTGTTTTTGGAAGATGAGGTTTTCCGTTGTTTTTTATATTGATCAACTCCATATAGAAGTTTATTATGTTGTCATTGAACCAATTCGGTTCTGCAGTGGTAAGTAGGTCGTCTTTTGATAGTTTAAAGAGATATTTATAAGGGTTTGGAAGTAGTTGGGTTTTTGTAGTCTCGACGGTTGGTGAAGTCGTTTTTGGGTCTATATTGGGTTTGGTCGCGAGTTTAACTATTTCTTCAGTTGCTTCTTTTAGAATATTTTTTATATTCTCATCTTCTTCCGTCGATTGGTCTAGTGTTTCTACTTGTGGTTTTTCGTCTTGTTTCTGAGGGACTTTTCGTGGTCTTTTAATGTTTTTTAGATGAATTTTAGGTCTAGTATTATGGTGTTGGGGAATTATCATACCAGTCTTGCGTTCTAAGTCGATGGTGTCTAATGTCTCTTTGTTGTATTTATGTTTTGTTTTGTCTTGTATTTGTTTTGTCTCGACGTATACTTCGGGGGGTAGTTGAGGTAGGTTTTCTTCTCGGTTTTCGTTTCTTTTATTTATCACGAGTTCTTTAAGGTTTATTTGTCTGTTCTTAAGGATTTTGTATAACTTTTCCATTTTTTCTTTATGTTCGTTCACATATTCGTTTGTCAATTCTGTCTCTAAATCGGTTGGAATGGGGTTTTTGCTTCCAAAAGTCCCATTAACGATTTCATACGGAGTCATTCCGGTTGAACTGTGGATACTGTTGTTGTAGGTCAGTAAGGCGTATTTTATTTTTGTTTTTATGGAATCTTTCTTAAATTCTTCGCCCTCCGTCATCAGTCTTAGAATTTCTAAGAGCGTGGAGTGAAATCTTTCGATTGGCGAATTTGAGTTTGGATTCTGAGTACTGGTATAGTGTATTTTGACGTTTTGTACTCGAAGGAATTCTTTTGTTACGGATGAGCTGAATTCGTTTCCATTGTCCATAATAATTTCTTGGGGAGTTCCATGATGCGAGATAAATTTCAGCAATTTGTTTGAAACTTCTAATGCTGTGTTCGCCTTTAAGGGGTATATTTGAGTGTATTTTGAAAATTTGTCGATTAAGGTCAAAAATTTCTGTTTTTCTATAGTTAAGGTGTCAATATGTAGGGTTTCAAACGGTTTGGAAGGGGTGTGAGTGATATTGAAGGTAGGTTTTAATGGATTACGTTCGTACTTACATCGTAAGCATAATTCGCAAGTATTGATAATTTGTGTTACATGGTCTTTTAAATTGGGCCAGTAATAAGTTCTTTTGATTTGTTGGTACGTTTCATCAATCCCGCGATGGTATCTGTCTTGTTTATGATTTTTGTTTATTATTTCTATCTGTGTTTCAGTGTCTAATATGTCGACAAGTTTGGAAGTGTAGCGTTTTAAATCGAGTTGTGTGAATTTAAAATATTCGGCGGTTATTTTTGCGAAGTTCTTGTAAAGATCGGGGTCATTAAAAAATAAGCCGTAAGTTATTTTTGGCCTCAAATATTCTTTTATGAACTGGATGATTTCCTTAGTTAGATCTTGTTTGGGGAACTTCACGATAATCCTAGTTTTATCAAAAATGTTTATCGTGTCTATCTCGGTGTTAAATTGTTCTCCGGAATAAATGATGACTTGATTTTTGCAATAATTTACGGGTTTTTCTAAAATTCCTATTTGTGGGATGGAGTTTCCTTCTTTGTCGGAATGAATGGTGAAATTTTCGAGAGTTTTATCTGCGTGTGCGAGCAAGGAATCTGCTGATCCCGTTCGTGATTTTGTCTCTATCTTGTTTAATTCGATTCGCGTGGGTTTTATGCGAGATAGTGCGTCGGCATTTCCGTTCGTTTTCCCTTTCTTATACTTGATTGTAAAATCAAATTCTTCTAAACGTAACTTCCAACGAAAGAGTTTCGAGTTGGGTTCTTTAAGGGAGGAAACCCATTCTAATGGTTTGTGGTCGGTTTCGAGGGTGAATTTTCTACCGTACAAATATGGTCGAAAATGTTGGGTGGCCCATACACAGGCTAGCAATTCTCTTTCAATCGTGGAGAGTTTTTGTTCCGATTCGTTGAGGGTTCTGCTTGCATAGGCGACGGGGTGTGTTTCGTTATCTATCTTTTGTGATAACACGGCTCCTAAAGCTACACCTGAGGCGTCGGTGTTTAAAATGAATTCTTTTGAAAAATCGGGATATTTCAAAATTGGGTCATTCATTAAAAGGGTTTTACAAGTCTCGAAACATTTGACGTATTCTGAGTCAGAGACGTTTATTTTTTGTCCTTTTTTCAGACGCATGGTTAGGGGTTTTGTCAAGCCAGCTAAATTAGGGATAAATTTCCTGTAATAGCTCAACAGCCCAAGGAGTCCTTTTAGCTCTTTGCTGTTTTTGGGAATAGGGTAGTTTTTAATGGCTTCTATTTTTTGTGGGTTTGGTTTCAGGCCATCTGGTGTTATTAAATGTCCGAGGTATGCAACCTCTTTCCTTAGAAATTCTGTCTTGTCGAGTTGAATTTTTAATCCCGCGTTTCGAAGCCGGTTAAAAATCTGTTTAAGTCGAGTCATATGTTCTTGGAGGCTAGAACTAAATACGATAATATCGTCCATATAGACCGCACATATTTCGTTCTGAATCCCTCTTAAACAATTGTCCATAAGTCGTTGGAAGGTGCTAGGGGCGTTTTTTAACCCAAAGGGCATCCTTTTAAACTGCCATTTACCACCTTCGGTGCTAAAGGCCGTTTTGGGAATACTGGATTTTTCCATCTCTACTTGGTGAAATCCGGAAACGAGATCAAGCGTAGAGAAATATTTGCACTTTCCCAATTTTGAGAGAATGTCTTCTATGTTCGGTAAGTCATAGCGGTCGGCGATGGTCTTTTCGTTTAATTGTCTAAAGTCAATTACGAGTCTGAATTTTGGTTTTCCGGAGGCATCCGTTTTTTTCGGTACGACCCAAATGGGGGAATTAAAGGGGGAATTTGAAGGTTCGATTATGTTTTCTTTTAGCATTTTTGTTATCTGATTCTTTACTTCTTTTTTATAAATTTCTGGGTATCTATAGGACTTTGAATAGACGGGGAGTTCATCCGTAGTTTTTATAATGTGTTGTGTCAAGTTTGTAGCCGTCAAGGGTTCGTCTTCGTCATACAAAACATCTGCATATTCCTTTAGTAAGGAATTTACTTCTGATTTTTCTTCGGAATTTAAATGTTCTAAACGAACTAAGGGAAGTAATTTTTGAAGTTTTCCGTTTTTATTTTTCGTGTGTTTGCAAAGGGGGAGATCGTCTTCTTTTGTTTCTATTTCATCTTCTAAGGGTTCGAAATGTTTATCATTTAAGGAATGCACGCGTAAGGGGATTTCTTTGGCTGACTTGTTTATTGCGAAACAGTGGGCGTAATGATTTTTTACTGAAACTATACAGTTGGGAATTTCTATAGGACCAAATTTTTTATGATCGACTACAGCGGGTCCGTTTTTTAGTGTGGTGAAATGTAATAAAATCTGTTTACCTGCACGGGGAGGAATTTTTACTGTTTTCGGTTCTTGAGGTACTTGGTAGTAAAGGATGTCTTTTTCTTGACCCTGCGCTATTATTTTATGATCAGTTAATCTAACAGTGGCTTTTAGATTATGAAGGTTATCAATGCCTAGTAATATATCGAATTGGGGATGAAAATCGAAAATGTAATATCTATTGGTCGTTTTATTTAGCTTAGGAAAAATTAAGTTGTCTGGAAGGTGGATACTAAATTTACCTTCTGTTTTTCCATGGGAGGTGGTTACTACGAATTTATCAGATTTTATCAATTCGGGGAAAAGTTTACTTGTTTTTTGGGATATGAAACTACTGGAACTTCCGGTGTCTATGAGACATCGAAGGTTATTTTGGGAGATTAGATAGGGTAAGGATGCAGAAGTGTTAAGATGTTGGAGATTAACGTTAAGGGGTTTCGATTTTGTTGTTAGTATGTTGTTAGTTGCTATTAAATTATTCTTATCTGCTAAGTCGACTCTTCTTCTTCCGGTTCCGGGTCTAAAAAAGACTCGATCGCTTCGTCAGGTTCGTCGTTCCAGTCGCTCACGTCGTATCCTGCTTCTTGGAGCTCGTCTTCGATTGATGGCGTTCCATCCGGATTTTTGGAGTTGGTTTCGTGATTTAGGGTTGTCTGGTAGCTCATTGTGTCTTTATTCCTAAGGTGGTACGGTATGTAGGGTTTATTTGATTGTAACGGTTGTTGTTGTTGTGGAATCGGAGTTCGTTGAGATGTCGCCTGTTGAGTCGGGTTCCGATAAGATGTTGTCGGTTGATTAGGACGCGGAGAATTCTTTTGTTGATTTTTCCAATTTGGCCTGGGGTTTTGGTTTTGAGCCGGGCTGTTCCAAACCTTTTTTGTTGGTGGATTTGGAGGGCTGTTCCAAACGGGTTTCGCAGCTTGGTTTGGAGCGTTTTTGGAAAGGCTCGGAAATTGGAATTCGTTAGTTAGGATCTTTATCGCGTCGTTGAGATCCGAGGGGCCTTTGGTGATCAGGAGACGGCCTGTTTCTCCGTGTAGTCCGGTTAGGAAACTCCGGAGAGCTATTTTTTCCATTAATTTCAATGTGGTGGCCGTATATTGTACCGTACTGCTGTTCAATTTGGCGATGATCAAATTGAACAGTTTCAAAATCCTTCCGTGGAATTGGAAAGGGGTTTCTGACGGGGATTGTTTAGTTCTCCCTAATTCTAGGATCAGGGTCTCTTCGTCGCGTTTATCTGAGTAGTTAGCCTTGAGTGCCTCTTTTATTTCGTTCCATGTTGTCAGGGATTGTGCGAAAATGCTGGTGGCGGCTCCACTCTTTATTTTGGATTTTATGTTGTTCAAAATCCTGCGGTTAGCGTAGGAATTGTCGTCGGGTCTGTAAAATTGGGTGAGGAGATCTTCGCTCCTTTCAATAAACTGATTTAACAGTTCTGGCTCACCGTTGAATTCCGGTATGGCCTCGTAGTCACTTTTTGTAGGTGTATTTGTGTTGGGGTTGCCCAGTCGAATTCCATTTACAAGTTCTTGGAGTTGGGCCCCCGTTATTGCAAGAAATGTTGCTTGATCAGGCATTTTTGGAGCTTTTATATGCTTTTGTTTGGATGATTTATCCTTCCCTATTTTGTTTGGGATTAAATTCCGGAAAGATCAATTGGTCCGAGAGAGAGCAGTAATCGTTTTAAGTTTCTCTTAAGAGCAGTATTAAGTTGATTCACAATGAATGCTTAATTTCTCTTAGTTCAGAGCAGTACTATTCAGATTTTCTCTTCGCACGGGGTACAAGTTGAAATACAATTTTTCGTTGTACTCACAGAAGTATGATGGCTATCATGGTGAGCTTCCGGGGTTCTTCTTCGTTGTTGTAGTCGTGGGTTTCACGTAGATCGTCTTACAGGACTGCGCCAGTTAACTTTCGATTTGCAAAGTTTAATTTTTTAAAAACTTTTATTTGAAATTAATACAACACAGACAGACGTTACATGGAAGACTGAACAAGCTTTCAAGGGTCGCAGCCCTTTTTATAAATGTTTTGGGTTGAGTCGACACTTATTTATCTTTGATGGAATATTATGATAAGGTTTGTTGTCATACCCTCCCGCCACCTCCCCTACCCTCTGTTTATATTTTCAGGTTGGTTTACATATTGCACCATGTGCGATGGAAGACATGGCCAACTATAAGTGCCAGATTGAAAATCCGCTTGGACGAGCGGAGTCGAAAGCGAAGATTACCGTTAAAAAAGTGTACCATGCTCCAGTTTTTGTGCAAAAGCTTCACAACATGGACCAGGTAACGCTGAATCAAACTCAAATCGGATTTAAAATGCGAAATTTAAGGTCATCGGTCTCGATGGGAAACTCGTATGTCGTGTGACAGGTAATCCTAAGCCGGAAATTAGCTGGTTCTGGAACGGGAAGCCTATTACGGAAGGAAATCGCTATCGTATGAAAAGAGAAGGAGATTGCTGTATTCTGTATATTAAAGACTGCAGTCCTGAAGAAGATGGATATTACAAGTGCATCGCTAGCAATAGAGATGGAAAAGACGAATGTGAAGCTCAATTTTGTGCAGTCGAAAAAATGTGAGTGATCCAAATTTTTAACCAATCCAAGAGGACCCTCCCATCAAACTTTCCACGACTCTCCCATCACCTCCCCTACCAACCCTTTGAAAGAAAAAAAGACAGTTTTGAATTTCCTTTTATTAGGTGCTTATTGTATTTTTTGTTGACCGCGTTTCGTCAAGTCTTCGAGTTGCTTCAAGTTTCAGGATTCCCTTTTGCATCCATTCGAAAAGAAGATAAGCAGTGTGCAGTCAATAATTCCAGCTTTTGACGTTGGTGTGGGAAGTTTGAGAAAGAAAATACATATGGTGATCAGATTGTTGAAGACGATCGATGGCGAGCGATGTACCTCTTTGGTGTCACTATCAGGAATCAACACCGTGCACAGTCAAAGACCTGGAATCAGCGACGCTTTAAGATATCGCTATATCAACCGGCAGAATCGAATAGCGATGAAGCAACTCCATACGTGAGAACTCTAAGATGTCAACCAGGCGACGGAAGAGTAGAGAGAAACAATCAAGATGACACACTGATACTAAAGTGGGGAAAGGGCAAATGGGTAAAGATATAGATGCCGTGAGTAAACAGCTAAGAAGTCAAAGTGCTGGTACCGACGAGTGAATATGAAGAAGAGAAGCTGCAAGAACTGTTGGCTTTTTTATCTAGAAGTGTTGAAGTGACAGGGAGTGCGAGGATCCACGCTAAGTTGGAAGCATCAATGGGAAGAAGAGAAGGTGGCGATCGTAAGAAGGCATTCTGGAGGCGTCACGTCTTGCTCTGCATTTGCAAAAATCAAGACTACCCAATTGGCCATTAAGGACAAACAAAGCAGAATTGATATGGACAAAGCATTGAGGGCGCCGATTGCTTCTTTTGTTGTTGCAGCGGCAGTTGTAGTGGTCAACTAAGTTCTGGTGATTCCCGCACGGCATGGACTCTGATACCTTGAACAACGAATACGGCAATATGAAGTGAGCGAGGTATCATCGATCCGCCCAAAGAAGTCAGAATGGCGTTGACAGATGCTGCAGATGTCGCTTCCTAATCTTCTTCGCATACATTCCACTAGAATCCGCGATTTATGGCATTTTGGTTGGTATGGGCTTGATGTAATTCCTTCGTATTATAAAATTTTCAAAAAAATAAATTTAGCAAAAGCATTGTTACAAAAAAAATTGAGAAATGAAAATGTTGAATAAACATCTGATCTTTTATCCTTACGAAAGTGGCTCTCCAAGTGAGAAAAAAATTAATTAATTAAAATTAAAAATAAAAAAAATTTAGTCTGTTAAGTTACAAATTTTTAATTATATTAATAAATAAATAAATTAAATAATTAATATTATCGTAGACTGTTCCTCGTTCTTCAGATTTTTGCTATTTATCCTATAGAGACCATCCTTAAGCCACCGAAGTTAACTACCACTCTACCATCACCTCCCCTACTAACCTTGACCTTCCCCCCACCTCCCCCATCGCCAACCACTCTCCCATCACCCCCCTACCAACCTCGACCCTCCCCCACCTCCCACATCTCCAACCACTCTCCCATCACCCCCTACCAACCTCGACCCTCCCCCGCCTCCCCTTTCGCAAACCACTCTCCCATCACCTCCCCCACCAACCTTGACCTTCCCTCCACCTCCCCCATCGCCAACCATTCTCCCATCACTTCCCCTACCAATCTTGACACTCACCCCCCACGCTTCCCCTCTCCAACCACTCTCCTATCACCCCCCTACCAACCTCGACCCTCCCCCACCTGTCCTTTCGCAAACCACTCTCCCATCACATCCCCTACCAACCTTGACCTTCCCCCCACCTCCCCCATCGCCACCATTCTCTCCCATCACCTCCCCTACCAACCTTGACCTTCCCCCACCTCCCCCATCGCCAACCACTCTCCCATCACCCCCTACCAACCTTGACCCTCCACCACCTCCCCTTTTGCAAACCACTCTCCCATCACTTCCCCTACCAACCTTGACCTTCCCCACCTCCCCTATCATCAACCACTCTCCCGTCATCTCCCCTACCAACCTTGACCCTCCCCCGCCTCCCCATCGCCAACCACTCCCTCATCACCTCCCCTACCAACCTCGACCCTCCCCACCCCTCTTTTTCAAATTAATGATTTCTCAAATAAATGGTTTTACAGAATGTCAAGGGACAAAGGAGAAGCGCCTTGTTTTCTTAAGAAAATCGGAGATCAGGAGCTTATAAATGGAATGACCGGACGTTTCACAGCCTGTATATCCGGTTACCCAGAACCTGAAGTTGAATGGTTCAGAAACAACGAACGCGTCTATCCAAGCGAGAGGATCACCATTGAACGCGAAACGACCGGATTGCTGCGACTTTGCATCGCTCATGTCGATCCTGACGTCGACGGAGGAAAATACAGGGTTCGGATTTATAACGACCATGGCGAAGACGAATGTGAAGCTTCATTCATCTTCGACAGTAAGTCCCTTTTATATGTTCTGAATTTTTATAAAATTCTCTTCAGGTATGGGACTCGGCGATAGAAGACCTGTGGGAGAACAGTACAAAGATTTCGAACAGTTCAAACATTCCGGAGCACCAATGCCATTAGCAGACCGTCCTATTATAAGCAGAATGACTGATCGAAGACTGACCCTTTCTTGGAAACCTTCGATTCCTTATGGACCTCGAGAGCCGGTCACTTATCAAGTCGAAATGTGCGAAGTTCCCAGCGGAGACTGGTTCACAGCGCGGGCGGGCATTCGAAGCTGCGCATGCGAAATTCGCAACTTGGAACCATTCAGAGACTACAAATTTAGAGTCAGGGTCGAAAACAAATTTGGCATAAGCGACCCAAGTCCATTTGCTGTAACCTACAGGTTAATATAAACATAATATATATCAATTCAACAAATTCTTTCTAGAGCAAAACTTGAGCCCGAACCTCCAAAGTTCATTCCATATTTGGCGCCTGGAGTCGATTTCCGTCCCGATTCTTCGCCTTACTTCCCCAAAGATTTCGACATTGAGCGACCCCCTCATGACGGCTACGCTCAAGCTCCAAGGTATGCTTAACCATCACTTTTCTCTATTTTTATTCATTTTTTATAGGTTTTTGCGTCAAGAGCATTATACACAGTATGGTGTCAAAAATCATAACTGCAACCTCTTTTGGTTCGTCTATGGTTACCCTAAGCCCAAAATGACTTACTTCTTTAACGATGAAGTTATCGAAATGGGAGGAAGGTATGACTGCAGCTATACCAGAAATGGACAAGCGACGCTCTTTATAAATAAGTAAGTTTTTGACTTCCAGAGCACGATTTCATCACTGCCACAATTTGTTACCGATTTTATCGATATTTATACCATTTTAAAGAGCTTTCTTATGATATATCAATAAAATTGTTCAACAATTTTGCAATTTCAGAATGCTGGAAAGAGATGTAGGAACATACGAGGCGGTGGCTACGAATGAACATGGTGAAGCGAGACAAAGGGTCCACCTTGAAATCGCCGAATATCCCGAATTCATCAAACGTCCTGAAGAAATGTTCTTGGTAGTCCGACATACAGGAAAACTTGAAGCTAGAGTGATCGGAGTACCTCAGCCGGATATCAAATGGTACAAAGATTGGCAACCTTTAGCGCCGACTTCCAGAATCAAAGTAGATTTTCAAAAAAAACCTAAATACTAAATTTAAAGCAAAATTTTTAGATCAACAGATTGGACCCTGATCATTGCAATTTGATCATCAACGACTCAATAACGAAAGATTCAGGATTATACAGCATCAGCGCGAGCAACGTCGCTGGTTGCGTCAGTTGCTCCGTTATGGTCCACATTGAAGAAAAAGACGAATATCCGTTCCAGCATTACGGACGTGGTCACAATGTGAAGAGCAAGACGAAACCGATCGGCGATTACTACGATCTCGGTGATGAACTCGGAAGAGGAACTCAGGGTATCACCTACCACACAGTGGAAAGATCTTCTGGAAGAAACTACGCTGCTAAGATCATGCATGGTCGTAAAGAACTTAGAGCGTTTATGCATAATGAGTTGGAAATGATGAATGTTCTCAACAGCCACAAAATCATCAAAATCCACGATGCATTCGAGACTCTGGATACGGTCACTTTGATCATGGAACTGTATCCTTTTATTTCATTTTTAGGGCGTATTGACAAAATGCGTTTTCTCACCTCCCTTTATACCGATCAACTTGAAATTTTTAGGGCTTTTACTTTAAATATTGAGGAAGAATTGTGCAAAATTTTAAAAAAATCGGTCCACAGTGAGCTGAGAAAAAAAATTTCTGCTGAATAAAGCTGCCAAACTTTTGATCTGACGAAAAAAAGTATCTAAGTAAACCCCCCTTGGATTTTAGAGAGGAATCGATTGGCACCAATAACTTTTGGATATGACACACAGGGTGCTCCAAAACTACCCTAACTTCGTTATTTCAAATGCAAACCCTATGTTTTGACATTGGTAATCGATTTTATGCTTGATTTCCAGTAACTTTTACATAAAACACTTTTTTGCCAAACTTTCTGGAGTAATGAAAACTGTGCCACCTTTTCCGATTCGTAGCGCCAGATCGTTTGGTCCTATAAAAAATTTTTAAAGTAAACTTTACTGGAAGTCAAGCGTAGAATCGAATTCCGTCATAAAAACGTAGGGTTTGTATTTAAAATAACGAAGTTAGGGGCTTTCTGAAGCACCCTGTATGTCGGATCCAATATTTATTGATGCCAATTGATTCCTCACTAAAACCCAAGAGGGGTTTACTTAGTCACTTTTTTTCGTCAGATCAAAATTCTGGATACACCCTTTTATGATTATGACCCTGAATGAACCCAGTTTGCTGTTATTTCCTTAACCTTCATAAAGTGCTGGCGGCGGTGAAGTTCTGGATGCGATTACTCGCCAACCTTATACAAATGAATCAGAAATTGCTAGTTACATCAGACAACTTTTGGTCGCTCTCGATTACATGCATGACCAAAATATCGCTCATCTCGGCCTAACTGTGAGTTCTCTTTTTTGGAATATATTTAATTTTTGATTAAAATAGCCTGGAGATATGCTTGTATCTCATCCTGGAGGTGACGATCTTAAGCTGTGCGATTTTGGACTTGCCAGAAGAATCCATCCTGGACAACTGCAGCCATTGGATTATGGTTTGAATTTTATGTTTTGATATCTTATTTATTTATTGGTTTATAGGTATGCCTGAGTTTGTTTCTCCTGAAACGATTAGAGGAGAAGGGGTGGACGTTTCGTCCGATATGTGGAGCGTCGGAGTCATCACTTATTTGCTCTTGACCGGTGTATCCCTCTTTAGAGGCAGCAATGATAAAGAAACTCTCACAAAAGTCCGTGAAGGATACTGGGAATTCGATGAAGAATACTGGAAGTTCCTATCCATGGAAGCGAGGGATTTTGTGACCAAACTTTTGGTCGTCAACATCAATGATAGGATTGATGTGAAAGCAGCTTTGAGGCACCCATGGCTCAACTATGCTGACCGACTCCCTCCTAACTTATACAACATCCCGACCGAAAAGCTTCACAACTACTACAACCTTTGGAAGTAAGAATTTTTAAAATTTACAGCCAAAAAAATAAAAATTTTCAGGGACTGGTACAGTAATGCATCATGTCGCACGTGGTACAGGAGAAGGCCATTGGTTGGTGCTTTCAACCATCCTTCAAAAATGGTCTACCCACCTCATTTTATTGCGACTCCTATGCCTTCGCCAGAACGCGAAATCCGAGACGGAGGCGACAAAAAGTCAAATTGGGTCGATCAACTTCCATCGAAGCAACCAATCAATTACGATCTTGGTGTCATTTCATCCGAAAGTCAGTAAGTAGACATATCTTTTCGATTTGACATCTGCTTTCATGATTCTTTCCAGTTATCAAAATGGTCCTGATACTTATTTACTGCAGCTTCGAGATGTCGATTTCCCCGTCCGTATAAGAGAATATATGAAAGTCGCAGCACATCGTGGCCACGGGATTAGCTCAATTAGTTCTCATACTGAAGATAGTCATCTTGACTGGAGAGTAATAGCTTGGAAACACAAAAGCATTTAAAAAAATTGGTTTTCTAGCTTCCCGTGATAAGAGAGAGAAGGCGTTTTACGGATGTTATGGATGAAGAGATTGATGATGAAAGAAGAAGTCGGATTAATCAATACGGGTATGGGGACACCTATACTGTGAGGAGGTTGAAGCATGAATTGGGAAGCCGTCTTGACACCCACGTTGAAGCTGAAGCGATCATTGAAGCTACCAGAGGAGGGCAAGCTCCTTTTATGCGCGAGAAACCCAAAATAACGCCAATCGAAGAAGGGAAATCTGTAGAACTTTCGTGTTATGCTGTCGGTGACCCTAAGCCGACCATTCAATGGTTCAAGTATGCTCCTGTTCATATATGTTGAAAAACTAAAATTCTTTCCAGAAATGACATGATGTTTGGAAATTCGAACCGGGTTAAGATTACTGAGGATGAAAAGGGAAGATCGATTTTGCAAATGCATCCGGCAAGCTCGGTCGATGCTGGGATTTACAAAGTCGTCGCTAGGAATCGTTTGGGCCAGACTGTTTGTCGCACTAGGTAAACATTTAGTTCTCGTTTTCTTCTTATTTTATTCTTTAGGCTGATCCTTGCGGCAACCCCTGATGCTCCTGATTCTCCTCACATGGCTGACGTCTCCGATTCGCAAGTTTTGCTCAAATGGAAACAACCCAAACATGACGGCAACTCTCCCATCCTTAATTATTCTTTGCAAAGGCAGCTTGTTGGTATGTATTTTCAAATTTGAGCATTTGGGCAGACCACATTGGCCCAAACGCCCCTTCCCCACTAGTTGGCCCAAAAAGAGCTAATCACTAATGTTCAACAGAGGGATCAGTCTGGAAAGATGTGAGTACAACGATCGAACATGAATTTTTCCTAGTGGATGGCCTTCAGCCTGCGACCGGCTACTTGTTCCGTTTAGCCTCGCACAACTCGATCGGCTGGAGTGAATACGGAATCCCATCCGAAGTCATAAGGACCTTAGAAGAAGGTAAAAACATCATTTCTCTTTCATTTTCAACTTTTTATTTCGCAGGCTGTGAACCAATAAAGCTGACACGAGCTATGAAAAATCAACAATCATCCGAGCCACTTGAAGACATCAAAGAACCAAAAGAAGAGCTCGATTATTCAATCGAAACCGCTCATATTCAATGGGCGAGGCAACTTCCTTCCGATAAATACACATTTGTCTCCGAAATTTCTAGGTACAATTTAACATAAAAGAAAAAATTTGATTTTTTTTTAGAGGAAGATTTTCTGTCGTTGTAAAAGCAATAGACAAAACAACAGACAAAGTCCGGGTTGCCAAGTTGCTCGATTGTAGCCCAACTTCTAAACATAAAGTCGATTCTGAGTTTGAAATGCTTCGATCTCTCTGCCACGAAAGAATAGCCGTCCTTTTGGAGGCGTTTTCGTAAGTTTGCAATTTTTTTCATTTTATTTTAATTTATTCCTTTGTAGACCGTATGATGAAACCTATTCAGTATTTATCCTTGAAAAACTTCAAGGAGCCGACATCCTTACTTATCTTTCAAGTCGACATGATTACACCGAGCAAATGGTTGCGACTATCATCTCTCAGGTACTTGACGCCCTCCAGTATTTGCATTGGAGGTGTATCGGACATTTTGACCTTCAACCCGATAACATCGTCATGGCTTCAGTTCGAACTTTAGAAATTAAATTAGTCGATTTTGGAAGCGCGCAACGAGTCACCAAACTTGGCAACGTCGTTAAGTTCCAGGGTCACTTAGAATTTACAGGTAGGGTGTCAAAAAACGAAGAAGAAGAAAAAAACATTTGTTTTTCAGCGCCTGAAGTCATATGTCAAGAACCGGCTTATCCGCAGTCGGACATCTGGTCAGTCGGAGTCCTAGCATATGTGATGCTTTCTGGTGTTTCGCCTTTCCTCGGTGAAAATGCCGGAGAGACAAGGCAGAACATCAATTTTGTCAGGTTCAGATATGAATACCTTTACAAAGAGATCACCCAGGAAGCGACACGTTTCTTGATGCTAGTCTTCAAACGAGCACCTAAGTAAGGCGACAGCAATCCTTTTCAAGCTACCTTAACACGTTCCAGCGTCTTTTATATAAAACTCGCCTTTTATATAAGACTCGCCTTTTATATAAGACGCGCCTTTTATATAAGACAAGCCTTTTATATAAGACTCGCCTTTTATATAAGACGCGCCTTTTATATAAGACGCGCCTTTTATATAAGACGCGCCTTTTATATAAGACAAGCCTTTTATATAAGACTCGCCTTTTATGTAAGACTCGCCTTTTATATAAGACAAGCCTTTTATATAAGACTCGCCTTTTATATAAGACGCGCCTTTTATTTAAGACTCGCCTTTTATATAAGACTCGCCTTTTATATAAGACGCGCCTTTTATATAAGACGCGCCTTTTGTATAAGACTCGCCTTTTATATAAGACGCGCCTTTTATATAAGACGCGCCTTTTATATAAGACGCGCCTTTTATATAAGACGCGCCTTTTATATAAGACGCGCCTTTTATATAAGACGTGCCTTTTATATAAGACGTGCCTTATATATAAGACGTGCCTTATATATAAGACGTGCCTTTTATATAAGACGCGCCTTTTATATAAGACTCGCCTTTTATATAAGACTCGCCTTTTATATAAGAAGCGCATTTTATATAAGACGTGCCTTATATATAAGACGTGCCTTTTATATAAGACGCGCCTTTTATATAAGACGCGCCTTTTATATAAGACGCGCCTTTTATATAAGACGCGCCTTTTATATAAGACGCGCCTTTTATATAAGACGTTCCTTTTATATAGGACGTGCCTTATATATAAGACGTGCCTTTTATATAAGACAAGACGTGCCTTTTATATAAGACTCGCCTTTTATATAAGACTCGCCTTTTATATAAGACTCGCCTTTTATATAAGAAGCGCATTTTATATAAGACGTGCCTTATATATAAGACGTGCCTTTTATATAAGACGCGCCTTTTATATAAGACTCGCCTTTTATATAAGACGCGCCTTTTATATAAGACCTTCGTCTGGAAAGTGCTAATAAATCTAAACAATTTCAGTAAGCGACCTAGTGCTGAAGAATGCCAAGAACACAGGTGGCTTCTTCCATCGGAATACATGATCAAGAGGCGTGAGAGAGCTGTCTTTTTAGGAACGAGGATTAAGGTGCGTGCCTGGATTTCCGCATTAATATTTTTTTTTATATGTATTTTTGTAGGAATTCAGCGAAAAATACCACCAGACGAAGCGGGAAGAGGCGAGCTCGATGGAAGCGCTCACATCGCTCGTCACTGGCAAAGGCGCTCTTCAGAGATCGAACAGTATTCAAGAAGAACTCATCACAACTTACTAAAATATCCCGTTGTGGTTCTTTTTATTAAGTTTCAAATTTACCTTTGAAGCTCTTTTTCTGTGTACCTTATAATTTTTTAACCGTTATGTATTGAAATATAGGCGATTATTTTTTTGTCGCGCACTGAATATTCGGAGATGATAATGCCTCGCATTGGATTGTTCAATTTCGTTTTGGAAAAGCTCAATCACAAGCTCAAAAAGCGCTCTCGTCAATTTTAAACAAAAAAAATTGTTCTTGCCAGATTAATAAGCCAATTTAGTCAAATTATGTCGTATGACTTCTTCCTTATATATTTAATAAAATGAATCCACAATATTTTGTCAGTAAAAAAATTTTATCGTTATTGTTATTTTATTTATTCATTTCCCTCGAAAATCACTTCATCATACTTGGTGCAAAGATACAACTAAAATGTTTTCTTCCTCAGAAAAATTTCCCTCCACAGACCTCTCCTTCAATACCTGAAGGTCTTGATGGTTTAGCCTAATAAGAGAGCCTCTTCCATCAAAAAGTTCGACACCTCCAAACTGCCCAGACCTACAAAACTGCCCAAACTGTAAAAACCACAAAACTGCCTAAACTGTAAAAACCACAAAACCTGCCCAAACTGTAAAAACCACAACAACTGCCCAAACTGTATAAACCCCAAAAACTGCCTAAACTGCCCAAACTGTAAAATCCACAAAACTGCCCAAACTGTAAAAACCACAAAACTGCCCACACTGTAAAAACCACAAAACTGTCCAAACTGTAAAACCCACAAAAATGGCCTAAACTGCCCAAACTGTAAAACCCACAAAAAATGGCCTAAACTGCCCAAACTGTAAAACCCACAAAAATGGCCTAAACTGCCCAAACTGTAAAAACCACAAAAATGGCCTAAACTGCCCAAACTGTAAAAACCACAAAAATGGCCTAAACTGTAAAAACCACAAAAAAACTGTCCAAACTAAAAACCACAAAAAAACTGCCCAAACTGTAAAAACCACAAAACTGCCCAAACTGTAAAACCCACAAAAATGGCCTAAACTGCCCAAACTGTAAAAACCACAAAAATGGCCTAAACTGTAAAAACCACAAAAAAAACTGCCCAAACTAAAAACCACAAAAACTGCCCAAACTAAAAAACCACAAAAAACTGCCCAAACTAAAAACCACAAAAACTGCCTAAATCACCCAAATTTCGCAAAACTGCAAATTTCGCCAAAAAACTGCCCAAACTGTAAAAACCTCAAAAACAGCCTAAATCGCCCAAATTTTCCAGATCTTCCAAAAAAACTGCCCAAACTGTAAAAACACAAAAACTGCCTAAATCACCCAAACTTCCCAGACCTCCAAAACTGCCCAAACTTTAATAATCTCCCAAACTGCCCAAACCACCCAAACTTCCCAGACCTCCCAAACCGCCCAAATTGTAAAAACCACCCAAATCAACCAAAAGGTCGAAACCTTCTCTTTTGATTCTCAGGTTTATAATTTTAAAGAAGCGAAACCATCAATACCTGAAGGTCTTGAAGGTTTAGCCTAACTGCGGCCCCTTACATAAAAAATTCAAGAGCGTCAATTTGAAGTTAATATTTTTAGATATTTTAAAACTTCTTTTCTCGATAAAAAATAAAATTTATGTTTTTTAAATAAATAATTGCTACAGGTAATTTGCATCAAAATAACTAATGTGCATATTGAGCTACTTTAAGAGAGAATTCCGGCGTGAGGGGGGTGGCCTTGGTTAGGGGAGAAAATCGACCCGCGCCGCCTCACGTCCAACGTCACTCCTAGCGATTCCGACCACAGTAGGCCGCCCGCCGAAGGCACCGCTCTTTAAATTCGTCCGGATTCCATCAGAGAAAGCTCATAAAAATATTTGAAATACGATATTCCTTTCGAAATGAAACGATGTGCAATATATCTTTCGTGAGGGGTCTCATTAGGTCCTAGTAAGGTGGATAAGGGGGTCTTATAGGGATCCAGGATCCCTGGTCCAGGAAAAGTCCTCCCATGCGCGCTCAACGATCTTACGGATCAATAACGAAAATTTAAATTTAACGACAAGCGCGTTAGTAAGGGACGGACCACCGTCGAAGAGGATATGGCTGTACTCTCTCACCTTCAAACATGAGGATTACGATATTTTCAGTACTTTTTCTATGGATATTTTCATCAGGTAAGTCATTCCTTATTATTATTAAATCTTTCTTATTTATAAGTCAAGTTGAAATTCGTTGGGTCACTGACTTTTTAATGTTTTCTATGAGCATTTTATTTTAAATATTCTTCTATCTGCTCTATGTGCATAAATGGACAAGTTTTTAATTTATTAATTAAGAAAAAATGAAGCTTTATTGTAAAAAATTGAAGAAAATATAGGGGGTGTGGTTTTTTCTTTTTGTACCTGCACTTAGATGTGCGCTTGAGCTGAAGGCATCTCCATGGTTACACGAAATCATTGACCTCGTGACCCGGTGAGGGACTTGCAAACCCCAGGTTGACAGAATTATTGATTCTCCGCCCTTAAGACAAGGTCTGGTTTGGAAGTTATGGAAGTAAAACCAGCAAAACTTTCTCTATTTGGTGAAAATCGGTGGTTTTATAACAAAATATATTTTTTTGGTGGGGCGGAACGCTGCCACGTTCCTAGCCCTAACCTCCTAAGGGTACTGTAGGTTCGACTTATATCAACAAAAAAAATTGGAATATATCAAATTTTTGTTTACGGCCATAAAAAATGGCTTTTTTGCTATCATGAATCAAACTATCATTTCTTATGTAAAATTTAACGCTGATTCCAAATCTGGCACCGGAAATCTTAAATTATAAAGGGAACTTGAGATATTGACGGTTTTATGTGAAAAAAACGTGTTTTTGTGGGAAAAAAAAAACGTGTTTTTTGTGGGAAAAAACGTGTTTTTTGTGGGGAAAAAACGTGTTTTTTGTGAAGAAAAACGTTTTTTTTGTGGAAAAAACCGTGTTTTTTGTGGGAAAAAAACGTGTTTTTTGTGACTCGTTTTTTGTGAAACGTGTTTTTGTGAGAAAAAAACGTGTTTTTTGTGAAGAAAAAAACGTGTTTTTTGTGATGAAAAAAAAACAGTGTTTTTGTGAGAAAAAAAAACGTGTTTTTGTGAGAAAAAAAAAAGTGTTTTTTGTGGAAAAAACCTGTTTTTTGTGGAAAAAAAAAACCTGTTTTTTGTGTAAAAAAAAAACATGCTTTTTGTGTTACATAACGTGTTTTTTGTGGGGGGAAAAAAAACGTGTTTTTTTTTGTGAAAAAACCGTGTTTTTTGTGAAAACTCGAAGAGATAGGAAAACCTAGCTTTTTTACAATTTTGTTTTTTACAAATCTGACAAAGTGTTAAATGAAAAATTTCGCTTTTAGCAACATGTTCCGAGGACGAGGAACGGTTGGTCAGAGATCTCTTCAGGGGCTACAACAAACTCATCCGCCCCGTCCAAAATATGACTCAAAAGGTCGACGTCCGGTTTGGCCTCGCTTTCGTCCAACTTATAAACGTGGTAAGTATCCAAAGTTTGAAAACCAAGTAATGCATTATTGCTTTTTCAGAACGAAAAGAATCAGATTATGAAATCCAACGTGTGGCTGAGATTGGTAAGTTCTTTTTATTGCTTTTAAATAAATGAAACCTTTTTTTTTAGGTATGGAACGATTATCAACTTCAGTGGGACGAAGCTGACTACGGAGGCATTGGAGTCCTGCGTCTCCCTCCAGATAAAGTCTGGAAACCAGACATTGTTTTATTCAACAAGTAAGTTAAAAGTTCATTTTGAGTAGGGTGACCATATGGCATTGAACGTACAGGGCACGCATTTCTGGGAATAAGAAATTCTAATGTTGATGCATATGACTGGGACGATTTTGAGTTCTAAATGACCCATGGAATACTTCAGGGAGATGTTCTGTCGCCTATCTTGTTTCCTCTTTTTGTTGGGGACATCGAAAAATTAATTATCAGTTCATATTTTTACGGGAAAAGACCCTTTTTAGCCAGATTTTGGACCTTTTTCGACAAGAAAAGACCTTTTTCAGCTAGGTTTTTCCCCTTTTTGGAAAGGAAAAGACCCTATTCAGCAGATTTCGTATGTTTTTCGACAAGAAAGACCATTTCCAGACAGATTTGGACTCTTCTTGATAACAGATCCTTTCCAGCCATATTTTGAACCTTTTTCGGCAAGAAAAGACCCTTTTCAGCCCTATTTTTATCCTTTTTCGATAATAAAAGACCCTTTCCAGCCATATTATGAACCTTTTTCGACAAGAAAAGACCCTTTTCAGCCATATTTTGAACATTTTTGGACAGGAAAAGACTCTTTCCTGCCACATTTCGTATACTTTTCGACAAGAAAGACCCTTTCCAGCCAGATTTCGACCTTGTTTGATAGAAAAAGACCCTTTTCAGCCACATTTTGAACCTTTTTCGACAATAAAAAGACCCTTTACAGCCATAATTTGTCCATTTTTGGAAAGGAAAAGACCCTTTTCAGCCAGATTTTGTATATTTTTCGACAAGAAAGATCATTTTGAGCCAGATTTTGACTCTTCTTGAAAGTAAAAAGACCCTTTTCAGCCATATTTTGAACCTTTTTCGGCAAGAAAAGACCCTTTTCAGCCATATTTTGAACCTTTCTCGGCAAGAAAAGACCCTTTTCAGCCATATTTTGAACATTTTACGACAATAAAAGACCCTTTTCAGCCATATTTTGAACCTTTTTAGCCTGATTTTGCCCCTTTCTCGGCAAGAAAAGACCCTTTTCAGCCATATTTTGAACCTTTCTCGGCAAGAAAAGACCCTTTTCAGCCATATTTTGAACCTTTTTAGCCTGATTTTGCCCCTTTCTCGGCAAGAAAAGACCCTTTTCAGACTTATTTTGAACATTTTTCGACAAGAAAAGACCCTTTTCAGCCATATTTTGAATCTTTT
The DNA here is from genome assembly GCA_018703685.1 of Orius laevigatus. Lineage (NCBI taxonomy): Eukaryota > Metazoa > Arthropoda > Insecta > Hemiptera > Anthocoridae > Orius > Orius laevigatus. The sequence goes on from JAGWEN010000292.1 coordinate 110,071, forward strand.
TCGACAAGAAAAGACCTTTTTAGCCTGATTTTGCCCCTTTTTTGGCAAGAAAATACCCTTTTCAGACTTATTTTGAACTTTTTTTCGACAATAAAAGACCTTTTCTATCTTCGGTGTACGCAAAATAACATCTGGTCACACTAATTTCGATCAATGGCCTTCAAATGCCAGTTTTGACCACCCAGAGATTGATTGAACCGTTTTGTTACAGTGCAGATGGAAACTACGAAGTTAGGTACAAATCGAACGTCTTAATATACCCGAACGGTGAGGTTCTATGGGTCCCACCAGCCATTTACCAAGTAAATTTCTTTACCATTTTTTCTGCTTTCAAACTTTTCTTCAGAGTTCATGCACTATCGACGTGACATACTTCCCATTCGACCAGCAGACGTGCATCATGAAATTCGGATCGTGGACGTTCAACGGCGATCAAGTGTCCTTAGCATTATACAATAATAAAAATTTCGTCGACCTCTCAGATTATTGGAAATCAGGGACGTGGGACATAATCGAAGTCCCCGCATATTTAAACATTTACGCGAGTAGCCAGCCGACCGAAACGGACATCACCTTCTACATAATTATCCGAAGAAAAACATTATTTTACACGGTAAACTTGATTCTTCCGACTGTTCTCATCTCGTTCCTTTGCGTCCTCGTATTTTATTTGCCCGCCGAAGCCGGTGAGAAAGTCACATTAGGAATCAGCATTTTGCTCTCACTGGTTGTGTTCCTTTTACTCGTTTCGAAAATTTTGCCACCGACTTCTCTTGTGCTGCCATTAATCGCCAAATATTTGCTGTTCACTTTCATTATGAATACTGTGAGTATTCTGGTGACTGTGATCATCATAAACTGGAACTTCAGAGGTCCAAGGACACATAGGATGCCTCCTTGGATTCGGTTGACATTTCTCTATTACCTTCCTATGGCATTGTGCATGAAAAGACCGAAGAAGACGAGATTGCGATGGATGATGGAAATGCCAGGGATGACCGCTCCTCCTCATCCTTCATACGGTTCTCCTGCCGAACTGCCAAAGCACATCGCCCCTCCTGCTGCTGGAAAGAGCAAAATGGAAGTAATGGAGCTTTCCGACCTGCATCATCCAAATTGCAAAATCAACCGCAAATCGAGCACCGAAAGAAGAGAAAGCGAAAGTTCAGATTCTCTCCTTTTATCTCCTGAAGCTTCCAAAGCGACCGAAGCCGTCGAATTCATAGCAGAGCATCTCAGAAACGAGGACCAATACATTCAGGTAAAAATCCATTTCAAAAACGTCAAATTAAACAAAAAAAACCTTTCAGATCAGAGAGGACTGGAAATACGTCGCCATGGTCATCGATAGGCTTCAACTCGTCATTTTCTTCATCGTCACCACAGCCGGAACTATCGGAATCCTCATGGACGCTCCTCACATCTTCGAATACGTCGATCAAGACAAAATCATTGAAATATACCGAGGGAAGTAAATCCACTGACTGATCTTCCAATGAACAATCATCAGTAATAACTTTTCCATTTTTTATTTCTCCCTTCTGTGATACTTGCGCTGATACAATTATAGTTAACGAAATATTGTATATAAATGCTTTGTTTATTCTGTTGTACAACGAAAACGTTCAATGTATAGGTTATAAACTTATAGGTTATCTTATAGGTTATGTTTAGTTCCTATTAGAAAGTTAATTGTGATTGTATCAATACAAGTGATATTATTTCTAGTTCAAACGATCTCATTGGAGAACCAAAAACAGGATTTGAAGGGCGAATTTTACTTTTTTTAAATTCTTTTCTTTATTTTCAATAATAATTACCTCATAAAATTTCTACTTAATATTGTACGAGTTGAAGTGTTTTAAGAAAAAAAATCGTTTTATATTCAGGATGAATTTTTATCGATTTTTACATACACAGGCACTTAACGTTGATTCTTCCACTCATACTCGTACTTGTAAATAATTATTGAATAATGAGGGCCATAAAATTCTGATTGTTGCCACTAGCAGCACCTAGCGGCTTCAAAATGAACGCCCTGAATCGGTCATATTAAATTTTATATGAGTGTATGTCTTTAGAAAGGTAGTTATTGATTTTCGAAAAGTAGTAGGTACTTACTCAATTCTCAATAAGCTTGGTACTTATCAAAAGGTAAGATATAGTCAACATATATGTGAGCTTGATATATTTTATTTTTCAATCATTTATTGTTAAAAGATGGCTGCTCTAGCGACCTTGTTATGCGGTTAAAAGATTATTAAAATTTATACAGACATTCACGGAATGTATAACTACGTAACTGTTATACAGTGTAGCTCTAGTACACAAGTCTGCCAATAGGTAAGCTCCGAAATTTATAGTTTCACTTTTATTCAGTACAGTGGCCTCCATAAAACTTCCATATAGCAAAGTAGTCTTCTGAGGGTTGAAATTACAGTTAAGTCATTGTTTACGCCAAAGAAACATATGTGATAATATTAGGTTATTTGTTAAAAATAGAATTATGAACACATTTAATTGGTTTAAGCAAAAAAAATTTTCTCAGTGCCAATTTTATGTTAAGAAAGAAGATAATCAAAAAAAGTTAAATATCTTGAGCAATATTGTTCAATAAAGTGATTTAATGAGTGAGCATTATTTACAGGTTAGTAAAAAAAAAAATTAAAAAATATATCATGTTTTTGTCATTTGTTGTCAAAATGGAGACGGTCAGAGCCTGCTAACTTGATAACCTTGACCGATGACGAAAGAACCTTGCAATGTTGGAAAATTAATTTTTTAAATAATTGTATTTTAGAGGCTCCTGAAGCATAAAAACGCAGAATTAGGCGTTAAATTTTAATTAAAGCAAAAACTGTGACATCTCCATGGGATTTCCTATACCACTAATGGGTTATCCAGTTGTCAGGTTATGAATCTCTGACCTTCCCCATTGGTGTGCGTAAATTTGACGGTTAGGAGAAAAAGCCAATAATTAAAATCGTGATTTTCTATTTGTAAGAGCGTTATAAAAGACAAAACTCCCACAGAAGCCATAAATCCGTCTGCTAGGCTTAATTTTTATTTATTTATTTCTTTACTTTTTCATGGAACGTCAACGTTCTAACACTGAATTGCTCAAATGACCAGAGTAACAAATTGTTCGATCGAATCGGCATTTCAATTATTCTTTATAAAAAAAATGTAGCGAAACTGATCTTCCATTATGCCTTTTCTTTACGTAAGGATTCAAATATTTGAAATTGACAGTGAAAGTTATTTTTTAATGGGCTTTTTATCGATTTTTCGTCTGCCCAAGTGCTCTTAAAGGAAAAAAAGCTCTCTTAATTTGTTTTTTTGTTTTTCTTCAAATCAATATTTTTATAAAGAAATATTCCAGTTTTCGTTCCTTTTTTTGGTTTTGGCGACAGTCTTGAAAAATTCGAAATTTTTTTAAAAAATTTATATTTTGCTCATTCATTTGGGGTGCCCTCTATTACGTAATGAAATGGTCAAAAAAGTGGTCAGAAATTATATTTAATCTAGTTATATTATTTAGATATCCACTCAATAATCACAAAAAATGTATGGAGAAAAAGCAAACTTAAAAAGGAATATAAATTAATAATATAATTACTAAATTAATGATAATCATTAAAAATTAATGTTTTAGATAATGTTCAAGACATGAATTATAATCACATTTAATGTATACTGATATAACGAATAACTTTATAAAGTCAATTTCTTTTATTTAAAAAAAAAATGCTTTTTTTTTTTTTTTGTTATCTTTTCCTCCCCTTGAGCCGATTATAGACAATAAATTTATTTTGGACGTACTGCTCATTCTAGTGTCATTTTTGCATATCATTTTTATTTAAAAAGTTTGTCCTTGAAACTTTACCTCAAATGTTGCTCTTCACCCACCTTTAAAATAAAAAAATTTAAAAAAAAAAGATAAAATTAAATATATAGCTATAACATACACTCATATACTTATCCCAGTTGGAAATTATTAGATGTGAAAGAAAATGCTCATGATTAAAGACATATTTTGTTTCAGAACGTTTATTTTTATTGTGGTCATAAAAAACTCTGTTATTGAAATTCTTTTTGGTCTGAAAAAAGAGTGAGAGAAGTGTCAAAAATGGTTTTTTTATGTTTTTTTATGTTGTGGACGGCGATGAAGGTATTGCCGAGGGTTTCAAACGTGAAAAATATTTTAGTATCGTAATGAAATTTAATAAAAAGTCATTCTTACACATATGAAAGTGTTTATTTTTGGTGTTGAACCTTTTTTTCGGAATTCTGAAGTGTCGGAGAGGAATTTTGATTCCGCCCAGCCAAGGAAAACATCGAAATTTCACTAAGTTCTGAAGGTTAAACCGTCACAGAGGGCTGTCCAATCAGAACCGTCGACAAAGTGTGGCGAATTCGGTCTCCGTTTCTATTGGCTCCGCCATTTTGAGTCCATTTCTTGTAAGCTTGGACCTGTTTTTTGATGCTTGTGCCCTTTTTGACGGAAAAGGTGGAGTCTCAATATATGCAGACGTATTTATTTTGAAAAGAACATTTAAAAAAATTAATTTTACAATTTAAATAAAATAATTTAATCAAAATATAATATATACAACCTTTGAGTTGTTTAGAACTACTCTCAAAGATAAAACTGTACATTTACCTATAATATTTTAATAAATAGCTATAAATATGGGATGGGACAATGGGGCTAAAGGGAGACGTCTTCGAAGAAGTCGTCTTCCAAGCTTTCTCGAGGTTCCAAGTCTGTTTCGGTCATGTTTCCGTAAGTTAGTTCGTCGATTTCTTTCAAATGGGCGTTGATCTCTTTTTCGACGTCGAGGAGATTGAGGGAGTCTTGAATTCTTTGCTTTAGAGGAGCTTCGATGGCGTCGACGATTTGATATCGGAGGACGTTGGGGAGGATGTTGGCGAGGAATTCCATTAGGTAGTCGGTAGTTCCTAATCCATTCATGCCGAGAGCCATGTTTCCAAGTTCGAGGCGTAGCTCTTCAAGGACAGGCGTTTTCTTCACGTTTAGACTCTGATTGACTTTCGTTTCGATTTCGAGGTGTTCGATGCTAAAGCTGCTCGAACCCGTCCTCGAAAGGAACCCTGCCCCTGTAAGCATCCATTTGCATTGCCCTTTCAGCTTTTTTGTCGATACATGAATATAAGCGGCCACCGTATTATTGCTCACTGAGATCGTCACATTTCCAACCCTAAAGAACGAAGCCAATCCAGTCATCCAAATTTCGTTCACCTCTACTCCAACGATTCCTGCAGTATAGTTGTAATCTGGGATTTTATACGGGTCATATTCATTCTGTCTGACATATTTCCTCAATTCTGCTATAGCGAGGTCCAACGGTGGTATCGAATTTGGAAAAGTTTGTTTCAACGTTCTTAAATTTTTGTTTATATCACCACGTAAATTTGTATTGACTTCTTTCAAAATGTAAGGTTTGATGCTATCAAAAACGAAAATTCCAACAGCATTTATCATTCCTAGAAAAATAAAAATAAAAAAATTAAACCACCCTTTGAACTCTGTATACCTTGGAATATAGTCGCGAAGAATCCTAAGTTTTTGAAATCGAGTGTGACGTCGTCGAAGGAAATGTCCAAGTTGATGTCAGTGGCTTCCAAATGGCCAAATCGTGCCACTTCAAGTAATGCGACTCCTTCGAAATAGACGCCGGCGATGGAGACATTGAAGCTGCCGGCGCTTCCTGAGCCGAACCATCGACTCATCGTGTAATTTCCGAGTACTTCGACTCTTGAATATTTCAAAGCCGCTTCTACCTAGTGCAAAGGGTTAAATGCTTCTACATTTGCACAGTAAACGAAGATAAAAATGAAAACGTCTCATTTTCATGTTTCTTCGTCAACTTTTCTCATACCTGCATGCTAGCCACGTTCGAATAGATTTCGTCGACTTTGAATTTTGAGAGTCCATGGACGGTCGCGTTCATCAAATTGAGCGTGAGGACCGTCTGAGAATATTTCATGTCCGGAATAGGCATCGGATCCGGGATGGGAGCCCCCGGAAGGCCGACCGGGTCCGGCTGCTTGTAGTGTTCGATTATCTGCCGTATATGATCGCTCAGGCTTTTCGTCACTTTTTCAGCGACTTCATCGTTCAATTCTTCTAAACAGGAAAAGAATGTGAAAAAAGGACACCCCATAATTATAGACCCCTCCACAAACAATTAACACTCTCCACCGAATCTCCCAACACCTCCCCTACTCTACTCCCACCTCCCCAAACCTCAAGGCTAACTTGTAATTTGGCAATATTTTTAACCTACATTTATCAAGACATTTTGTAATTTTTCCCAGTCTGTTTCATAAGTTACAAAAAATTATACTTACGCCCCCAAGCGCTCATGACGCAGAGAGAAAAGAGAAGGAAAAACATAATTTTGACGCACAATATGTGCCGTGTTTCTTTCACATAGGATAATGAAATACTGGTGGTGAATCTTTTATCTTTGACTTTTGAACCGAAGCTAGATAAGAGAATCTATTGAGTAGCGTAATAGAATTTGGCGGAGGGGCCAGTTCGGGTCAAAATGGAACGGTTTTCCCAGTAGTTCTCAATGGAGCAGTAGGTGGGCACTGCCAAGAAGTACCTGCTGGTCAAGAGAACTTCACTAAGTGCATATTTACTCACCTCCTTAGGGACCGATCGTCTTGACCTTTGGTGAAGATCTTCCCTAAAATGATAAGAAAACGCTCTTAAAATTTCAGGTCCATCTCTCAAGTGGTACCTGAGATATTCAACTTTGAAAATCAGTGGGATCAATTGGAACTATTTTCAGGTGTAATGTACAAAATGACTCGTTTTAGATTATCAAAGCTTCTTTATTCATACACCAAATAAGTTTTGAATGATTCATTAAAATGGGATATGACTTTTTGTCCATAAGTGTATGATAATTTCCTCCAAGTGTCTAGTTATGTACATTTTGTTGAATGTGATTTAAGTTCATATATGTGGATTCATTTTGTATTCAATGCAAGTTTCATGAAAATATTGTCTTTTCTCGAGGTAACTTTAATATTTGCTATTTCTAAGGCAAGCAGCTAAGCCCTGAATTGTGGGCAAGTAAGCATAGGCAAAGTTTTGTCTTTCCTATATTATTTATTACTCAATCTAATCACGTTTGTGATACAAAATTTGGTTTACCGGTTCATTAAAAAAAGGAAGAAAAAACTAATTAAGTAGCTAACTAAAAAGTGAGTTACCCAACGTTTTGGTGTCATTGAAATAAACTTAATACAATGCAAAAAAAGTTCACATGACAGGACAAAATAGTAAAATGGTCCATCATTTATTAAAAGTCTATTGTCAATTATTTTGGTCGTCTTTTTCTTCGTCGTTTGAAAAGTGCTGAGAAGTCCTCGCCTGGTTCATAATAGATTCTACTTTGGAAGCCGTCTCTCTTATGGCGCCCGACAATTCTGGCAAATCTGGAAGGTCAAGCGTTATATGCGCTGAAAGTCTTTTGTATACGGAACTCGTCTCTTTTGGCCTAGAAGAAAAAGAAGAAACCATTACAAGACTTTTATGAACTCAAATTTCGTTGGAATAGAACATGTGGATCGAATGGTTTATACTGATCAAAAATTCATATAATCCAGTTGAAACTAAAGATACAACAAATTTGAAGATAAAAGTTCAACCTAAAAGTAAGTTCCCATTAATTAATAATTCACTAGTAAGTAAAATCTGACATATTTCAATAACTAAAGGACACTTAATAGGGGAAGGAAATTAAAAAATAAGAACTTTTTAAACAATTTAAATTTATTTATAATTGAACAATTCAGTCGAATAAGTGATCACATTAAGTTATATATCATTTTGATAATTGATTTCACACAAATATTAGAAACTAGATAATAATATACAAAAAATATAGATTTTATAAATATATTCATAAAATATAAATAGAAAATTTTGATTTGATCAGTTAACAATCCATGCGAAAAGAATTTTTGTAATTTAAACATTTTTCAGGGCGCTTTCTTCCGACTGGTAAAGAAAAAAAAAAAGTAAATGTTTTAAAATAGAATGGTCTATTAAAAATTTACCTCTTGCTTTCGATATATTTAAGTTGTTGCTTATAAAATACGGCATCTCTTAAAAGTTTTTGGGTGTTCTCAAAACTCTCCTCGGAGCATTTGATGGATTTAACAGCGCTAGAATGAATCAAATATGATTTTGATGTATACAATTTGTGCTACGCTATTTTTAAAATGATTGACAATACAAACCTAACGGCATACTCGACGTCATAACATCGTCCTTGAAGCTCCTGGTGTAGTTTAGCGACTTCTACTCTCTTGTCGACCATAGGCGGCAACGCTTTTCGGACATGCTCTTGGAGCCTGTAGAATGCCAACGATGGCTCATTTGCGATTATGTGGATGTTCTCCGATATCCGTTCGGTAGCTTAAAAATAATATTTTGACTGCGTTAAATTTCGATAGTTGCCATCATGCATCATTAGAGAATGAGTTTCAACCCAAATGGGCTGGATTTACCCTCCAATAATACCTTTTTTGACTTTCCCTTCCAGTTGTGGATCCTTTCCTTCAAACGGAGTCATCTTTTAGTTACCTAGAACAGTCTCTGATTAAACAAATATTCATATTTTACAATAGTAAGTGTTACCAATTGGTTTTTATGAAGTATTTCTTTCCAGTCTGGAAATCTTGAGAGCCTTCAAAAGAAAATAGTTCAATTTAAGCAAAAACTTAGTTGACAATGAAATATTAAATAAATTGGTAATTTTAATAATCAAAGAGTTGCTAATAGTTTATCATTTTTGTTTATATTCTGTTCGATAAATATTTTACATGCGGTCTCAATCTCGTTATCAGATTGGTGACGTAGTACTGACGTAAGGAAAAAAGAATCGGATAGGCCAGTGTCGCCCCCATGTTTTTTGGCGCGAGGAACACGAATTGTTAGTTTTGAGAAAAAAGCGTATAAGCTAGGTTTTTAGAAGTTTTTACTACTTTGGATTCTGATTCATGGATCAAAAATAAAACTAGACCCAAAAACACGTTTATTTTACTCGCATAACGGCCACCTCGCATGCTAATCGTCCTATTTTCACCATATACAGGGCCTGTATCCGCCCAACCTAAAAATGAAGATTTGTGTAGAAAACCACCAAACTTCACCTTTTCACGATAGACTATATTCTCCTAAGGCCCTATAAGCATCCGTCTGTAGAAAACCACCGATCTTTTTCACCAGGTAGGGCCGTAGGAGGTTATGGATTGGAACGCGACAGCGTGGAGATTTTGGGTGAAAAAACCACCGATTTCAGCAAATTTTTAAAAAAGTTGCCGTTTTGGGGGTACCACTTCCCAGGCCCTTTTAGTCTTAGGCTGAAAATTGGGTGTCAACAATAATTCTGCACTGGGGCCTTCTTTTTGAGGAAGTGGCCATAAAATTGTTTCCAAGTTTTTGAAAACGGTCGAGGAGCTGAGAGTAGGATGCGTCTCGCCAACGGCTAGGGAGGGGGCTCCGGCTCGGGCAACCCCTTCGAGTTGTTGTGACGGAGAAAAAGAGGCCGACGTGCGCCGCGCCGCCCAACTTTCAGACGGCTACGACCCTCAACATCATTACGTCAACGTCCTTTCGGGCCTCTCTAGTCTCCTCGAAAAGCCTCCAACCGACAACAACACCGCCACCCGATCTAGGAGGGGAGCCCCCTTATTTAATAATTGTCACTATGACAACGTAACGGTGACGTCACGGATCTGCGTCAAACCGTTTGCGCCTTAGCCATTACTACTATCCAATCATAAATGAGATCTCTCAAAGGTGCTGGTGTAGTATAGTATCGGCCCTCCGACATTCTTGATTCTACACGGAGCTTCTCTCGATTCTCTAAATCCAGTCGCTTTTTATAAACAAATCTCGAGTGGTTTCACCATCTCAGGAATCCGGCCGCGTATTCCCGCGTACCTTTTTCCCCTTCTGCGTCATTTTTTTGGAGCTTTTAAGCTTCCCCGTGCGTGTTTCTGTGTTGGTGAGTGTGTGCCTGTGTGTCTTTTGCGGCGGATGAATGAAGTGTAGTATTTGGGAGTGGCCTAAACCTCCTACACTTCTTTATTGACATTCTCGCGAGGAATATTTTTGTGCAAGATTAACAAATAGAACCAAACACGTTTATTGTGACGCACCACGAGTCGCCGCAGGACTTCTCCTTCCCCATGTTCAGCTGGGATTACAAAAGCAATAAAATTAAACTCTTAAACCTTTTCACCATCTCATAAACGAAAAAGAAACCAAAATCAACAATCTACGTTTGGACTGAAATGGTAAGTCTTTCATTCCAACCTAGGCATGTTTACAAAACAAACCACCATCGATTTTAATTTAAAAACCAGTATTTTAAATTTTAACCAATAAAACAGCAATTACGAAAAGTCAAGTTTTCATCCTAAATTTTCATCTTAATTTATAAATAAAAGAGAAAATTTTTAAAAAATTATAAATAAAAAACGCTCAAGGATCTTTTCTAGAAAATAGGTTATTGATGTTTTTTATTTATTGTTTTGATGTTATTCTCGGGTAGTAAACAAAGTTGTCCGAGTCTCCATCTGGTGATGGAACGGGAGTTAAAAAAGAAATGTCGGACGTTCATTCACAAACTATGGGGGGTTGAGATGAGCTTTTTTGTGTGAAAAGGCGTCTTTTGAATTATTTTTATTTGATTTCTTTGTCGGATTTTTGGATCCTTCAAACGGTTTTTCCGTCCTCGTTTTATTCTATTCAAATCAGTCCAATAGTTCAATGAACACTCTAGTTCCAGGTCAACCGGTTTTCACGAAAGGTCTCTCGTTTTAGAGCGCAATTTCTTTTGTTTAAAGATTTTATTAATTATTTTACATGCGTTAATCCGTGAGAAATGTGTGGAACGAATTGAATTATATGAACGATGCGTTTGGAACCGGCAAAGAAAAATTTTCTGCTTTATATAAACAATAGAAAACACACCAATTTTTGGTATTGATAAGCAAATTTCTCGTGAAAAGGTCTGCTATTGGAAGTGGAACACCCAAAATGGGAACTTAATAAATTTGGTGAAAATAGGTTTTCTTCAAAATCTCAATTTTTGGTGGGGCGGAACGCTACCATGATCCTAGCCATAACCTCATACCCTGTATATTGTGAAAATTTGGTGAAGATCGGTTGTTGTCTACCAAAATCTCCATTCTTGGGGAGACTGTGTTCAGGGAATTTTAGGAGTATTCACGATCTTCAATTAACACGTGTTAAATCGTAAAATTTGAGACGATTAACACGTGTTAATTGAAGATCATGAATACCCCTACTATTTTGAAGATGATCTGATCTTCAGAACAAAAGAGTGGATGATTGTCTAGGTTCCGAGGTAAATGGACCCCGGATCTCATTGTCTGCGTCCTTACTCGTATTTTAACGGCTGGAAATAAATAGAACTACGATTTCTTTTAAAAGAAGCCTTCAGTGTGTCGCGTGTTTTTTTAATTTTTTTATTTTTTGAGTCATCACTCATCAAACTTCTATATATACATCCCTTCCGCCTCCGTTCCATCAACATTTGCAAAGAAAGCCAAAAAATTTTTTTTCTGTAACACGATATCCCACCGAAATTTTTATTTTTATGTTCAATTTTTTAGTTTTATTCTTCAAAATTTTTCCAAAGAGAAACTCCACCAAAAGCCACAAACCTTAAGAACCTTTGACCGTAAAAATATGAAAATAGTAGTAAAGTAATTTTTGTATCGGAAAAAAAATATAAAAATCATTAAGTAAATAAATAATTACATAGGTAAGTGGACTGTGGATATATAAAGAAAATCCAAACATAATAGGGCTATTCACGATCTTCAATTAACACGTGTTAATGCCCTGGTAAACTCAAAGTTTACTATGATTAACACGTGTTAATTGAAGATCATGAATAGCCCTATTAATTTCCAACTTTATTTGTGTTGTTTGTGGGTTTTATAGCATCTTTGAGGCTTAATTTTTCTCTTCGTACAACCTACTGCGTATTTAGGTTAAAAATCAATAAATTTAAGTCGTAAGTCTTCATCTATAGAAGTAATAAATAAAAAGGAAAGTCTTTAAAAGGCCTCGGACACAATGTGAAGGGCATTAATCAATTTTGGGTTCGATAATGCTCTGTCGTCTTGAATCAACTTAATATCTCCTCTAGAATATTCTCTTGGTTTTCTTTTTATCATACATTACGGATCGCGAAGGAAGGAATCCGTTCTTTCTGACTTTAATTCGGCTAAAGCTTTCAGGTTAATCGTTCCGTGGGGCACCGTAGTTCCGAATGAAGATTTCCACTTCAAACATTGAAAACTCCTTGAAAAATCGAAAGTCGAATTCCATTTTTGGGAGCCATACATCTAAATTTTTACTCGTTTTCCGTGCTTCATACTAATATCCCCGAAAATTTCAAGTCGATGGGTCCAAAAGGAGGTGAAATATTTAACCTAAAAGTTGAAAAACCTGATTATTCATGGTTCAGGCGAATCAATTACGCTTATTAATGGAAATGAAATTCTTTAGAACTTTAATTTTATTTTTTTCCTATTTATCGCTTTCGAGATAATCTAAGAACTACTTTTTTTTGTGTCGATTCTGCTTTTCAAATTTTGGATGTTCATCATAAATCTTTGAAGATTTATATTCCTAGTTTTAGATAAGTAGCATTTTACAGGAGCTAATGTGTAATTAAATTGATTCGCGGGGAGTCTTCGGAGTTAAAATTAGTTCGGCGATAAATAGGAGGGGGCTCGAAATTCGGTCGCGGCTCAACCACCGATTAATTAAGGAGACCACCTGTCCATGACCATAATTTTATATATTTTGCCCTAAAAGCTCTTCTAACAAAGCCATCTAGTTTTCGACGGGCTAAAAAGAGTCTTCGTTCTTGTTTTATGTAACTTTTTGATAGATTTAGATGGGCTTTGACCCTCTTTCGAAGAGATAAAGCTTTGCGAGAAATACTCTTTATGGAGGGAAGACAGTTTTATAGCCGGGAAACACTATACCGATTTGAAACAGTCACGACACGGCAGCGACAATGTCGGATGTCCTATTTTGCTGCAGTCTTGTGTCATGGGACCCTCCCTCCTGTGCTTCGTCAGCCATTTTTGGAACTTTTTTCAGTTAGTACTACCAGTACATCACAATTTGGGGCCCTTTTTTCACCTAATTCTCTTGGACTATTGGTTTGGTGTAGCATTCTGAGTTGGCACCGATAACGATCATAGGTGCTTCAGTCATCACTTGTTCAACGGTCTCTTCAGCTTCATTTGAAGGTCGTCATTAGGCCGAATTCTCCCTTTATCGTCAAAACTCTGCTACCACTCGTAGAAATGCCAACCTTCGCATGAAGGCAGACCTCGTTCAATATTCCATTTTGCAATGGGCTCTAATGATGTCGTATAAGTTCGGTTTACAGGAAAGTTCACACTTGACACGAAAAATTTTTCCTTGGATACTTCCCTCCCTCATTTGGATCACAAAAATTTGGTTTTTTGGACGGAAAATAGGTTTTGCATTCTAGATTTTTCAGACCAAAAACCGTGTCTTTCCAGTTTAAATGTGTTTAATGAGAACTTTTGGTTTATACCGTGGTTTTCTGCGGGAGGTTAAGTCCCAGAGCAGTCCATTTCTTTCATTTTTAATTGATATCTTCCCCTCTCGCTAAAAATTCCACACTTGGCACGGACCTTCGCCTAAGAAAGGAAATATCGATTCATGAGGATGTGCGAAAAGACACAACCCCTCGCACGCCCGAAACCACCGGACGCCAGGAGAGAACCCCCAAGAACCCCCATCCGCCGCCCGACCCCGAACCTCCCAACATCCGCACCCTTTCCCTCCCTATTTCGGAGTTAAGACGTCACTACTCACTAACGCATCTTATTTCACGGCAAAAATTTATTGTTGAGGAATCTTTTCATTTAATTCTCGATACATTGAAACGTAAAAATATCCGAGGCTTGAAAGAAGAGGTACCGTTCGGTTGCGGTTTTTTCTGCTTTGAAGTTGGGTATTTTTGAATGAGACTCGATATTTAAAAACATCAATGAAAGATATTGATAAGATATTTCTGGCCCCCTTTGCCCACCCTCGAAATCGTTCCTCCTTCCCCGTATTATCTCTTTCATTGAGGCTCCCCTCCCGGCTCGGACATGAGGAAAACGAGTAGCGACGAAATCAAACTCCGAGCAATTTCCAATTGACAGGCTCCTTTTTCACAAATTCCCGGATTCGATTGGCCTCTTCTTTGAAAAATGATTTCTACCTTGAAAACAAAAGGGTCGATTTAAAACAATCACCACTCAGATTTACTTGCCGGATATATCATTTCAAAGCTTAGTTTCGAACCTTTTGATATCCAGAACGCTCTATTATGTACTTCCAAAATGCGACTTCTCAAAAACTTCAAATTCACAGGAAATCTTTACTTTTTCGTAACTTAAATGCAAATTGCAGTTTGACAGCTTTGTTGCTTAGCTATTTTTAAATGTAAGAGGCTTCGTGGTAGCAGCGTGGGTCGTGCACAAGGAAAATCGAATAAAACCCTAGCCATTGGTCGACCGATACGGCATTCATCAATGGTATGGCTCTTTCCAGGGTTCAAAGCGAGCGGTCCCAGTAATGAATCCTCCGTACATTTAAATGGATTAGCCCTATGAGGAAAATACGACCCGATATTACCATTGTGTTATATTACAATTTCCCGTTCAAAAACGAACTCAAATATTCCTAAAAACGAGATTTTGTCTTCTATTGTATTCATGATAAAATTTTTCGGTTATCGGTCCTGAGTTCTTTTTTTTGTGTATAAAAAAAGAAAAGAAAAACGGAATTTCGGTTATTCGTATTCCGGCCAAAAGGAGCTTTGAACTCAGAAACATTTCATTAATTAAACCCAGATTTTCCACTCTTCGAGATGAAGCAATAAAGCATTTTCTTTCTGCTCCACTAGCTTTGTGTAATTTATTTTGAAAATAATAAAAATAAAGAGCTGCAAACTTTCTCCATAAATTTGGTTCTTTCTTCATTACTTTACTCACTCATCGCCTCCTACTACCCCCCCCCGCCTCCCTCAGGCCGGTCTGAAAGCTCCCCTCTTTCAGATTTATTTTGAAATTGTGCTACCTTTGTCTTTAATGATTAATAATCAAACCGTCGTTTTTTATTATTTGTAATGTATCCGACAGCACGCTCGTTTGTTTAATTATTTCCCAGACGAAAATAAGGACCGATATAACAAAGATTAGCTTCTCTTCCGTTACTATCTGCGTGTCTCAAGCTCCTAACAACGTCGTATATCGAGCCTATGACCTTTAAAACTCATGTTAACGTCATTTCCTCGTTTCGGACTCATACCCAG
This sequence comes from Orius laevigatus, assembly GCA_018703685.1. Classification (NCBI taxonomy): domain Eukaryota; kingdom Metazoa; phylum Arthropoda; class Insecta; order Hemiptera; family Anthocoridae; genus Orius; species Orius laevigatus. Next base: position 125,508 of record JAGWEN010000292.1, read on the forward strand.
CCACGCAATTCATACAATTCTTTTGGTCCCAGGTGCCTCCTAAAATTAAACCATCTATTGCCCTCACAGGTAGCGCATGGTGGGCAACGAATAAGCAATTACATTGGACGAATCGGGTTCTATGTTTACAGTTAGCACGTCGTTTGAACAATAAAGAAAATCGTTTCGAGACCACAGTATGTGACTTTCAATGCTCTAATAGTCCCTCGAACAACAGTAGCTTTGCTTAGTGCAAAAGAATTTAAACTCGAGGCTGTGTTTACACTCTGGCATTTACAAATATCATTCAGCATAGCAGCCTTCTGCAGCTTCCACTGCATCTCGCCTTTCCATCTTCCAGATATCTGCAGTGAAACACCACGCGTGTTTCCGTGATTTCTCTCCGGGGCAACAATTGTTGCTGAAAGATTTACAGCATTCCTTGTTTTTCCCTAAACTTAACCTACGAGTTGCTATTGTCTTTCTACATCGCTCAACATGCTAAGATGTGTCACAACTCCAGTGAACAAAAAATGTTCTTCAATATTATACTCTCCTAACTGTTCACCTAAACATTAAAAAGTTTTTATTTCTTCTTTTTAATTGCTGGAAGAAGAGTGTTTTACAAACGTCAAATAAACAAAAATAACGAAAAAACATCTTTTTTTAATTTTTATAATTATTTTATCGGCTCGTATACCGTTTGTATGGCTTTTCAAAAATCAACTCGTTTTTATATGCTGTTCGCCAGCTAATTATAGTTTTCCAGCCTTTTACGTATACAGAACGTCATTAAGAGTCGCTCCCGTTTCAAGTTCAAAGTTTCCGCAAAGTACTATAATGGCGGTTTAATCAAATGCCTTGATTAATTATCTAATTCGATTCTATTATTATGTAGTCTACATAATAAAAAATCAACAATCGCATAATAAAAATATTTGACGTCCACACTTTCGGAAACAAATTTTTTTGTTTCCGTTTTAGGTGGCAACACTGGTTTCCAGTTGTTTCGCTTTTTTCTTTTTTTCTTATATTTATTTATTTTCAGCCTAATTTCTGTTTTTTTGTCTTTTCGCTTTTAGTAAATAACGTTTTTTTTTCCTTCTTTCGTCAAAATCTTGTGACTAAGTAAGTTAAAAATATGTACATTTCAAATTTTATATTCATCCATCTTTTAGCGCAATGGATTTCGAAGTTTGTAAGTGTGCAGAAGAAAACTTCCAGAAGCTCATAATTGAACTTCAAACAGTTGCTCCAAATGCGAGCACTAGTTCGTTCGTCCACTGCTAAATGAAAGCGATTTCTGAAAAACATAAAGAAAATGTGCACCCAATCGTTTGCGCTGCATTGCCATTACCCTTTGGACGGCCCGGAATCTTTGACAGGCTCACGTTGCAGCTCCTCTGCCACACAAAAAGATGACTACCAGTGTATTATTGTGCAAATGTAGTCGGCCACGTTCAAGAATACTTGTAAGACCGTGAAGAACACTTAGCGGTAGCTCTGTCGAAGAGGGAAATACCATTTTTGTCCCTGACTGCAAATTCTCTCAGCGGACAACCGAGCTCCGGAATTGATCGCCACAGGAGCAACATCACCAACTTGAGGAAATGGCACCGTTATCAATTCACCTCAATCGTCAAGCTGCGCAGTTCAGGCAGACATCACACAAGCACGCGAGCGATTGCCTTAAAAAAATTCTTATGTACAATGCTCGAATCCTCCACACAAATGTCGACTTCCGCGGATTAATTATCATGACGCCTCAAGTCCCATCTCGGCTCGATAGTTGTTCTATTGCAATTTGTTTTTCATTCGTAAAATAAATCATACAATTTGTTTTTTCCTCTCTTCAATTTCCGTTTTACTTACGTACTTTACTATATATAAATACTATATGAACATATAATAAAAATTATATATGTATGTGGAATCAGGTAAAGACTATCAAGAAGTCCAGGATCAGCTCATCATCGCTACTATTCAACATCAGATGGATCATCAGCGATTCACACCCGGAGAGCAGACAGCAAGGGTTGGGAGCCTGAGTGTACTCCCCCTCCCCGGATCAAGGGGTCCGCTCGTCTGCTCTCTCGAGGGTGGCCCACTTGGCCGTGGTAGCACTCAGGGAGGCCCAGACGGTTGTATTCTGGCGTATAGCGAATCCTCGTGGGCCTATTCCTGAGATGGGGTTCATAGTTTTGATGGCTTATCATTCATTCATCGGTGTGTTCGAAGGAGGGGAGATGTACCCCCTCGAATATGTACCTATATCTGGCATGATTTGCCTTAGGTTTATGGCAGAACTCCCTACCAAGAAAGGATGAATTTTGGTAGTAAATGCCATAGTAATTTTCCAGCAAACATATACATTATAGGTAATGTTATGGGGCCTATGGGTCTCTGCACGCTCAATGAACCCACTCGGCTGTTCTAGGCGAGTTTTTTTCGCCTGCGAAATATATAGAACTGAAGTGTTATTCTATTTTCAATTAGGTTTCTTGCCGTAGAGCGTAGGAAATTATTTTAACGAGCCCAAATTCTTAAGTAAAGGTAGTGTATTTTTTAACGTTGTAGAGCAATTATTTTTTGAAATCTCACTGGGACCATGTCGGAAGTCAGGACAGGGAATCAAGAGAATGCCAATTCCTCTTATAGTCTTCCCAGTTATATTTTTTCTTATAGATCCCTTTCTCGGGCCGATAAAAGACTCTACTTCGCTCTCCTTTCGCCTTTTAGACATTCGAAACTGCCACATCCAACATCTCGAAGAACTCATCACGTATTCTATTTACCAAGATAATCTCGCCTTTTCATCTCTCGTCAGCTTCGTGCAGATAAACTTGAGGCAACTACAGGAATTAATATTCTTTCCATCTATGACACTTGTGGTACAATTGTTTATGCTAAATCAATAAACTTATGATGCAATGTAACTCGTCTTAAAAATTTGTTGTAGTGCGTCCTCCTTTAATTACTTTTTAGAGCATTTTCTTCTTCGTTTTTTCAACTTTACTTCGGCTGATCACTAACATTCAAATTGGTGTCGGAGAAAGAAAGACCTAATACACAGTTGTCCTTAAGACGAAGATATAATAAGTGGGAAACAATTGTGCCTTTCGGAGTGACATGGATCGACTCAACAGCTACGACTTTAGAACATAATTCTCCACGCTAGAATTTTTCATTCTCTGTATTTTGTCTCCGCGTGAGTTTTATTTATTGATACTCGATCCAGGCATATTATATAACATGCGAACATGCGAAAATTGGGACTTAACGACACTTTTACAGTTTGTTCGGGCTAAAATGGTAGGGATGACTCTCGTTAATTTTCGAACTCGAAACCCGTGCTAACGACTCAGGAAGGGTGCGAAATCCCGAAGCTTGATTTTCGGGTTTTTTGCCGTATGAAGTCCTAAGACTAAGCGTTTTTATGTATTATGTGACATACACACCTCTCCATTCCATATGTAGGGCATAACAATTTTCAACATTGTGTTACTTATACATTTTCCCGTAATACACCCTACTGCTTTATCGAGATACGCCCTAATCAAAAGTTTGCTGAATTTCAAAAACTAGCATGGTTTATGGCGCCTCTGACAAGATGTGTATTGTTAATACTAATTTTTGGGGCAGAAAAAACCATCCCCTCGCACTGCGACTAATCAAATATCTGAGCATGAAGGAAAGCATAAAAATCCATCGTCGCCAAGTTGAAAGTGGTTAGAGAAGGGGTGGCAGCGGCCAGCGTCAGGCTCGATCGTGGTTTGATTCTCACTTTAGGTAAGCCTTTACGGGTCAGAAGCCGCAATGGGTCGCCGCAAGTACCGGATTAGTCCTCATATTGAAAGGTAATGTTAATTACTAAGGTGATGATCTAACCGTCGAGATTGTCGCTATCTTTTATGGTTTTCACCAATGTGGTGCTACCAGAAACATAAATTACTTATGTCCTAGATCGCGAATTTCCTCGATTTCACTAAGTCGCTGACTGTGCTTCCAACCCATAAAGATAGCGAAATTGTACATCTGGTATCGTCTTAGCAATTAATAATTACCGTCTAAAATGAGAAACTAATCCGGACTTGCTAGGACTCAAGCGTTTGTCTCCCTAGCACCACTAACATGTAGGGATACAATGTGAACATATATCTGGAAATTTTTCAAAGTTCAAAGTCCTTAACACCACCTTCCAAACCATAACCGATGCGAATTTGACTTCTATAGTATTCGATCCTTAGTAATTAATATAACCTTTAAAAATGAGTCGCCATTACGGACTTGCCTGGGACTTGGCGTTTCTCCCGTACAGCTTACATAAAGTGGAAATCAAACCACCGTCCAGCCTGACGCTGCCACCCCTTCTCAACACTTTTCAAATGGCTGAGCGATGATTTTTACTGTCTTCTTATGTCAGATATGTACCAAAATTATATTTAAAATACCATCTGATCAGAGTGGGCACCTAAACATCCGGTTTTGAATGCTCAACTTTGTGATATAGGGCGTTATCTCGAATACAAGCCTATCGTAAGGTTACGGGAATAATATTTATATACAGTTAAAAAGTAGGACCGTTGAAAATTGTATGCCTTTACAATATTGAATTAGAGTGTGTGTTTTGTCATAAAACGCTTAGTTTAGTGGACTTCACATGAGGTGCTAAAAAACCGAAAATCATCTTGGGTGATTTTTTCTGCCCCCTCCTGCCGGGTAGTGCCCAAGCGTTTTCTCGAGTTCGAGAAATTAAGGCAGTCAATCCC
>JAGWEN010000293.1:0-129672 GCA_018703685.1 Orius laevigatus
GGAAGGAGAAAGCGGATTTGAATATTTATCCCGGATCAAGAGACGGCCGACAACCAATAATTAGAGTAAACAATTAGTAACTTATTCAGTAACCAGTCCATGAAATAATTATGATAGCCCGGAGGAGTTTTGTCTTGCCCCTAGGCTACCTTTTCGCCCGCCCTCTTTTAATTAAACAAATTAAATTTGTCGAAGATTAAAATTTCTGTGAATATTAAAAAGGTGCGGGTTTTTTAATATGAAACGGAGGTTGTTTTTTAGAGTGTTCGAGTTGGTGGAACCCTTAGAATATTGTGCCGGACCTAACAAATTTACTTCCCGGCGTTCGTTTAATTAAGCAAGAAGACACCAGGTAATTCACCACCTCCGCCTTTTTCTCTCTCCCTAGCCTTTCTCGAGAAAAACTGAGGCCCTAATTACCAGTTTCCCATGAGAGTAAATCAACGACTCCTTACCCCCTTGGCAAAAAACACATTTTTTTTAAAAGTAGAGGAAACAATAGGGTGAAATGCATAAGCTCTACACTTGAACCGCCCTGCTACACCCTCAATTCAAGACCGAAACCTCTTTTTCCAAAGTACCTACACTTTTGCGTATTAAAAAAAAACCAACATCTATGTTTCCGACATACGATCTTCCTCCCATTAAAACATGATTACACACCTAGAATGCTCATTGATTGCCCTGCAGACTATAGAAATGAATTTTTCGCACAATGAAATCCTCTAAAACCTAACACACTCCATATGGATCTCCATGTAACCCATACACTCTAATTACTCCATAAGACCCTAAATCCATAAGTAATCCATAATGTGATCCCAAATCTACTCCAATAAGTACTCCATAATGTGCTCCTAATCTACTCTAATAAGTTACTCCACATTGTAACTACTTCAGGTACTCCCATTTTTTCCTTATCAATGCCCCCATAACGTATCCATAAAGGTTACTCTAACGTACTCCATAAGTTAATCTATAAGGTACTCCAATATCTCTCGTAAGTTTACTCCATAAGTTACTCCATAATAACAATACTCCAAGTTACTCCATAAGGTACTCCATAACTTGCTCCAATAATGGCTCCATAACGTACCTCCCAAATGTACTCCATAATGCCCTCTACAACGTTTCTCCAAATTGTGATCCATATTGTCCTTCCATAATGTACTGCCATAAGGTACTCCCATAGGTAATCCATAAGGTACTCATAGGTACTCCCATATACGTACTCACAATGTAGCTTCATAATTTGCTCCATAAGGTACTCCATAAAGTACTCCATAACTTTCTCCATAACGTACTCCCACAATGTATTACTCCATAATGCCCTCTACAACGTCTCCATAATGTGATCCATATTGTACTCCATAATGTACTCCATAAGGTACTCCATAAGGTACTCCATAAGTTACTCCATAATGTGCTCCATAAGGTACTCCATAGCTGGCTCACATAATGTGCTCATAACGTACTCCACAATGTACTCACAATGCCCTATACAATGCCCCTCTACAACGTTCTCGATAATGTGAATCAAAAAATGTGCTCCATAAGGGTACTCCATAATGTGCTCCAAAATGTGCTTCCATAACGTACTCTATATGTGTATCCATAATGTACTCCCCATAGTCCCCATATTATACTCCATAATGTACTCCATAAGTTAGTATAATTATTCAGTACTCCCAAATTATGCTCCCATTCACTCCATATTATGTACTCCATCGACTCCATGTGCCTCCAATATACTCCATATCCCTTATTTAATAAAAGAAAATCAAACCTCCCCTATAAGGGTTCTTTAGAGTAAAACGTCTTTTTTTTTAACTTTCACCATTTAAGGACAACTACAGATCGGTTTTCCGGTGGGAGGAAAAGGGCCGAAAAATTTAACGGTTTTTTATATCAGGACCTGATTATAGGATAGGATGCATTAGAAGGGAGAGGAAACTCTCAAGGGAATTAGAGACAAACATAACAATCGTATTATGCCCTCCCATAATATTATCGAGCGTTAATGGCCCCTGCCCGACGAATTTAATCGAATTAAACGTTTCACAGAACAATCCCATCCATAACTGCTAGATTTTTCTTGGTTAAAAAATCAAAACCGAAACAGAGTCCTGTAGCTTTTAAACAGTTTTTTCGCTGAATAAAATTCATCAAGTATAACAATTCCAAATCGAAAAGTTTTAAAAATGTTGTTTTTCCACAGTTATTTGTCAAAATCAAACTGTATACGTTTCTCATTTTCATTGTAATACAATATGATTTATGCCCTTAAAAATCTTGTTTTATAGATCAATTTTCTCATAAACGACAATAGTTTTTACGTTTTTTTCCCTGTCACAGCTACGCATTAAAACGTTGAATATGTATAAAATTTGCTTAGAAACGCACCTCTGCACAACAACTATCTCGTTATCTATGGACGCAAAATTGATCTACTCTCTCATGTATTTGATTCAAAAAATACCTGTATAGCCTTAAACGTAACATCATTGGAACGTACTTGGCTCGTGCTCGGCTTGGTCGATCGATTATAGCTGTAGAAGGCCTCATAAGAAGTTTAGCATCATCTCCTATAATCTACTGAGTGCTCAACCGCTAAGGCCTCCACTCCTGCGCTCTTCCATTATCGCAACCACTTCATTCACGCATCGGAATCACTCAGTTACGTCATACATTTTTCTCTAACTCCTCAGCTAATTTGCGTCCATTTTTACTCTTTCGCTTTTAACATACTTTTCTTAATTAGAACTGTATGTGACCCGAAAACACTATTATAGTTTAAACTAGAAAATTGAGGTAGTACATCTGAATCTGATAAAGAAGGATGATAGGGTAAAGACTGTAATTATAACATTATACACGGTAGGAGCATGGTCCAGTACGCCTGAGGCGCCGAGATCGCATGTTTCCTCGAACCCCCCTTATGCTTAGTAATAACTCATTCATGAATTCTTCAGGACATTATAAATATACATGTTATTTCTTTAATCTTGTCTCACGATTATCACGTAGGAAATCTCAAGAGGAGTCCCTTCTAGTCAGAATCGTCGTTTCTCTCACCACTAAATCGTGTAGCCTAAGACTATACTTTGACGGGTTTCTCACAAAATATTATGGGTAGAGATAAGGGTCTCTTTTGTATGGATGACATTTTCAACCTTTTTCAATTTTGAAATCGACTTCAAATTCATATTCCTCTTGCCAAAAAATGTCAAAAACCTTATTTCGATGGTGATCAAAAATGGAAATTTTTGGGATAAAAAAGTTGAGAAGGGTGGAATGGCCAAAAAATAGTTTTTGAATCGTAAAACTGACTTTATTACCCCAAAACACCCCCAAAACCTCATTTTGAACAAATTAAAAACTGAAATTTTTGGGACGAAAAAGTTTTTGGGACGTAAAAGACGAAGTTTTTGGGACGAAAAAGACCTCAAATTCGTGTTCCTTACCCCAAAAAAACGTCAAAAATCACATTTTGAGAGTGATCAATAATCATAATTTTTGGGACGAAATAGTTAAGAAGGGTCCCCCTTGCTAATCATTAAAAAAAAAAAATTAATCCTAAAACGGACCTCAAATTCGTGTTCCTTAAGCCAAAAAACGTCAAAAACCACATTATTTGAAGGAGATGGAACATTTGAGATCTCTTGGAAAACGTAAAATCTGCTTTTTTGCTCCCCTAGTCTAGTGTAATCCAGAAAAAGCCATTTTAAACAATTTTCTCAAAATTTATATATTAATAATGAAATAATGAGAGGGTGTTTGAGATGAGTATCTTGAAAAGCTCTTACTACTTAAACCCTGAATAGTTTGACACTTCTTCCCTTTTTGAATATTCATAAAATCCTTTTGTTTTTGTTCACCCCTTTTCTGAGGCGGAGCCTTTTAAAACCGTTGTTTCCTTTATAAGGGAAGATTTGAACCACGTCTCGGGGGTGAAAACTTTCATAGCGTGTGTTTTTGATTTAATACAAAACGAAAATATTTTCGTAAAAGATGGGAGGCTTGAAAAGTTGAAGAGAACGTGTCCCAGATGTTGATATCGATCAGTTTTTTCCCACTCTAAAGAAGAGATTGTAATTATTAGAAGGGATGTTTCGAAAGCGACCCTTTTGAACATAACCCCCATTATAGGTTATAATACTAAAGCCCAAGTCTTTACGGCGAGATCAAACCATCTTTACCGCTAGTACCACTTAAGAAAATCCAATATCCGCGCCCCGTATGATTCCTTCAATAGTTAACATCTCAAACGAAATTAAACATTTTAGTGCTTTTTCTTCAGTTTGAGGTTATCTATAAAGAAGAAGTTCTGCACCCCTAAAAACACCAAAACCCAAATTTTGACGTAGATAAAAAAAAAAAAAAAAAAAATTTAATAAAAAAGTTGTAAAGGGTCCCCCCTTTGGTATGGTCGAAAAAAAAAATTATATCGAAAAACTGACCTCAAATTTGTAATCCTCAACTAAAAAAAGTCCAAAACCACATTATGAGGGATATCAAAAAATAGACATTTTTCACTAAAAAAAGTTGATAAGGGTCCCCCCTTTGGTTTGGTCGAATAAAAAAAAATTATATAGAAAAACCGACCTCAAATTCGTATTCCTCAAGTCAAAAAACGTCCAAAACCACATTTTGAGGGATATCAAAAAATAGACATTTTTCACTAAAAAAGTTGAGAAGGGTCCCCCCTTTGGTTTGGTCGAAAATTATATCGAAAAACCGACCTCAAATTCTTATTTTTCAACTCAAAAAACGTCCAAAACCACATTTTGAGGGATATCAAAAAATAGACATTTTTCACTAAAAAAGTTGAGAAGGGTCCCCCCTTTGGTATGGTCGAAAAAAATATTTTTATATCGAAAAACCGACCTCAAATTCTTATTTTTCAACTCAAAAAACGTCCAAAACCACATTTTGAGGGATATCAAAAAATAGACATTTTTCACCAAAAAAGTTGAGAAGGGTCCCCCTTTGGTTTGGTCGAAAATTATATCGAAAAACCGACCTCAAATTCTTATTTTTCAACTCAAAAAACGTCCAAAACCACATTTTGAGGGATATCAAAAATATACATTTTTCACTAAAAAAGTTGAGAAGGGTCCCCCCTTGGTTTGGTCGAAAATTATATTGAAAAAACCGACCTCAAATTCTCATTTTCCAACTCAAAAAAACGTCCAAAACCACATTTTGAGGGAGATCAAAAAACATAAATTTTTCAACAAAAATGTTGAGTGAATGATGTTGCTGAAATGTATTCATATTTTAGATCCCAAAACTGACTTCAAATTCGAGAAAACCGACCTCAAATTCCTCAAAAAAAACGTCAAAAACCACTTTTTAGAGATAAAAAAAAATTTTGGGTCAAAAAACTTGAAGTCCCAAAACTGACCTCGAATTCGTATTCCTTACCCGAAAAAAACTTCAAAAACTTTCATTTTAAAAGATATCAAAAAATAAAATTTTTTTTAGTCAAACTGATTTGGTTTTTCAATAACCGAATTCAGATTACCAAAAAATTGTGAAGCCCATAAAAAGAGGATTCTTTTAGTAAAGTCACGACTGGAAATCGTTAATTTTTAACAAGATTGCGTGTTTCCGATGTGTATTCAGGCTCAAAAAATTTTAAATAATTAAATACGATAGTGACCCGCTAAGTATGGTTTATTCATACCCATACTTAACCTCTCGATCCTACATAATTTTATAGAAATTTTCCATTTAGGCAAACAAAAGGGGAAGTGACTAATATGAAGGTCCGAGGCTAATTCCCGTTTCGCCTGACGATTTCCAACCTTTTCCGGCCCCTTTCACAAACAAGGTCCCCCCAATTAATTGTTACAACAAATAAGATTTTCCCCAGACGTGTGTATATATGTCCGAGTGTGTACGCCTTCTTAATTAGTGGCTACCGTGACGAGAATTGCGTGTCTGACCCTTTTTGTCCTCTAGATTGCTTTTCAACGAAAACTCGGAGAATTTAAAATTTAATAAAATTTGAATGAAAACGAGTTAATAGGATAATAAAAGAACTTTTCTTCATCTATTATTTAGAAGAAGCTAAATTATGATAAATGGACTACTTTTTTTCGTCCATTAATTTCTGAAGAAGAAGCTCACGACGTATCGACTTTTCCATTTTATGCTAATTATAGGCTCCCATTCACAATTTTCATTTTCATTTTTAAATATTCACCAAACTCCTTCAACTTTTTGACCCGAAATTTTTGTATTGAATTCCTTTTTGATTCTTCTTAGGAGTACTATCATCTGGTAGAACAACAAGGCTCTTAAAACGTTGATTTTGAAGTTTATGACGAAAAATTGTCTCTTAAAACGTTGATTATGAGGTTTTCGACGAAAATTTCTCTCTTAAAACGTTGATTTTGTGGTTTTTGACGAAAATTTGGCTTTATGAAACGTTTATTTTGAGGTTTTTGATGAAAGATTGGTTCTCAAATAATGTCAATTTTAAATTTGACGAAAAATTGTCTCCTAAAACGTTGATTTTGAAGTTTTTGACGAAAATTTGACTTTATAAAACGTTGATTTTGTGGTTTTTGATGAAAAACTGGTGCTCAAATAATGTCAATTTTAAGGTTTTTGACGAAAAATTGTCTCATAAAACATTGATTTTGAAGTTTTTAAACGAAAGTTATCTCTTGAAACGTTGATTTTGAAGTTTTTGACGAAAATTTGTCTTTCAAAACGTTGATTTTGTGGTTTTTGACGAAATGTTGTCTTTCAAAACGTTGATTTTGAGATTTTTGATGAAAAATTGGATCTCAAATAATGTCAATTTTAAGGTTTTTGACGAAAAATTGTCTCCTAAAACGTTGATTTTGAAGTTTTTGACGAAAAATTGTCCCTTAAAACGTTGATTTTAAGGTTTTTGTCGAAAATTTGACTTTACAAAACGTTGATTTTGAGGTTTTTGATGAAAAATTGGTTCTCAAATAATGTCAATTTTAAGGTTTTGGACGAAAATTTGACTTTATAAAACGTTGATTTTGAGTTTTTTGATGAAAAATTGGTTCTCAAATGATGTCAATTTTAAGGTTTTTGACAAAAAATTGTCTCCTAAAACGTCGATTTTGACGTTTTTGACAAAAAAATTCTCTCTTATAAGTTATAACGTTGATTTTAAGGTTTTTGACGAAAATTTGACTTTATAAAACATTGATTTTGAGGTTTTTGATGAAAAATTGGTTCTCAAATAATGTCAATTTTAAGGTTTTTGACTAAAAATTGTCTCTTAAAACATTGATTTTGAAGTTTTTTGACGAAAGTCATCTCTTGAAACGTCGATTTTGAGGTTGATGACGAAAAAATGTCTCTTAAAACCATCATTTTAAGGAGGAAAAATTTGGCTTTACAAATTTTGGTTTTTAGATTTTTGACGAAAAACTTTCTTCTCTTTTCCCCCCTTGTTCTTCTACCAGATGATAGTATTCTTTCATAGCCCCTAAATGTCTCAAAATCGACGAAAAAGTGACTTTCATCTTTTTTCCCCCCGGCCCTTCATGTGATTTTCGTCTTATTTCAAGCACATGAATTTGTATTTAAGCTCAAGCTAATGGAAGAAAAGTCGTGACTGGACCCTTAATTATCCCAAGTATGGCGTATTGAATATTTAGCGTGTGCGAAAAAACAATAAAATAGAAAAAAAGGGTTCGAAGGGGGGTTTATCTCGAACAAAACGTTATTTTTGATGTCGGATTGATTGTCCGCCCCCTTGCACGCTAACACCCACTAATTATACCGAGTAGCGCCTGGCACCGCGTTCAGCACCCACCTCGAAATAATATTTTCCTAATTTCCCCCGTCCACAGCTCCCTTTAAAGTGCCACATTCAATCAACTGAATGGAAAATCAATTTGTCTTAATTGTAAGCTTTAGGTCTAAAACTGGTCGCCGGACCTCATTACACAATCAGCTTCCTTGCGGTCTTTCGCAAACTAATTCCGAAGACGAAGAGGGATGGTGGCGCTCTTTCAAAGTAGCAACTCTTGCGTTAATCCTGAGTGGCAACAGAGGCGTACAAGTTATTCAGGAACACCTCCCTCTCCTTTCCAAGGATTTGATTAAATATCGAAGGAGGTCCGTCCGCCTCCTTCCCTTTGATCTCGATAATGTAATAAGATGTCCCTCGGCTTACCTAACTATGCCCGAGCGACTTCTAACGGTAGCCTACCTTTGAATAATACATATTTACATGAAAACCCTATTTTAACGTCTCTCGAAATTGCGAAACCGAAGAAACAATTTTATAAGTCAATTAGGAAAATTACGAAACTCTACAAACAAAAAGGTCTCGTCTGGTAACTTCGAAATTGGAACCCCCAATACGGCAACTTAGAAATGTAGTGAATTTCTTGAAAAATCTGAATTTTAGTGGGAGGCGGAACGCTGCCACGCTCCTAGCCCAGACTACATAAGGCCTTACCCTAGAGTGACCATGTGGTACGAATTATGCGTGATTTTTCGCATTTTTAAAGATTTTTACGCATCACGCATTGTCCTTATATTGCCTTTTTCGCATTCCTGGGACGACAGCAATCCAAATGAGATTTTGACCTTTTTGTCTTCAAACTGTTCCAAATGCCCCAAAAACACGGGTTGAAGCTTTCTGAATTCGAAACCAGCACTCTGTAAGTTGGGTCGAAAAATTGATGCCAATCGATTTCTTGCTAAAATCTAAGGGGGGTTTACTAGGATACTTTTTTTCGTCAGATCAAAAGTCTGCCTGGTCTACTATATTCTAGCACGCCCTGTATTCCGATGTCTTTTTTAAGACGATTCGGTTTGCCAAGAAGTAATTAAGAAAGCTCCCCCATCGAGCGCACAGGTGGAGGGGTAAAGATTACTTCTGGGTTTATCCCGAATGTATTAAAGCCTCCTCGGGACGCAAATGATTTATCCTCGCGGTTCATTAATGCGGTTTTTTGTTCCTCGGGATATATAAACAATAAATCAGGTGTTGCCTGCAATTACCGGCGTGCCCCACGGGGGTTGGGGGTTGATTTAAGGGCGAGGCATATGCCGAGAAGCCCCTTCCTTTAGAAACCTCCTTTAAATTAAAATATATGTCCGGACACGCTCTTCGTATAGAGATCTATGTACATATTTATCACTAACTCTTGTTTACTGCATCTGCTTAGGAAACATGTTTTCCTAATGGTTTTTACCCGATGAGAAAACCATCCGAATTGCCCTGTGATTCCCTCATAAATTGAATTGTAGGCTTTTCAAAAAATGGAGAACAAGGGAGGGTAACGTAATAATAATACAGAGATTGTGTGTACAGAGCCGGGAAGATTCCCCATTACTTCATGCAAATCGGAAGGCGGCTATTTTAATTCCGGGCTGTAAAAAGGGAATTCCCTCAAGATCAACACCCTTCGACTTTGTCGAGTGGGGGGACGATGAGCGATGACGGATGGGCTCCCCTCACTCCGAGATAAAACCGCTTATACTCACTTATGCGCCTTTTTTTCCCTTCTTTTTACCAATTCAACGCTCAAATCATTGCGGCTTCACGCCTAAAATTCAAATATACTTTATAACGATTGAACAATTTAGGGACGAACGTGTCCTGGGTCTTATATAAAAGACGGGAGACGTGCCTTATATAAAAGACGTGCCTTATATAAAAGACGTGTCTTATAAAAAAGACGTGTATTATATAAAAGACGTGTATTATATAAAAGACGTGTATTATATAAAAGACGTGTCTTATATAAAAGAAATGTCTTATATAAAAGACGTGTCTTATATAAAAGAAATGTCTTATATAAAAGACGTGTATTATATAAAAGACGTGTATTATATAAAAGACGTGTATTATATAAAAGACGTGTATTATATAAAAGACGGATCTCATATAAAAGACGGGTCTCATATAAAAGACGTGTCTTATATAAAAGACGTGCCTTATATAAAAGACGTGCCTTATATAAAAGACGGGTCTTATATAAAAGACGTGTCTTATATAAAAGACGGGTCTCATATAAAAGACGTGACTTATATAAAAAACGTGCCTTATATAAAATACGGGTCTTATATAAAAGACGGATCTCATATAAAAGACGGGTCTCATATAAAAGACGTGTCTTATATAAAAGACGTGTCTTATATAAAAGACGTGTCTTATATAAAAGACGTGTCTTATATAAAAACTTGTCTTATATAAAAGACGTGTCTTATATAAAAGACGTGTCTTATATAAAAGACGTGTCTTATATAAAAGACGTGTTTTATATAAAAGACGTGTCTTATATAAAAGACGTGTCTTATATAAAAGACGTGTATTATATAAAAGACGTGCCTTATATACAATAAAAGACGTGACTTATATAAAAGACGTGACTTATATAAAAGACGTGCCTTATATACAATAAAAGACGTGACTTATATAAAAGACGTGCCTTATATAAAAGACGTGACTTATATAAAAGACGTGCCTTATATAAAAGACGTGACTTATATAAAAGACGTGCCTTATATAAAAGACGTGCCTTATATAAAAGACGTGCCTTATATAAAAGACGGGTCTTATATAAAAGACGGGTCTCATATAAAAGACGTGACTTATATAAAAAACGTGCCTTATATAAAATACGGGTCTTATATAAAAGACGGATCTCATATAAAAGACGGGTCTCATATAAAAGACGTGTCTTATATAAAAGACGTGTCTTATATAAAAGACGTGTCTTATATAAAAGACGTGTCTTATATAAAAGACGTGTCTTATATAAAAGACGTGTTTTATATAAAAAACTTGTCTTATATAAAAGACGTGTCTTATATAAAAGACGTGTTTTTATATAAAAACTTGTCTTATATAAAAGACGTGTCTTATATAAAAGACGTGTCTTATATAAAAGACGTGTCTTATATAAAAGACGTGTCTTATATAAAAGACGTGTCTTATATAAAAGACGTGTCTTATATAAAAGACGTGTCTTATATAAAGACGTGTCTTATATAAAAGACGTGTCTTATATAAAAGACGTGTCTTATATAAAAGACGTGTCTTATATAAAAGACGTGTCTTATATAAAAGACGTGTCTTATATAAAAGACGTGTCTTATATAAAAGACGTGTCTTATATAAAAGACGTGTCTTATATAAAAGACGTGTCTTATATAAAAGACGTGTCTTATATAAAAGACGTGTCTTATATAAAAGACGTGTCTTATATAAAAGACGTGTCTTATATAAAAGACGTGTCCTTATATAAAAGACGTGTCTTATATAAAAGACGTGTCTTATATAAAAGACGTGTCTTATATAAAAGACGTGTCTTATATAAAAGACGTGTCTTATATAAAGACGTGTCTTATATAAAAGACGTGTCTTATATAAAAGACGTGTCTTATATAAAAGGACGTGTCTTATATAAAAGACGTGTCTTATATAAAAGACGTGTCTTATATAAAAGACGTGTCTTATATAAAAGACGTGTCTTATATAAAAGACGTGTCTTATATAAAAGACGTGTCTTATATAAAAGACGTGTCTTATATAAAAGACGTGTATTATATAAAAGACGTGTATTATATAAAAGTCGTGTATTATATAAAAGACGTGACTTATATAAAAGACGTGTATTGTATAAAAGACGTGACTTATATAAAAGACGTGACTTATATAAAAGAAGTGTCTTACCTAAAAGACGTGTCTAATATAAAAGACGTGTCTAATATAAAAGACGTGTCTTATATAAAAGACGTGTCTTATATAAAAGACGTGTCTTATATAAAAGACGTGTCTAATATAAAAGACGTGTCTTATATAAAAGACGTGTATTATATAAAAGACGTGCCTTATATACAATAAAAGACGTGACTTATATAAAAGACGTGACTTATATAAAAGACGTGCCTTATATAAAAGATGTGCCTTATATAAAAGACGTGCCTTATATAAAAGACGGGTCTTATATAAAAGACGGATCTCATATAAAAGACGGGTCTCATATAAAAGACGTGACTTATATAAAAAACGTGCCTTATATAAAAGACGTGCCTTATATAAAAGACGGGTCTTATATAAAAGACGGATCTCATATAAAAGACGGGTCTCATATAAAAGACGTGTCTCATATAAAAGACGGGTCTTATATAAAAACTTGTCTTATATAAAAGACGTGTCTTATATAAAAGACGTGTCTCATATAAAAGACGGGTCTTATATAATAGACGTGTCTTATATAAAAACTTGTCTTATATAAAAGACGTGTCTTATATAAAAGACGTGTCTCATATAAAAGACGGGTCTTATATAATAGACGTGTCTTATATAAAAACTTGTTTTATATAAAAGACGTGTCTTATATAAAAGACGTGTATTATATAAAAGACGTGTATTGTATAAAAGACGTGTATTGTATAAAAGACGTGACTTATATAAAAGAAGTGTCTTACCTAAAAGACGGGTCTTATATGTATATAAGATTTGTATAAAAGAATTTTAAAATCTAGTTAAAATGGGTCTTTTCTTGTAAAAAAAATGTTAAAAATCTGGCTATCGGGGGTAGTACCCTCTTGAGGTCACAATAAAAAATTTTCGAACTCAACAAACAAGATATTGATTTTAATGTAAAATTGCACAAGGAATCCGATGGCATCAATTTAAAAATTCTTGGACCATTATTTTTCGAGTTATCGCTAAAAAACCGCTTTTGGAACTAAGTAAACTACCCCAGGAAAAATTTTCTCGTCAAAAATGACATTGTATTAGTACTCAGCAGCCCAAAAAACCTGTAGATATTAAATTTCATCAAGCAATCACTAAGGGAAAAAAATTATTTTTTAATCATGTTAAAATGTAATATCTACAAATTTTTTTGTGTGCTGAGTACGAATATAATGTTGTTTTTGACGAAAAGATTTTTCCTGGGGTAGTTTACTTAGTTCCAAAACCGGTTTTTTAGCGATAGCTCGAAAAATATTGTCCTAGAATTTTTAATTGATATAATCGGATTCCTCGTGCAATTTTACATAGAAATCAATAGCCTTATTGTAGATTTTGACATTTGATGGAAGAGAAACGCTCGGACACATGTCAACTATTATTTTTGATGTAGAATCACCTTTTTGCCTTGCATCCAGGACAAGAAGGCAAACCTTCCCATTGAAGCAATCAAAATTGACTACATGGATGAATAAAATTGAATCCTTGACATCCTCCTAGTCGATGCATGTCTCAAGATTGGCAAAGTAAGCCCGCCTGCTTAATAATGAAGAGATCTTTGAGAGGTTAGCGAGGTAAACAGAGTTGTAATTGCCCTTTCACCTTAACGTCAATTTTACAAGTCAATATTGTAACACTCCCCTTTTCTCTACGCTTCCCAATTATAACTTCCCTCTTTCTCCTCACTCAAGAAAATCCCTTTTCCTAGTACAAACGTGACTCCTATTTCACCATGTAAATATTAATCCAGTGAATTAACATGAAGGAAATAACAAGGAATCGAAAGCAACCATTTGTCTTTTCCAGACGATAAAATAGTTGAAAACTTCCCCCAAGACGATAAAAAATCCTTTAAAAGCATATATTGAGTTTTTAATGATATATCCAGACTCAGGCTCTTCGTTAACGTAAAACCTGTCATTTTTCACGATGTGGAGCCTCATATTTCAAGGGAAGGAAATTGAAGTCTTTGATCTAGGAACTCCGGGAGTCCCCTTTGCCTCGAGACTTCTAGCCTTACCCCTTTTCTTCCCATGAATAATTCAATGTTGCTCCCACATTTACCCCCCCTCCACGTTTTTCCATACCCTCTAACCTTAGGACTCCCTTCTTTCAAAGTTAATGCCCTTCATAGTAAATTTCCTAAGGATTATTTTTATTGGCCGTCGACATTCAGAAGGGAGTTTTAAATTGTAACCCACCCTCGTGTCTTTTACGACATTTCATAAATCATTTGGTTTTTTCTTCACTTTTAACCATAAAAAAACATTTTTTGATAACAATGTTTTAATAAACCGCAGAAGACGTAAGATCTTTAATTCATACAGATCTAATAAGGGCTTTTCGAGTTTCAAAGCCCTTTGATTTTTGGTTCAAGTTAAACCCACCCCTTGAGATTCCTTTCTTCTTTAAAACGTTCAGGTCAGGCCTGATAGAGAGGTTTGTCTAGAGAAAAGGTATTAATGAGTTGTTTGTTGGAAAGGAAGGGAGTGAAAGTTCTTCCCTTTTCGTTGGGTTTTCTTCCTTCTGCCCCCGTCCTCACACGTGATTTGTGCACCAAACTCGAAG
This sequence comes from Orius laevigatus, assembly GCA_018703685.1. Taxonomy (NCBI): domain Eukaryota; kingdom Metazoa; phylum Arthropoda; class Insecta; order Hemiptera; family Anthocoridae; genus Orius; species Orius laevigatus. The sequence continues at coordinate 14,285 of JAGWEN010000293.1, forward strand.
AAAACTAACATCAATAATAAAGGGAAAGGGCCCGCATTCTCTCCTCAAGCCCCTATGTCCCTTGCTAATTACCTCTATTGTTTTCTTGGACCTACAAATCTATTATGTGGGATCTTCCTTTGTTCCATCCTTTCTTATCTTCATTTTCAGCTCCTTTGGTACCAAGAACGAGATCGAAATTGTCTTAAGAACCAAAAAAGCTGTGCTGGACCTAGAAAAACCCTTTGAGTATACAGTATACACTTTTTTGGTAAAATATTACCATTTGGAAAAGGAAAAACGCTGGCTCAAGATGATTAATAGACTATAGATGTTAGGGGGTGGTGGGGGAAGGCCAAGTAGGTGATGACGTATTGAGGGGATCGAGGTGCCATCGAGGTACCATCCATGGAATTTGGATGTTCCCAAACTTTTTCACAGTGCCGCCCCCACCCCCCCAAATATTCTGAATGTTACTTTGAAGTTTTTGAAGAAATTTGGGTTTTAAAATGTTGATTTTGAGGTTTTTTGGACGAAAATTAAGCATCATAAATTTTGTTTTTGACGATAATTATGCTTTACAAATGTTGATTTGAGGTTTTTGACCGAAAATTAGGCTTCATAAATGTTGATTTTGGTAACCAAATTGGGCTTTACAAATGTTGATTTGAGGTTTTTCACGAAATTTTGGCTTTTTAAATGTTGATTTTGAGGTTTTGACGAAAATTATGCTTCATAAATGTTGATTTTGGGGTTTTTTGACCAAAATTGGGCTTAAAAATGTTGATTTTGAGGTTTTTTCACGAAATTTTGGCTTTTTAAATGTTTGATTTTGAGGGTTTTGACGAAAATTATGCTTCATAAATGTTGATTTTGGGGGTTTTTTGACCAAAATTGGGCTTTAAAAATGTTGATTTTGAGGTTTTTCACGAAATTTTGGCTTTTTAAATGTTGATTTTGAGGGATTTTGGACGAAATGAGGCTTTATAAGTGTTGATTTTGAGGTTTTTTTGACGAAAATTAGGATTTACAAATGTTGATTTTGAGGTTTTTCACGAAAATTTGGCTTTTTAAATGTTGATTTCGAGGTTTTTTGTCGAAAATTAGGATTTACAAATGTTGATTTTGAGGTTTTTTGACGAAAATTAGGCTTCATAAATGTTGATTTCAAGGTTTTTTGACAAAAAATTGGTCTTTACAAATGTTGATTTTGAGGTTTTTCACGAATTTTTGGGAATATTTGCAAAATCTTGAGCTTGCTCCGGGACACCTTACGCCCCCCAGTTCGGGAACCACTGTCCTAATTGTCCAAAAATTTCTCTATCTTTGGACTTTGAATTTGAGCCTTTTTTCACGATTTGAAGCCCCTCTTTTCATTTTTTGCGATTTATATTTTTTCATTGTCGATTCACCGGGCAATTGAACGCTTTTATATCGAATGCGGTCTTATACGGTTTATTTTCCGGAATAAAAAACATTAGGGAGTCCTCTTTATGAAAAATGAGGGCATAAAGTGCACGGAAGTGAGGCTATTTAGTGATCCGAAAGAGGGGGAAAAAGGGCCTCCAATTAAGAGGACAAACGGAACTATCCGTCTTCTCAGGAGGCCTGTCATTCGCGGGAAATGGGTCGGAAAGCTCTCCTTAAGGGAAAAAACTTACGCTCCTGAAAGGTCGATAACTTTTTGTTTAAAATTTCGCTTTTCCGTTAATGTAGGCATTTATAATTAAAACATGTTTTCTCTCGATCTTCCCCCTTAGGGGCAAACGTTTCCATTTTATATTTACATTAGGAAAACAAGATTCCCCTTTTAGAAACATCGCGTATGACTCCTCCCCGCACGCGTGGGCCGGTGAGAAACCTTCCGGGAAATATTTAAGATTTAATATGGGGAGAAAAGGCGAAAGGGCCCTGAGGTTGTTTTAAGAGACTCCTCTTAATTCCCTTAAATACACTTAAGTCCTTTTAAGAGGGAGAAGCTTAGTTACACCGTGGTTCGGGGGGTCTCTTTTTATGTGACGGAACAAAATCGTCCGCCCTTAAAACGTAAAACCACCCTCACCGACTTATCAACCATCAAAACAAAAACAAGTAAAAACGCTGCCAAATCGCAAACCCTCAAGCTTCAGTATTGAGCAATGATTGGAAACTATCAATTCGATAAGGACGACACGTGGGCGATACGTGATGATGATGATACCTTGATGATACCATGATTGAAGTAGTTCTTATCCTATAAGCATCCAAATGGCAATCGTAGTTGACCCACCTGTCCTACCAAAATCATTGTTGGCACATCAAATAAAGCAATTTTGTCACGTATTTTATCCATACTTTTATTTATTAGCGCATTATCTTTTATTGGATTCGGAAGTCTCCTCTTGGGGAATAAATAGAGCGCAATGATGGTTGTCCAAGTGCCCAGTATTTTTCTGTTGGGCCCTCCTTGAGTGGATGGGGGAAGATTCAATAGCCCTCTGATTGAGGTCAGTCCCTTGAGTATCTCCTCTCTAGCTGTAAATGTTTAAAAGAAACGTCATCGGACTCCCACTAAGTGATACTCGGAGACTCATTTCTTATTAAAGACGTGAGAATTTGGAGGATTTTTGTTAAATTGTGAAAATGTTTTAAATGAAGGGAAGTTGAGGACAATAGACCCTTGCAGCCGTCCGTTTTCCCAAGGGTCACCTTCCCTTCTAGCCTTCAACTATTTTTGATCTGATTTAGACAATCAAACCCTCTTAGGGCTTCTCACCCTGAGGGAGAGTTCGAGAAATACCGTAAGGGACATTTTATTTAAACCAAAACGTCCGGAGACATTTTACGCTGTTTTCCTCAAACTTCCGTTTTAATATCGGTAAATGTTGATTCAAGATGATCGGAAGGCCCTCAAGCTGATTAAGAGACCCTTCCCACTCGGTAATCCCTCAGGGTATGGAAGGGTTGCTAGGGTGGCTTTAAAAAGCTCTAAAGCTTTTCCTTTTACTCAACCGTTAATCCTAAGACCCAACTCTCCAGAATCCCTTCTATTTCAAATAAACACTTTTTTCTCTCTGTCTCCTTTTAAAGGACAAGTTTATGTGGTTGTATGTAAAATAGGGCTCTAAACATATGCGTTACCTTTACCCTCTCTGTGTACTTTAACAATATTCCCATGCAGTTAACCTCCCCCTTTCGAGAAACCCTTGGTAATAGCATTACTGTCGTAGATAGCAGCCTGTCAACATATCTAACCTTATAGAATCAATAATTTAATAGCTAAATTTGGTCTAATTTGAAGTTTACAACCATCTAGTGACTCCTGACAGCATCAGGATTTTGGGTGGGCTCCTTTGATTGGTGCTATCAATACTATAGCATCCAGGTATTCTCAGTATGACATTCTACGTATATGGCACAATAAAGTGCTTGGAACATGTCAACAGGTTTAGCTACGATGGTGTTTGGAGCTGCTCTTTGTGGAGATGATCAATTATAATGTAGCATCCAGGTATACTCAGTATGACATTCTACGTATATGGCACAATAAAATGCTAGGAATATAACAACAGGTTTAGGTACAATAATGATTGGAGCTTCTCTTTTTGGAGAGATGATCAATTATACTGTAGCATCCAGGTATACTCAGTATGACATTTTACGTATATGGCGCAAATTCCGTGCTTGGCACATGTCAACAGGTTTAGCTACGATAGTGATTGGAGCTTCTCTTTATAGTGAGATGATCAAATATACTGTAGCATCCAGGTATACTCAGTATGACATTCTACGTATATGGCACAATAAAGTGCTAGGAACATGTCAACAGGTTTATTTGATTGGAGTTCCTCTTTGTGGAGATGATGATCAATTATACTGTAGCATCCAGGTATACTCAGTATGACATTCTACGTATATGGCGCAAATTCCGTGCTTGGCACATGTCAACAGGTTTAGCCATGGTTTAGTATGTATGTGGCACAATTCTGTGCTTGGCACATATCAATAGATTTAACCAGAGGTAATTATGGAGGGTGGAATTGAATGTCCGTGAAATCTGTGAAGATTTGAGATTTGTTTTGTTCAAATTGATTGCGAGATCCAGTGGATTAAAGGGGATAAAGGAGAGAAGAAAGGGGGGATGAGGGTAGAATGCAAACTAAGGGCCAGTGTCCGGTACTAATAGGAGTGTTAACCCGGTAGGAAGAGGGGGGGTTTCGAAGAGAAGGGGGGGGTCTAATTGACCCATGGTCACCCTGTTAACACGCCAACCCCTCCCATTCATTTGTAACCGGGAAGAGGGGTTCAGCACGGATTTATGTGTAGGGCGCCACCTCTTAGCCTTCCTCTTAATGAAATTTAAGGACTCCTCGCCCCACAGAAACACTCAGACCCTACTCTATAACAGTAAAGGCTCTGGCACAAACAGAGATAAGCTTGAGATTGCAGTCGTTTTTATAAAGGGATAACCCAAAGAATCCTTTTACTGTCCAGTTTACTTCCTCCCTCAAAACCGGACAAACACTTTTATTTATAAAAATATTTTGAAGTCTAAATTCTTGTGAGAAAAGGGTTGTGATGTTTTCCCCCACCTTTTTCTTTTCTGACGTACGAGGGGAAGGTATGACGTGGTAGGGGGTGGTAAAGGGATGGGGGAGGAAAAGCGCGCTCCTTAATATCACAATGAAAAGTGCTCAAACTTTCTTCCCAAAAGTTTTCTTACAGCCAAGATGGCCCGCTCAATCTCGATCGGAACGCCTGGAACGACAGGGGGAGAGATGAAAAACAAAAAAGATGTTACAACATAAAATGTAAATTGTTATATATAAAAAAATTAACTTTAAGTTATTGGATTTTCGCCAAAAAAGCAGTTTTGGGAAGGGGTCAAGGAGAGACCTAAGGGTCAAAATGACCGGAAGCGGGAGGGTCGTGGAGGGTAGGGAAGGTGATTTGAGAGAGGGAGGAGGTAGTATAAGGTTGAGGGTAGGAAAGGGCATTGGGGGTGTTAGATGGGAGGTAGGGAGGATGAAGGGGAGGGTAGAGGATGGTAAGGAAGGCGATGGGATAGTGGCCGGAGGTGGTAAACGAGTAAGGGAGTAAGTTTGGTAGCTTGAGGATCATGGGGGATGTAGGGAGGATGTAGGGGGGTAGAGGATGGGATAGTGTGAGGAGGTGGTAAACGACCGAAGGTAGGGAGGGGAGTTGGGGAGCATGGGGGATGTTGGAGGGATGTGGGGAGGGAGGATGGGTAGAAAAGGGAGTGGATCTGGGGAGCTTCTCTGAGGTTGGGAGGATGTGGTGGAGCGTCAAGGAGAGGTGGTAAATGGTTGGGGAGAGATTGGAGAGCTAGGGGGGATGATGGAGGAGGGCAGAAAGGTGATGGGAGAGTGGGAAAAGATTTAAAAGGTTCAGAGTAGGGAAAGGAGTTTGGGGCAGCTGTGGGGAGCTGGAGGGGAGGTTGGAAGGATGTGGGGGAGGGTCAAGGTGATTATGGTGAATAGGTAGTGGAGAGCAGGGTTGCAGAGCCCAAATATTTGAGAAAGCGGTTCCTCCTCATTTTTACCATGGAGACGATTATTCATCGAACCACTGGACATCGATCAAACTCCTTCGGGCCATAAACTCGTTCATTCTTTGCAGAATAAATTTTCTGTAAAGGGTCGATCTATTTGATTTTACGATCGTTTTATTACATGTAATGAATCCCGTTTTCCGCCCCTGAGGTCGGCCTCCGCTCCGAAACTTGGCAGAAAATTTAAACTCATCATAAAGGCGAGTTGTAAAGCCATAAAGAGGTCCTCGCGTAATATATTCAGGGGCCCCGAGGGCGCGAGAGTGAATAGCACTCATCAGCAGCCCCTTCCAACCCCTCACAAAATCATAACCCCTTTAGTTTTCCTCCCCGAACTCGTAAATAACGGGTAATCCGAAAAAACGAGATCATGTTACACAATAAACAAGATTGGAGTCACAACAGGTAGGAAAGTAAATGGCCCCGAAGTTATCGGTCCGGGTAAATCCACTTTTATGGCGTCATCCCTAGAAATTCGAGCCCAGCATTTTACCATCCCCTTTCAAATCAATCGGATCGAAAAGAATTTTACGACCCGGATTCCTTCTCCCCCAGAATCCGTCGAAATTATCGTAAATTTGACGTAATCTATGTATAAAACGTGTTTAGGGAAGGCGTAAACAGAAGGGGTCTTAAAAACGACGAGTCCTCCACAGCACCCATTACACTCCTATAAATCTCAGGATTACTCCCACTTGTCAACCCTTGGCCGACACTGAATATTTTAGTACCATAACCCATATACAAATCTTGACTAATAACCTAGTTTTGAAACTTTTGCTAGAGAAAAAACGTCCAAATCAACTAAAAAGGATAGTGACCCCTTTGGAATAAAAAAATTAATTTGAAAGCAATCTCGTTTTATGTCATTTTCAGACTGTCATAAACTTTGAGGTTTGATAAGCTTTTGGTTTATTAACCCTCTGGAAGTCTCTCAATCAAGGGACGCCCGTTTTTCTCCCTTCACTTTTCGTTGACCCGGCGGAAGTTTTTTCCTCAGGAAGTGCCAAGCTGGGCCGGCACCCCTAACTTCCTTTTGTCCGACGACGTAAAGGCGGAATAATAGGGACGGAGGGCCTTTCTCCCCACATACGTCCACCCTTTTTTTCTCTCTCTCTTGCCCGTCTACCCCGAGATTCCAACTTTGCATAAACAAATTCTCGTCTTGATTCAATTGGCAAGTGGACCCGGGTTTTATTCCATTGTCACCCTCGATACAACCTTCCGTTTCTCCCCTTATATTTTCATCAGAGATGTCCATATTGTAAATTTTTTTTCCTCTCGTGTGTCGAATTGGATATTTTTCTGGAGCTATAATGAAATTTTGAATTCGTTGACGGAATTCGATTTTTTATTGGACAAAATGTAAATGCCCTTGGATCTCTTCCTCCAAATCTCCCAATACCGACCAAACGTGAAAAAACCAACCAAACCTAAAAGACCCACCAGACCAGGTAGCTTGGGTGGGTTTTGGCAGGTATTCTGGAAGGTTCAGAAAATTTGGCCGGTCCTTACCATCCATACCATCCTTGCCATCCCTGCCATCCCTGCCATCCCTGCCATCCCTGCCATCCCTGCCATCCCTGCCATCCCTGCCATCCCTGCCATCCCTGCCATCCCTGCCATCCCTGCCATCCCTGCCATCCCTGCCATCCAGCCATCCCCATGCCATCCCAGCCATCCCGCCATCCAGCCATCCCAGCCATCCCAGCCATCCCAGCCATCCCAGCCATCCCAGCCATCCCAGCCATCCAGCCATCCCAGCCATCCCTGCCATCCCTGACATCCCAGCCATCCCAGCCATCCCTGCCATCCCTGCCATCCCTTCCATCCCAGCCATCCCACCCATCCCTTCCATCCCAGCCATCCCAGCCATCCCAGCCATCCCTGCCATCCCTGCCATCCCTGCCATCCCTGCCATCCCGCCATCCCAGCCATCCAAGCCATCCCAGAGCATCCGCCATCCCAGCCATCCCAGCCATCCCAGCCATCCAGCTCCAGCCTTCCCAGCCTCCAGCCATCCCCATCCCAAGCATCCTGCATCCCTGTCATCAGCAATCCCTGCCATCCTGCCATCCCTTCCATCCCTGCCATCCCCAGCCATCCCAGCCATCCCAGCCATCCTTTCCATCCATGTCATCCTTCCCATGCTTTTCATACCTGCCATACCTACCAATCGTCCCAAACCTCCCAAAACCTGCGCCTAACTGGCCAAAACTCTACCTTACTATATGAAGCAAAAATGCATTAGTTTTATGTGAAAAGACGAAAAAAAACGTCTGAAAGCCCTTCTGGATGCCATAACGCATCTTGTCGGAGCTAAAAAAATAATTTCCTCCCTCTTTTCATCTCTATATCCTTACCGAAGGGTCCAATATATCAGGACAACTGTCGTCCTCCCTATGGCCCGGAATACAGATTTTATTGGGAAAAATTTGTCGTAACTTAAAAGGGAGGCCTGTGTATTAAACGTGAGGGTCGTGCCGTATTGACCCCTCATGGTCGAACACACATAAAACATAAACGGCTACGCCCCAAATGACTCGTTCCTCCGAAAGAGTCTTAAATCACAGAAACGCATAAAGATTGAATTGTAAATTGAAAGGACAAAAAATGTTTTTATGGAGGATACCATTAAATCCGAAAATAGTTTACTTTTTTGTGATTTATATTGCATGACGTACTCTTTATGTAAATCTCACTTTTAGAAGGAAAAAAACCTGTTTTTTCTTCCCTTTTTCTTTTGATAAAGAATCGTCCTAAATGCAAATGCGGCCCTTGCTCTGTTTGCAAATGAATGTCCCTATCTCCAGCTGCCCTAACCCAAGTTACCATAATGTTATTCATTCTGGAGTCCGTTGGAAGGGTCTTCAATGAATCTTTAAACAATCTTTTCCTCCCCTCAAAGAAAGAAAGAAAAAATTGGACGTCAAATAGAAATTAACTTATTGTAATTAAGGGATGTCAGATTGGACATTAGGGTAGAACGTCTTGACGCCATTACGAGCGAGAAGCGTGGGTAATTCTGATATAATGGGGAAAAGGGGCCATTATCGCAGCCTAAGGGCAAAACACTTATCTAACCGTTTCAGACTAATTTCCTATACGGTCTTTTATCTTACGGAGGGGCGATAAAGTCCCCAGGAGAATTTTCAATATTTTCCACAAAAGAGGAAATTCAATAAAATAAAAGAGTTTCCGGGAAGGGGATTTTTTTCTTTGCGAATAAAACGGTGGGCGAACACTAAGCGATATTTGTCAGAGGCAATGTTCCGCTAGATTAGCCCCTGTTAGGCCCCTTCAATAGCCTACAATGTTTGCTTCATTAACCCGAGCTCTATGCCACCTATAACTTGTCAACGTCAAACAGACGAGTCTTCTCTGTAATTAATCTCTCCCCCCTTTTCTAGTTCTAACCTTCTTAAATGATCAAACCTCCTTCATGAAGAGATTTTAATGATTTTTAAGTCGAATTTTTGAATTATTATAATCGTAGTGACACTTGTTCATTAGCTGAGCTCCCTCGAATAATTGTCATCATAAGTACCTCTAGTCAGCCTAGCCTCCAGTATAGCCTCCAGCCAGCCTAGCCTCTAGTCAGTCTAGTCCATAGTCCATAGTCAGCCTAGTCCATAGCCGGCCTAGTCCATAGTCAGCCTAGCCTTTAGTCTGCCTAGCCTTCAGTCATCCTAGCCTCCAGTCAGCCTAGCCTCCAGTCAGCCTAGCCTTCAGTCATCCTAGCCTCCAGTCATCCTAGCCTCCAGTCAGCCTAGCCTCCAGTCATCCTAGCCTCCAGTCAGCCTAGCCTCCAGTCATCCTAGCCTCCAGTCATGCCTAGCCTCCAGTCAGCCTAGCCTCCAGTCATCCTAGCCTCCAGTCAGCCTAGCCTCCAGTCTGCCAAGCCTCCAGTCAGCCTAGCCTACACTAGTCAGACCTAGCCTCCAGTCAGCCTAGCCTCCAGTCTAGCCTAGTCATAGCTCCAGTCAGCCTAGCCTCTCAGTCAGGCCTAGCTTCAGTCATCCTAGCCTCCAGTCATCCTAGCCTCCAGTCATCCTAGCCTCCAGTCTTCCTAGCCTCCAGTCATCCTAGCCTCCAGTCTGCCTAGCCTCCAGTCAGCCTAGCCTCCAGTCATCCTAGCCTCCAGTCATCCTAGCCTCCAGTCATCCTAGCCTCCAGTCATCCTAGCCTCAGTCTCCAGTCCAGTCTTAGCCTACAGTCATCCTAGCCTCCAGTCATCCTAGCCTCCAGTCAGCCTAGCCTCCAGTCAGCCTAGCCTCCAGTCTGCCTAGCCTCCAGTCTGCCAAGCCTCCAGTCTACCAAGCCTCCAGTCAGCCAAGCCTCCAGTCAGCCCAGCCTCCAGTCAGCCTAGCCTCCAGTCATCCTAGCCTCCAGTCAGCCAAGTCTCTAAGTCAAGCCAGTCTGGTCTCAAGCCCTTTTGGTCTCTAGTCCCTAGTTTACAGCACCGAGTTCTATAGGTCCATGAAAAGCTTGTAAAAGCTGTTCCATTGTCCCTGATTGCGGGCAAATATGAAAGAAAAGCCTTCCCCCTCAGACTTAACTCCTCACGCCGCCAAAGTTCCATTAATAATAATGCGGTTGTCAACCGTGGAAAATGTAAAACTCGCATTTCCCTCGAAAAGGAATTACATATTAATTGGTCTCGAGTGTTAATTAATAAAGGGAGGGGAGGGAGTTTGCCGATGAAGGAGTTGGGGACGGAGGGTATAAAGGAAGTGAATAATGTAGAGCACCGCGGGCCTCACAGATAGAGTGCCCTTTCGATTCAGGATTAAAGTTTAACCCTCGGACAAGTTTTAAGTGTAAAACTGCTCAGCTCTTTATCAATTATTGACTCACAATATATTTTAAAAGCGACCTAAATCTTTTTCAACCCTTTTCAAACACAATAAAAATAAAATTGTAATAAATTATTTATTAAAAACTTTTTTTAGGAATAAGATATAACCCCCTTGTTTATATAAGTGATTTTTAAAATCAATATTTCCTTTGGATTCAATTCTTTTAAAAAAATACTCTGTCTTGAATTTGTAATGAAAAGAATTAATATTCATGACGTTTTTGAAATGATACTGTGTCTAGCAAGGGGAGGAGGGAGGCGACCCCAATTTTTTCCCTTGATCTCTTCTTTTTCTGATCAGCCAGACATTTTTTCCTCTCTCCACAATGTTTGCATAATTAAAGACGAGTCAACAAATTACCTAAACGGGGAGTATTGTCGTCCTCCCTTGGTTGAGGGGTAGTCAAATAAAAAAAAAAGGAGAAGGGGGTTAAAAAAGAAAAGGGGGCGACGAGGTTCTTTTATGAAAGATAAAAAGGGGGCCCCCACAAAAGCAGCTGTTGCTTCACTGTCTTACAAGGATTTTGAACCCTTTTTCGCTTTCCATTGTCCTTCCTTACACTTAAGAAGCCATTAACGGGCTTTTTCTCGCATTACAGCCCAACAACCAGACAAAAAGAAGCATAATATTTAAATAAATTAATGCTATATTTTCACTCAGCCGCAGCCGTTATTGTGGCGTTTCATTAGTAACAAATGTGTCTAGTCTTCAGTAGAGACTGCCATCATTGAGCACAGAAACTAGGGACTAGATTGATACAAGAAACCGGACTATAGACTTAAGACTGGGAAACGAAGAATGGGGACTAGGATGAATTTGGACCAGGCTGACTAGGGACCATATGACTAGGGACTAGGCTTACTAGGGGCCAAGCTGACTAGGGACAAGGCTGACTAGGGACCAGGATGACTAGAGACCAGGCTGACTAGGGTCCAGGCTGACTAGGGACCATATGACTATAGACTAGGCTTCCTAGGGGCCAAGCTGACTAGGGACACGGCTGACTAGGGACCAGAATGACTTTGGACCAGGCTGACTAGGGTTCAGGCTGACTAGAGACCAGGCTGACTAGGGACCAAGCTGACTAGGGACCATATGACTAGGGACTAGGCTTACTAGAGACCAAGCTGACTAGAGACCAGGCTTACTAGGGAACAAACTGACTAGGGATCATATTGACTAGGGACAAGGCTGACTAGGGACCAGGATGACTTTGGACCAGGCTGACTAGGGTCCAGGCTGACTAGAGACCAGGCTGACTAGGGTCCAGGCTTACCAGAGACCAGGCTGACTAGGGACCATATTGACTAGGCTGACTAGGAAGCAGGTTGACAAGGGACCAAGCTGACTAGGGAACATATTGACTAGGGACTAGGCTGACTAGGGACCAGGATGACTTTGGACCAGGCTGACTAGGGTCCAGGCTGACTAGACCAGGCTGACTAGGGACCAAGCTGACTACGGACCATATGACTAGGGACTAGGCTTACTAGAGACCAAGCTGACTAGAGACCAGGCTTAATAGGGAACAAACTGACTAGGGATCATATTGACCAGGGACAAGGCTGACTAGGGACCAGGATGACTTTGGACCAGGCTGACTAGGGACCAGGATGACTTTGGACCAGGCTGACTAGGGTCCAGGCTGACTAGAGACCAGGCTGACTAGGGTCCAGGCTTACCAGAGACCAGGCTGACTAGGGACCATATTGACTAGGCTGACTAGGAAGCAGGTTGACAAGGGACCAAGCTGACTAGGGAACATATTGACTAATGACTAGGCTGACTAGGGACCAGGATGACTTTGGACCAGGCTGACTAGGGTCCAGGCTTACCAGAGACTAGGCTGACTAGGGACCATATTGACTAGGCTGACTAGGAAGCAGGTTGACAAGGGACCAAGCTGACTAGGGAACATATTGACTAGGGACTAGACTGACTAGGGACCAGGATGACTAGGGGGACTAGCTACTAGAGCGTAATACTGCACAAAAAAGTTAAAATCCAAATGGTCCTCAAAAATCGATAATTTACTTTGTTTTGTTGATTTCTTTGGTGAATTTAATATTTTGAAGAAAAAAAATTCTACGTTGAGGGGTTCGAGATTGACTATTCAATTAACGATCTAGGGCTTAACGTTATGTAAAGAGGGCAATTGAGGCGTAGGAAGCCTTGGACCGAAATAATGTACCTTAGAATATGCAGTCAATAACGTTAAGGATTGAGGATCGTGTATTGCCGGGCTAAGAGCTGAGGATGATTGGAGGGTGGGATCCCTCCCCGGTCTCTCGGTTAGGTCCCTGTAATTAAACCGGTTAGAGGTCTCGAGAGCTAAGAGGAGTGAAATAACAGGCATATTGTAGGGGAGGCGGGTAGGACAGAAGCGGCAACTCTCCGGGCCCTCTAATCTGCTTAGACGGCGAAGAGATTTTTCGAAGGGCCCCAAGGATAAAGGGTGTTTAACGGAAAGGGGGCCAACGGCTAAAAGCTTCTCGCATGCCCAAGGATTAGGACAAGAGAGCATTTGCAGATTCTGTGGAAATTAGGGGATGTTGAGGGGTGTGAGATTAGCACTTGGACCCGGTAAGCCTTCCCACTCTTGGCCTCTTACATCCCTCTAATGGAAAACCATCTAAAATTATAACGGACTCGTACGGAAATTATTTAGTCACCTGTTGAATTTTTTAAAGCACAAACATTAAATACTTAACGTTTTTGTTTAATCCGGAACCTTTTATAAATTAATTCCGCTCTCGTGGATTTTTGCGAAAAACCGTTCAAATTCGTTGAATTAAGCGATGGGAACGTCTTTGCCTTAATGGGGGATTGTGGAAGGAGGGATTCTTGATTGGGGGCCTCCCCGATGGAAATGTCCGGCATCGTTACGGACAAAGGACCCTCGTTACAGGCGAGACGTGCCCATTTCAAGCCTCCCAAGCCCCCACCGACATGATTATCAAAGGTTCTTAGCTTTTGAGGCTAACAAACGCTTCTTCACACCTTCAATCCCTCGAATCAAAAATGAATCAAAAAACTTTTTTCATCGGTTTTCCTTCCTTCGCAAATAGGTAAAAGAGGTTTTCTCTTCTCAAAAAGTGTCGCTAAATTAAATAAAAAGCAATCATTTTTTTCATCAAAAAAATTACCAAATTAGCTCTTCTTTCCTTTTGTGTATTTCCGATCAAAAATGAGCTGGAAGTGCAATTTTTAATCTCAAAAAATTTCTAGGAATAAATCAATCAATAGTCAGTTTGGTCCCTAGTCAGTCTTGTCGATTGTCAGTAGGTCCCTAGTCAGCCTAGCCAATAGTCAGTTTGTTCCTAGTCAGTTTAGTAAACAGTCAGTTGTTCCCTAGTCAATAGTCAGTTTGGTCCCTAGTCAGCCTAGTAAATAGTCAGTTTAGTCCTTAGTCAGTTTGGTCCCTAGTCAGTCTAGTCAATAGTCAGTTTGGTCCCTAGTCAGTCTAGTCAATAGTCAGTTTGGTCCCTAGCCAGTAGTCAGTTTAGTCAATAGTCAGTTGTTCCCTAGTTAATAGTCATTTTGGTCCCTAGTCAGATTAGTGAATAGTCAGTTTGGTCCCTAGTCAGTTTAGTCAATAGTCAGTTGTTCCCTAGTCAGTTTAGTCAATAGACAGTTGTTCCCTAGTCAGTCTAGTCAATAGTCAGTTTGGTCCCTAGTCAGTCTAGTCAATAGTCAATTTTTTCTCTAGTCAGCCTAGGCTCCAGTAGTTAGAATTTGCCTGAAATTGGTCCTTTCTTTTTGAAAAAGTGTCTTTACAGATCCAAAAACGATCATAATGTTCCTAAGAATGTCATCAATTATCAAAAAATCCTAAAAATTGTCCTTTAGCGGATTTCCGCAGGAAATTAGGCTATTGAGGTTGGTCTAACCTAAGGTTTCCACTTAGAGGCTTTCTTTTCTTATCAAACAGAGTTCAAAATTGAGTAAAATTGATTTTTTTCACATCGAAAAAGTGTCATTGCCGATCTAAAAGGCTCAAAATATACTCAAGAATATCCACTAATACAAAAAAGGCCTAAAAATAGTCTCTTCTTATCAAATAGGGTTAAAATTTGACTAAAATTGGTCTCGTTTTATCGAAAAAGGTAAAAAGATTTGCTAGACTAAAAAACAAGTATAAACGGAATGCTTCCGTTGTTTATAATCGTAAATTGGATAGAAGAAAGTGGTTTAAGGGACAGAAATGAGCGTCGTTTCTCTTGGGGGGGAGTTTGAGTATCTGAGGACAGTGAGAAATAATTGAGTACTTATTGGCGGAGATGTCCCCTGAGAAGTGGCCATTGTTAAAGATTGGGGGGAAAGGAAAAAAAAAGTTGACAATCACCATAGAAACCCCTCGAAATAACCGTTTATATATATAAGAAATAAAATTAATTAAATTCGAATCTAATCTGCTTGATAGATTTTAACAGGGATGTGATTGATGGAGATCCATCAGGGAATGAACAGCGTATTTTCACAGTTGATCTGTCCCAAAAGATCCCTCCGCCTCTTTTCCGTTAATCTCGCTTTAAACTTAGAAGGCGATTGACTTGAGAAATCAGTGGCCTGAAAAGGTCGACTTCCCACCCCACGTTTTCGTTTTGAATTCAGAGAAATTGGAGAGAAAACGCCTCCCCGAAACGGTAATTAACATCGGTCCCATTACTGTAATTAAAGTGCATTGAAGGGGGTCCGGGAGGGGAAAAACAAAAGGGACACCCTGGGCCCTTTTCGCCCCCGAGCATCTTAAGGGCTGAAAGGGTTATTACATATTTCAGGACAATGGACTTTCTTGCCCTTTACTTTTACCACCTCGTCCATTATCAACGCTTACCCTTAAGATATGGATGAATCAGTGCATTGTTTAAATATTCACGTCGACCCCGACAAACTGCTAGCACACGAAATTATTGATCAATGCTAATCCACGAATTAGAACTTTAATTAAAAATTATCATTTTGATGTTTCAGGTGGCGAGTTTTTTGAGTCTAGGCGAAAACTTGTCTAGAGTTCAGGCCGGCCCTAGGTGAGTGAAAATACGCTTAAACTACTGGGAAAGGCCCCAGGCAGTCTTGAACCCACAATAGAGCCTAAATGGAGAAAGACGGAAAAACTCAGATTTTCAACCTTTTCGGACAGTTTTAGACCGATTTTAGGATTTTGGAAAGGGTTGGGTGACCACATGGTAGGCATTATGCGTGATTTGACGCATTTTCAAAGATTTTTATGCTACAGGCATTTACTTTTTTACGCATCTTTGGGAAGACAATCTTATAGAAAAAAAAGACTCTTCTCAGTCTGATTTTGAACTTTTTTTGACAAGAAGACCCTTTTCAGCCAGGTTTTGACCCTTTATCGACAAGAAAAGACCCTTTTCGACAGGAAAAGACAATTTTCGACAAGAAAAGACCCTTTTCGACCAGAGAAGACCCTTTTCGACAAGAGAAGACCCTTTTCGACAAGAGAAGACCCTTTTCGACAAGAGAAGACCCTTTTCGACAAGAAAAGACCCTTTTCGACAAGAAAAGACCCTTTTCGTCAAGAAAAGACAATTTTCGACAAGAAAAGACCCTTTTCGACAAGAAAAGATCCTTTTCGACAAGAAAAGATCCTTTTCGACAAGAAAAGAGAATTTTCGACAAGAAAAGACCCTTTTCGACAAGAAAAGACCCTTTTCGACAAGAGAAGACCCTTTTCGACAAGAGAAGACCCTTTTCGACAAGAGAAGACCCTTTTCGACAAGAGAAGACCCTTTTCGACAAGAGAAGACCCTTTTCGACAAGAGAAGACCCTTTTCGACCAGAGAAGACCCTTTTCGACAAGAAAAGACCCTTTTCGACAAGAAAAGAGAATTTTCGACAAGAAAAGACCCTTTTCAGCCAGATTTTGACCAATTTGACAAGGAAAAACTTTTCAGCTTGATTTTGAATCTTTTTTGATAAGAAAAGACCATTTTCAGCCAAAATTTGGGCCATTTCGACAAGGAAAAACTTTTCAGCCTGATTGTGAATTCTTTTAGATAAGAAAAGACAGCCTGGTTTTGAATTCTTTTTTTATAAGAAAAGACCCTTTTTGACAAGAAAAGACCCTTTTCAGCTTATTTTGACCCTTTTTGACAAAGAAAAACACTTTTCAGCCTGATTTTGAATCGTTTAGATAAGAAAAGACCCTTTTCAGCCAGGTTTTGACAATATTTGACAAAGAAGACACTTTTAAGACAAACTTCCTTTTTGGCAAGAAAAGACCCTTTTCAACCAGATTTTTACTCTATTTGACAAGGAAGGCACTCTTAACATAAACTTCCTTTTTTACATAAAAAGACACTTTTCAGCCAGATTTGACCCTTTTTGACAGGGAAAAACCCTTTTTACACAGATTTTGATTCTCTTTGACAAGTCCCAGTTTCAATCATTATTTGCACCATTTTTGACCTCCTTAGGAATTTGGAATTACCTAGTGATCAAGAATATAAAAGATTTTAAGTTGAAGAGACCTGCCTCAATAGCTCCTTCTCCAAAAACTCGCTAAAAGTTAAAAAGTTTCAATTAGCCCAAAGACAAGGTCCAATACGAAGTAGCATCTCAAAAGTGGAGTTATTTATAAATTGGAAAAAGTTACAAGCGCTAAGCCTATTTGAACTGGAGGGGACGAAAACTTGTAAGCCATTAAACGTGATTGCTCATGTTTCGTCAAAAAAAAAGTAAACGAAGGGAATAAAAATCTAAAGAACTCGTTTATTCAGGTAGTCGTTGAAATAATGAGCTACGTAACGAAGTTTACATAAAAGATAATTCATCGAAAAGGCAATCATTGAAAATAGTTTTGCGAACAATCGGGAAAATGGCTCGGGGGAGCAATTAATTTGACAAATAGGCTTTCTTAATGAGATCTAAAGTCGACTTTCGGGTGGGGATGTATCAAAGGAAGGATTTCCCAGGGCCGGACCCTAAAGGATTATAGTGAATCATTGCCAGCTATAATTGAAAACTTGTCCCAATAACGATTTACATCGTAGGAGTGGTAGGGGGGATAATTCGATAAAGACGTGAGACAAATAACTGGAAACAACGGGCGTTTTTTTCCAGTTGCTGTCAATCAAAGAAGTGACTCAAGAGGAAAGAAAAAGGCACTTGACTTCTGGCTCACCCTTCTCTTTAGGGAATAAGGGGTGGGTGAGAGCTTTCGACTTTTTTTTTCCGTGTCTCTTTTTTTCTCCTCCCTTGTTTTTATTTCCGCTTCTTTGTCCCTAAAATCAAAACAAGATGAAGGCGTATCATTCCATCAGACCCTAATTTTAAGATTCCTAAGAAGCTTGAGTCCTTTTGTTGTTTTTTGATCTTTTAAGTGATTAAACTGCAAGTCTTTTTTTTTCCCCTGACCTTTTAACTCCCTTTAAAAGGAAAGTTCATTTTATTTCTGGAGTCGACCATTGCCTCACTCTCCTGGAGTTATGAGGAAGATTTAAACGACTCGTTTTGCTTACTTTCTAAAGATTTAAAGAAAGTTTTCTTGTTTCTGGAGATCTAAAGGACTTCTTTTGCTCGTTTCTAGAGAATAAAAGGAATCGTTTTGCACATTTCTAGAGATTTAAAGGTATTTTTTTCTTGATTCTGGTGATCTAAAGGACTTCTTTTGCTAGTTTCTAGAGAATAAAAGGATTCGTTTTGCACATTTCTAGAGATTTAAAGAATTTCTTCTTGATTCTGGAGATCTAAAGGACTTCTTTTGCGAGTTTCTAGAGTACAAAAGGATTCGTTTTGCACATTTCTAGAGATTCAAAGGATATTTTCTTGATTCTGGAGATCTAAAGGACTTCTTTTGCTAGTTTCTAGAGAATAAAAGGATTCGATTTGCACATTTCTAGACATTTAAAGAATTTTTTTCTTGATTCTGGAGGTCTTAAGGACTTCTTTTCTTAGTTTATAGAGAATAAAAGGATTCTTTTTGCACATTTCTAGAGATTTAAAGGATGTATTCTTGATTCTGGAGATCTAAAGGACTCCTTTTGCTAGTTTATAGAGATTTAAAGGATATTTTCTTGATTCTGGAGATCTAAAGGACTTCTTTTGCTAGTTTCTAGTGAATAAAAGGATTCGTTTTGCTGATTTCTACAGATTTAAAGGTTTTCTTGATTTTGGGGATATAAAGGACTTATTTGCTAGCTTGTAGAGAATAAAAGATTCGTTTTGCACATTTCTAGAGATTTAAAGGACTTTTTCTTAATTCTGGAGACCTAAAGGACTTCTTTTGCTAGTTTCTAAAGAATAAAAGGATTCGTTTTGCTAATTCTTCAGCTTCCTTTTTCGACCTCTAAAAATGTGAAGTTTCGTCCTAATAAGAATCTGCAAAAGTGTTAGTCAGGAAATAAATTGAAATCTTAAACAAGAAAAAAAATTTTCTATCCTGTTTGACTTATGAATTCATAAGTTAGGTACAAAAAGCAAGATCCCCCTCTGCGATAAATTAAAGATGACATTCAACAGAGTGTATGGTATAAGAAGATAACGTAAGAGGAGGCTGAATACGTGCGGAGGTAGAAGCCGCTCGAGGCTCTCACCTGTTGAACGTCAGGGAAAAAAAGCACCCTTCGAGTATAAAAAAAGGTCTGCCCTACACACAAACACGGGCACACGTACCCCTTACAATCACCACATTTCCCGACGGCGGAAAATTCAGTTATTCCGCCCTTATGTGCTCAACCCTCATATCCTCCCCCTTATTTTTCAGTCATCCTCTTTAATCTGAGCTAATCCTTTCGTCAGGAGCCCTTTTCTTCTCTACAACCCTCTGATTGTGTTTTTCGCGCCTTTTCGGTGTGAAGTGGAAAACACGCGGTTTGAGGATTAAAAGACCCCTTTTGTTTCCAAGATTTTAACTTCTTAAAAGATTATAAGAATTGAAAAAAAATTTGATATCCACAACCTGATGTGGGAGGTTCCAGCTACATTAGCAGGCTACAGCATGACGTCATTGTGAACCTTACTACACTATTCCGAACATTGGTGCTGTTATGTTCCACCTATATATTTTGCCTAGCAAACTTTGTCAGCATGATCAGATAGAAAATAGTATATTCTAAATACACTCATTTAACACAGTCTGATCGTTGTACGAAATGCCAGATTTGTTGAAATGGTGTTAATAAACCATTGTGTAACGAAATTTAGTCTTCTTTTAACGGTGACAGGAAGCACTCACGTTCACATCTGTTCCACAATACTGGAGTTATTAACAGTAATAACTTGTGAAGCTATTAGAAGAGAAAGGAGATGGGCGAAACAAAGAGGACAAAGTTACTCGCACTTGTTCGTTGAGGGGACTGAAAGCCATTGTTCCAGTTCCCGGGGTTCCATTATTTCGGCTGTCGCGGCCTTTTCTAATTTAAAAGACTTCTCGGATCTAATCAAAAGAATCGATTTCGAGAGGAATCTCTCGTTTTCGAAGGTGAGAGATGATTAAGGGAAAGGGCGTTTAAAGCCGCAGAGTCTGCTGTGGTCAACGATCACGTTGTGAGCCCACCCCTTATATCCTTTAAATCCCTTTACTTGTCCCTCGACAAATCCAAAGCACTTCAATCGTAAAAAGTTTATTTCTGACATATAGTCCAGGGGGAAAAAGATGAAAGTCACTTTTTTTTTCGATTTTGAGATATTAGCGCTATCTAGGGGCTATGAAGGAGTACTATTTGGTAGAAAAACAAGAGGGAAAAAAGATGAAAGTCCGAAATGTGCATGAAAAGATTCGGGGGAAGGGTAACTTCAACCAGTTTAAAAGCTTTCAATGAGCAATGTCTGGACTCGTTAGATCTAGTAGTTTTTCTGTTAGGGCCATCCCTCGAATTACATAATGGGTTCTATTAGAGCTAAGTCTGGTCTCGTTATGTTTAGTAGTTCTCCTGTAGGTGCCACATACTTTTTTCCAAAACTTGAACCAGATCAAAAGCTTTAAAGTCTGGGCTCGTTAGGTCTAATAGTTTTTTTGTTAGGGCCATTCCTAGAATTAATGCGTTCTATTAGAGCTAAGTCTGGTCTCGTTGTGTTTAATAGTTCTTCTGTAAGAGTCACAAACGTTTTACTAAAAGTAATGAGCAAAGTCTGGACTCGTTAGGTCTAGTACTTTTTCTGTTACGGCGATTCCTAGAATTAATGCGTGCTATTAGAGCTAAGTCTAGTTTCGTTATGTTTAGTAGTTCTCCTGTAAGAGCCACAGACGTTTTACTCAAATTTAAAAACTTAATCTAGTTCAAAAGCTTTAAAGTCTGGGCTCGTTAGGTCTAGTAGTTTTTCTGTTAGGGCCATTCCTAGAATTAATGCGTGCTATTAGAGCTAAGTCTGATCTCGTTGTGATTAGAAGTTCTCCTGTAAGAGCCACAGACTCTTTTTTTTTCCAAAACTTCAACCAGTTCAAAAGCTTTAAATGAGCAAAGTCTGGACTCGTTAGGTCTAGTAGTTTTTCTGTTAGGGCCATGCGAATTCTCAAAGTTTTTGCTACTTTTATGGCTAATTCAGATTTTTTATTTTTTTCTTCAGGGCTCAAGCAGTGTCTTTTCCACCAACCTTGAATTTATGAAGCGAAAATTAATTAATTTTGATCTTATTGTTTAATAATTTCGAGTTTAAATTTTAATCACAAGTCGCCAGGTCTAAGAAACCGCAAGACACCCCTGTCCCGAGGGGATCTCACATATTCCGCCTTATAATTACAGTGGAACATAAGACGGCGGAATATTCGGTAAGGGAGAAAAGGGAAGGGGGTCGGCGGTTGAGGGTCCCTCATTCTACATTCGACCCATTCCTCCCGCCTGAATAAACATCCCAGGCTTCTGACCACACCCCCCACCGCGAGTCAAAAGGGGGGGCTTAGGCGACCCCTCCCCCCAGCCAATTCACCGCTTCTTGTTTAATTATTGTACGCCTTTGACCGGATTTAATAATTACTAATTGCCGACTTCGCCGCCGGCTCCTACATCTACGCCCTTCCCCAAGCACAAATATACGCGAGAGCACATATTCCTTCGACGACCTACTTCAAACCTGTCCTTTGATCTTTTCTCCCTTCCCCTCAAGCTATTTGGAACCATCAAACCGACCAGCACTTCGCAAATATATTTCTCCCTTTTATACGCGCGTATACAAAATAACATTTCTCGTTTCATTAACCGACAGGTAATCAGCATATTTACAATTTTCCGACGACTGAAGGAAAACGTGATGAAAAATCATTTTAATACTGGTTTTGTGGCCGAGCGGATTTAGGCATGCGACCCATTGCTCTGGACGCTCGAGGTCACGGAGTCAAGCTTGTATAACCGGCCACCGCAATAACCGGCATAACCGGTTACCTCAACTTTGTGGACCTTACATTAAAACTATTGGTCATAACGAGTCCAGACTATCATTTTTAAGCTTTTTAACTAAAAAAAACTATGACAGTTCAAGTAACAAAGCAAAAAGTTCATAGCTTATTCGGGAAAACTACTCATCCTAAAGAGTCCAGACTTATCTCATTTTAAAGGCTTTGAAATTTAAAATTATCATCGAAAGACCTTTTGCTTTAAATTCCTTTGAAGTGGATATTTTGATAAAAGTTCGATTAAATACGCTTATGGCCCTTACGGGAGAACTACTGTACATAATGAGACCAGACTAATTTCGTTTTTAAGATTTTGAAATAAAGAAAATTATTAAAGAAATTCGATCACTTTTGTGGCCCATACAGGAAAACTACTCATCCTAAAGATTCCAGACCTATTTCTTTTGATGTTGATGAAGTTTTAATAAAAGTTGCAGTACTAATAGTAGAACTATTGGACATAACGAGTCCAGACTCGTTTTCTGAGCTTTTGAACTAAGGAAAACTATGAAATAAGTTCAAGTAACAAAGTAAGAATTTCATGGCATATACAGAAAAACTACTCATCCTAAAGAGTCCAGACTTATCTCATTAAAGGTTTTTATATGTAGAATAATCATCGAAATCAGATAGATGAAAAAACCTTGATTTTCGTCAATATTCCTAAAAGTGGCGTTACCAGAAAAACTAGTTGACCAGATGAGCCCGGACTGGTTTCCCAGCACAACCTTTTGATAAACAAACGGTTTTGAATTGTTATGCTTTCTTCGTTTTGAAAATATTTAAATCTCATTTTGTGGATCCCCTAAATCCCATTAAGGGTGGATATAAGAGCGACTCCTTGAGATGGTCATATCGATCCGAAAGCTTCTCCGACCAGTTAATTGTCTCTCGAAGAGGGAAAGCAGGGGGACCCCCACACGCATCAAATATTCAAAACTGATACAGCCCTGGTAAAACCGCCGACCGTCCTATCGCTCCCCTGATTAGCTTTAGGGGAACGGGCTTTTCCTTGAAATAAATTAGAAAGAAGGAAAAAAAAAACGCGTCCTGAACACCTGAACCCCAAGAGGCTTAATGTCTTCCTAAATACCTTCTTAAAAAAAGAACGGACAAGTTATAAATAATGAAAGGAAAGCGACAAGAAAAGGGACGAAAAACGACAATGGGAGGCCAACGAAGCGAAACTGAAATGTCAAAATTTGGTCAGTTTGAGACTCTAAAATGAAGTCATTGTTGGACTGCTCGTGTCATAAGGGGGACCAGTTCCGGTCTCCTCGGCTTCCGGACTTCCAACCCCTCTTTAAACAATAGCAGCTTTAACCAATTAGGAGCGACTTATTGTGAGACAAACATCCTTTGTATAGATCAAACACTTCATTTTCCATTGTTTCTTTAAATAAAGCAAAACTAGAATCGGCCTATTTTTATAATATCGATTTTTCTTGGGAGCCCTTGAGTTCGAATTTCGGTGGGGGATCGTTATCAGGAGAAGTTGGTTATTGAGTTTTCCCCGCTTATCAGTTCGGTCCCCGCTTGGTAAGACTTTGCGACCCGAAAAGGGTGGGAGAACTTCCCTTCTCAAGATACCTCCGGTACAACCCGCTGGATTTATTGCACCTGGCGAAACCCCCTTCCGACTTTTTAACCGCAAAAACCTGTGACATGACTAGAACCGGAAGAAAAATCGTTTTCGTAAATCAGGAAGGCACTTACATCCATAATTTACACACTTTGTTCCTTGGCTTCTAAGACACTCAATGTTTACAATCATTCAGATTACTCCTCTTAAAAATAGTCCTAAAGTTCGCTACACGTTCGGAAACCTGGAAGCAAGATAGAAGGCATTTTTTCAGCTCTAGCCAGTTTTATGCCATTTTATACGTTTTTACACTATTTCGAGACAATTTTAGACCATTTTTACACAATTATTACACTTTTAGACCTTTTCTAGATAGATGAAAACCATTTTAGACAGTTTTCACATCATGTTAAACAGTTTTAGACCATTTCTAGACAGTTTCTTATTTATTTTTACAACTTTAGACCCTTTTAGACCGTTTTTACACCATTTTAGACTGTTTTAAACCAGGCTTACACCATCTTGGTCAGTTTTTACGCTATTTTAGACAGTTTGGGATCGTTTATAGATAGTTAGATAGTCCTAAAGTTCGCTACACGTTCGGAAACCTGGAAGCAAGATAGAAGGCATTTTTTCACCTCTAGCCAGTTTTTATGCCATTTTATACGTTTTTGCACTATTTTGAGACCATTTTAGACCATTTTTACACAGTTGATACACTTTTAGACCGTTTCTAGATGGTTTAAAACCTTTTTAGACAGTTTTCACATCATGTTAGACAGTTTTAGACCATTTCTAGACAGTTTCTTATTGATTTTTACAACTTTAGACCCTTTTAGACCGTTTTTACACCATTTTAGACTGTTTTAAAACAGGCTTACGCCGTCTTGGACAATTTTTACGCTATTTTAGACAGTTTGGGATCGTTTATAGATAGTTAGATAGTCCTAAAGTTCGCTACACGTTCGGAAACCTGGAAGCAAGATAGAAGGCATTTTTTCAGCTCTAGCCAGTTTTATGCCATTTTATACGTTTTTACACTATTTCGAGACAATTTTAGACCATTTTTACACAATTTTTACACTTTTAGACCTTTTCTAGATAGATTAAAACCTTTTTAGACAGTTTTCACATCATGTTAGACAGTTTTAGACCATTTCTAGACAGTTTCTTATTTATTTTTACAACTTTAGACCCTTTTAGACCGTTTTTACACCATTTTAGACTGTTTTAAACCAGGCTTACACCATCTTGGTCAGTTTTTACGCTATTTTAGACAGTTTGGGATCGTTTATAGATAGTTAGATAGTCCTAAAGTTCGCTACACGTTCGGAAACCTGGAAGCAAGATAGAAGGCATTTTTTCACCTCTAGCCAGTTTTTATGCCATTTTATACGTTTTTGCACTATTTTGAGACCATTTTAGACCATTTTTACACAGTTGATACACTTTTAGACCGTTTCTAGATGGTTTAAAAACCTTTTTAGACAGTTTTCACATCATGTTAGACAGTTTTAGACCATTTCTAGACAGTTTCTTATTGATTTTTACAACTTTAGACCCTTTTAGACCGTTTTTACACCATTTTAGACTGTTTTAAAACAGGCTTACGCCGTCTTGGACAATTTTTACGCTATTTTAGACAGTTTGGGATCGTTTATAGATAGTTAGATAGTCCTAAAGTTCGCTACACGTTCGGAAACCTGGAAGCAAGATAGAAGGCATTTTTTCAGCTCTAGCCAGTTTTATGCCATTTTATACGTTTTTACACTATTTTGAGACCATTTTAGACCATTTTTACACAATTTTTACACTTTTAGACCTTTTCTAGATAGATTAAAACCTTTTTAGAAAGTTTTCACATCATGTTAGATGGTTTTAGACCATTTCTAGACAGTTTCTTACTGATTTTAAACAACTTTAGATCCTGTTAGACTGTTTTTACACCATTTTAGACTGTTTCAAACCAGGCTTACACCATCTTGGGTAGTTTTTACGCTATTTTAGACAGTTTAGGAACGTTTATAGATGGCTAGATTAAACCTTGAATGTTTTAAAATAGAAAACTTGACTTCTGTATTGATTTTTTCCAAAATCAAAGGGTTTGATTACGGTAATTATTTAAATGCACCGAAATCGGCGTTGGGAGGGGTTTCTGAATGGAATCTGTCAGGCAATTACAGAAAAAGACTTTTCATAAATAAAACCTAAAGGGTTGGGGTAAGTCTTCCCCTAACTCGGACTCATGCTAATTTCTCTTCCCGACATTTTTTTTTCTTTTTGTTTCACTTAAAGATCTTGTAAATCAGTGTTTGCCTTGACGTCTGTCAAAGAGGATCAGCGAAAAAATCTTTTACTTCATTAGCAAAAAGGGGAGAAAAAAATTTTAGCTCATTTATTATTGAACAGTCTCATAATCCAGAAAAATAGACGTTTTGGCCCAGTGGTAGTGTGTTTTTGATGTTTAAACCTTGAACGTCTCAAATAAGGCAAAACTAATTTCGTTGTTAAATTTATGCTTTCTGAAATGAGCCCCTATCATTGACTCTTCATGTTTACTTAACCGTAATAATTATAATTGTCAAAGAAGGGAGAGTGTGTTGTGATTCGCCTCGGGCCATGTTTTAGCTAAATAGTCGTTCATTATAGAAGGAATACGACGGGAAAGGGGTTGCCTGTATGCTCTAATAAGAGGAAAAGGTCTCTAATGAACCACACGGGGAGTGTGTCTCCTTCCTATTAGGTAAATTACAGTTTGACATCGTGTATGTTGAGGGTAAGAAAACGTCGGGCGCGTAATTACAGATACCCCGTAGCCCTTGGCAACCCGACCCCCAAAAACGCCTCAGACGTCACATTTTATTAGTCCAATTATTTTTAAAAAAGAAACCTAAAAAACACCTGTTAGCCACATATACCTTCAACAGGTTACAGGTCCTTTTACCGTCGTTTTACATTTTTAAAACCGACATTTCCACCCTTCTGAACCCTTCCCTTTTAATAAAAAAAAAACCTAATGTGTGTAATGGATATAATCCGTTTAGGAAGCTGGAGTAATATAAATGATTTATCATTCAACCCTTTTTTTATAAGGGAATTGAATCAAGCGATATTATCATCGAGTGCGGTGTGCAAGAATAGCACGAAACTGGTGAAGCGTGTAACCAGATAGTAATGCAAGGAGTGTTTCAGTTTGCGGGTAACGCCCGCAAATCATTCACCCGAGTAAACACGCTAAGATCTTCATGAAAAGCGATTCGATGGGTAAAGAGGGGGGGGGGACCTCTTTTCGTTCTCTACTCGGGTCCCTCTTTTCTCTCTTTTCTAATTGTCATGACGGTTCTTGATGAGTTCGCACCCCTATCCCTGATGAATAAATCTTCTGTTTGATCGCCATTCTTACCCTTTAAATTGTCATCCCCCCCCCCACAACCGGTGACGTCTCGAAATCAAACCTCGGATTCCCTTTGAAGGAAAACTTTCTTAATCTAAGGTTTAAATCAGTAATTTTTCACAAAAGTCGGATTCACTGGAATGTGTGATTCCACATTTGAATAATATCTTATACCTATATACGTATGCTGGAGCTAAAAAAAGGCCTGGTTTGGACTGGTCTGGTAGGGTCTGGTCTGCTCTAGTCAGGTCTGGTCTGCTCTGGTCTAGTCTGGTCTGGTCTGCTCCGGACTGCAAGGGTCTGGTTTGGTCTGGTTTGGTCTGGTTTGGTCCGGTTTGGTCCGGTTTGGTCCGGTTTGGTCCGGATTGGTCCGGTTTGGTCCGGTCTGGTCCGGTCTGGTCCGGTTTGGTCAGGTTTGGTCTGGTTTGGTCTGGTTTGGTCTGGTTTGGTCTGTTTTGGTCTGGTTTGGTCTGGTTTGGTCTGGTTTGGTCTGGTTTGGTCTGGTTTGGTCTGGTTTGGTCTGGTTTGGTCTGGTTTGGTCTGGTTTGGTCTGGTTTGGTCTGGTTTGGTCTGGTTTGGTCTGGTTTGGTCTGGTTTGGTCTGGTTTGGTCTGGTTTGGTCTGGTTTGGTCTGGTTTGGTCTGGTTTGGTCTGGTTTGGTCTGGTTTGGTCTGGTTTGGTCTGGTTTGGTCTGGTTTGGTCTGGTTTGGTCTGGTTTGGTCTGGTTTGGTCTGGTTTGGTCTGGTTTGGTCTGGTTTGGTCTGGTTTGGTCTGGTTTGGTCTGGTTTGGTCTGGTTTGGTCTGGTTTGGTCTGGTTTGGTCTGGTTTGGTCTGGTTTGGTCTGGTTTGGTCTGGTTTGGTCTGGTTTGGTCTGGTTTGGTCTGGTTTGGTCTGGTTTGGTCTGGTTTGGTCTGGTTTGGTCTGGTTTGGTCTGGTTTGGTCTGGTTTGGTCTGGTTTGGTCTGTTTTGGTCTGGTTTGGTCCGGTTTGGTATGGTTTGGTATGGTTTGGTCTCGTTTGGTCTGTTCTGGTCTGCTCTGCTCTGGTTCTCTGGTACCTCTACATTGACCCAACACACTCCTTCGATTGAACATGATTTTTTGGTCTTAAGATTTGTTTATTTCCCGAGAGTTCCTTATAAAAAATCTTATCTCCCTTATGATAATTTAGGGGTCTTTGTTTAGAGATTTATGAGAAATGTGCAATATCCTTCTGATATACAATTAGGATGTGGCCGCGCTTAAGTCTGGGATAAGGGTGGTTAATATCTTGCCGGGAAGGTATAGATTAAGCCCGGGGAGTCCTTATATAAGGAGGTTCGAGGAAGAAGGGGGAAGGGAAGGGAAGGACGTTTGTAGCAGTTAGATTAGGCATTCGCTTTCCCCGGGCCTAAACACTTCCCCGAGTCCTAAGTTAGACCCCGAGATTAACCAAGCTCCACCAGACATATCTAATTCGAGAGAACATTCAAACCCATCTCTTGGGAACACCTCTCTTAATTCACACTCAGCGACATTTCAAGAAAAGGGATCATAAAATCTACTTGTCAAGTCGAAAACGTTTTCCGCGAGGGGCGCCCTTTCCCATTAGCGACGGGGGGAGGGCTTTTAATTAATATAATTTGAATTACTTCCCCCTTAAAACTTTAAAGCCTTAGAAAAAATTAGTTTAAAATTCGCTTAGATGAAAACAAACTGAGACGTCTGGATAAATATTTAAGCTAAAAAAGATCGATTCGTATGCTCTAAAGTCTTTAAATCAGGTTAAAGCTTTCAATATGTCCACAACGAAGAGTATAAACAGTGTTGAGTCAACAGAGTGTCGGATGTTTGTCAACTCTCCCATTAGAGATGAGGGTGGTTGACGGGAGCGTTATTTATTTGTTCAAGGCTCAGTAAAGGACTTTATGGACCGGGTGGGGGCGATGTCAAGCTCTTTGACTCCCGCGCGTGTTAATTCGTGAAACCTTTTCATCCCCTAACTCATGGATTAGAGCCATTCAAAACAATTAAATGGAAAACAGGTAGCCCTATGTAATCATAGAATTAGGATTTTTAGTCAACTAGTGGGATTTTCGGAATTTAAACATTTGCGAATGGTTATCTACATATGGAGCTACGGGTTTAATGCTAAGGGAGAGAAGTCGTATCCTTGATAAGATTACCTCAGCTAAAGGGATGCACCGCTGCACCACAACCCTCTCCCTAAATATCCTCTTTTAATCCTGTAAACCAGCCTCAAGGGGGATAATTACCCTCTGTCTTACTGAATTACTGCTCTTCTCCCACCTTAGTCACTCCCTTAATAGTTTTCCATCCCCTCGAGCTAAGACACCGTATTTGCCACGTTGAAATAATAACTAGGAAAAGTTTAAAAAGAGTTTTAGGAGGTCATGAGTTCCAATTTCCTTTTACTGGAAACTAGACACTTGGGTACCTTCGACGCTCTTGCTATTCTAACTTCAAAGTATGCGTTTTTTGGTTTTTTTGCAAATAACTCGAAAACTACGCACCCTAGCGAAATAATTAATAAAATCAAGATGAAAGCCCGTAAAATATGCTACAAAAAATGTTTAGTCGTTTTTTCTCTAGGAACTATAGTTAAGGAGATGTGGAAGGGAAAAGAGTGCTCTATGAAGGGGAAAAAAAAGAAAGATTTTTAAAACGTATGGAAAAAAGATAAAGTAAAGATGGGGGTTGATATGTTGAAGTTTCTTCTTTATATATTAGCCTTCTTTGTGAAAGAAAAAAGAAGGGAGTTGGAGAAAAACTCATATTTGGACAGGAGAGAAGGGTGGATTCCTAGATTGAAATTTATTTTCAATGTCTGAGCCTCGAGAGTGAGACTCTAATGGCCCTCACCCCACACGTTTTCCATTTCGAAGCTTGGGGGGGAAGAAGGTTTCACCTACATCACCTCACTTTTCTCGGAGACCTTGTCTCCATTTGCATACCCCGTCAGCTGCTAGGGCGAGAAACAATGAACCGAGGATTTTCCGGGGAAGGTTCGGGGGGGCTTGAAAATGATATGCATTTCAAATCACGGCGACTTCCCAGAGAGCCTCGGAAAAGGGAATAATCTCACATGTGAGGGCTTCCCTGAGGTTAATTTAAATTCTAGAAGCATTATTTTCAAACAAGTGGATTCAACGCATCTCCAGCTGTCTTCACAATCCTCTCACAACTTTATTACCCCCTTTCTATAAATAAAGTTTAATCCAATGGAAAAGTTTACTAAAAAGCAATTTCGTATATTGGAAGCAGGAGCCTTTTGTCTATCTGACCTTGATCTCAGATGTCAAAGGGACGATTTCATTACAAATCTTGTGGAAACATTGAAAAAAAATTCCACCTAGAAATGCTGACCTGTTGATAATTTTTACCGTGACGAAACTCGGATATACATGTTGACAGTATCGGGGGGGCTGAAGGCACCGAAAAAGAATGAAAAGTTGGGCAGGAGGGCTTCGGTGGGGGGGTCTTACAAAAGAAAAGCGCCCTGGTTTGAGCGACACTTTGCAAATGAGCCACAAAGTGATCGGAGAGAGGTTGAACAGAGGAAATTAAACGTCAGCGGAGCGCATCACACATGCCCCCCTTTCCAGCGAAAAGCTCCCTCCGTATTTTCCCTTCCAGTTTCACCCCTCCTACCGTAAAACTGGTAACTTTTAAACTTTTTGATCGATAGCCTCACTCTCATTTGTTTAGAACCTACCTTTTCGCTTAATGTTGAATCATTTCCTATTCCTCAATTTCCTCCCACAAAATTACTCCTTGATAGCATCTTTTTGGCAATTAACTTGCTCAAAAAGAAAGTTATTGGATTATCCTCAAATTTGAGAATTTGGTAATGGAGGACCATTGCTCTTTGACCCCGTCCAGCCGACACTTTTTTGTCGGATGGCCGCAATTTTTAACAATTTTTCAACGGATTTCCATGGTTTTGGGAGGTTGGGTGAGGTGGGGGTGGTAGGGGAGGTAGGGGAAAATGGATTTCGGGGGAGGTTGGGTGAGGTGGGGGCTGTAGGAAAGGTAGGGGGAAGGGATTTCGGGGGAGATCAGAGAATTTTGAAACGGATCAGGGGATTTTGAGGGATTTTTGGGGAGTTTGAGCGATTTTGGGGGAGATCATAGGAGTTTAAGGGAATTTGGGTAGATCAGGGGAGTTTGGGGGATTTGGGGGAGATCAGGGAAGTTTGAGGGATTGGGGGGGGATATCGGAGTTTGAGGGGTTTTGGGTAGATCAGGGGAGTTTGAGGGATTTTAGGTAGATCATCGGAGTTCCAGGGATTTCGGGTAGATCATCGGAGTTTGAGGGATTTTGGAGGAGATGAGGGGAGTTTGAGATATTTTGAGGGCGAGTTTGAGAGATTTGGGGGGATCATCGGAGTTTGAGGGATTTTGGAGGAGATCATGGGAGTTTGGGGAATTTGGGGGAGATCAGGGGAGTTTGGGGGGATTTGGGGGAGATCTGGGGAGTTAGGGATTTCGGGTAGATCAGGGAAGCTTAAGGGATTTTGGGGGAGATCATGGGAGTTTGAGGGAATTTGGGTAGATCATCGGAGTTTGAGGGATTTTTGAGGAGATCAGGGGAGTTAAAGGGATTTTGGGTAGATCAGGGGAGTTTGAGGGATTTTGGGGAGATCAGGGGAGTTTGAGGGATTTTGGGGGAGATCAGGGGAGTTTGAGGGATTTTTGGGGAGATCAGGGGAGTTTGAGGGATTTTGAGGGAGATCAGGGGAGTTTGAGGGATTGTGAGGGAGATCAGGGGAGTTTAAGGGATTTTGGGTAGATCAGGGGAGTTTGAGGGATTTTGAGGGAGATCAGGGGAGTTTGAGGGATTGTGAGAGAGATCAGGAGAGTTTAAGGGATTGTGAGGGAGATCAGGGGAGTTCAAGGGATTGTGAGGGAGATCAGGGGAGTTCAAGGGATTTTGGGTAGATCAGGGGAGTTTGAGGGATTTTGAGGGAGATCAGGGGAGTTTGAGGGATTTTGAGGGAGATCAGGGGAGTTTGAGGGATTGTGAGGGAGATCAGGGGAGTTTAAGGGATTTTGGGTAGATCAGGGGAGTTTGAGGGATTTTGGGTAGATCAGGATAGTTTGAGGGGTTTATGTACTCATCGAACTTAAAGGGGTTTTGGGGGAGATCAGGGAAGTTGGTGTTTGTGGAGAGGTCTTTGGAGCCCCAAATTTTTAAAAAATTCTAGCTACGCTGTTCCTCCTCCATTTTTTTCCTTTTGTAGCCACGAAAACTATTTTTTTTATCACCTAATTATGTAGATCATTCATTTTTAGATGGCAGAGCCAGAAAGCTAAAAAAAAAGTTTTTTACCCCCTGGAGAGATTAGAAGCAGCCTTCCGACAATTAGCTGTTTACTAATGACTCTAATGAGATCCCCGGTGTCCTTTATTTCCTTCTTGGGGGACGAAAAGAAGCCGGGCGTCTTTTAATTATCAGCGAAGGGTATTTGAGTTTCGAACGGGTCGAGGATGTTGACATTTAACTTATACACTATTTATAGGGTTGGAAAGGAGCTAATGACTTAGGTGAGTCCTTTGATCAAGAAATTCTTAATTGAAAAAGTTTAAATAAATATAAAAAAAAAAATTCTGGACTTTTTTTAGCACGTTGTCCTGCTAATTAACGCTTTAGCCTAAGGCAAAGTGCCAACTCAGTCTCCCCATTTCACCCTCCGTCGAGACTCTCACACCCTCGTCTGGCTGTAAATCTGCCGGACACGTTTTATTTCCACAACTTTAACTCTCGCCCCCATTCCGATTTTCTGGCGGGTCGAGGGGGGCCTCAGCGTCGGGAATTATAACGGCCCCTTTCCCCAGGACTTGTAAATCAGCGGTGCGGAACCCGCGCGGAAATTAACAATTTGAGGACCGTAACTCAGGTGACGGTCGAGACCCTTTTTTCGACCTCTGCGGGAGACAGAAATTAATTATTTTAAGTGGTGAAAAGGGGAAAAACGTGAAAATGGACAAAAGGCTTCTTTTAGAGAAGGATAAACACAATAAAAACTATTAAACACTTCACTCAAAGAGTTAAAAACCATCCAGCACCATTCTTTGGTCCATTTTTGAACGATACAAGTCACATTTATCCCTTACATAACCCCAGGGGAATGAGACAATGGGGCTCCTCACATTCGGAATGCTTCAAAGGGTTAAAAACCATCCAGCAACATTCCTTGGTCCATTTTTGAACGTCACATTTATCCCTTACCTAACCCCAGGGGAATGAGACAATTGGGCTCCTCAAATTCGGAATGCACTCAAAGGGTTAAGAACTATCCAGAAACATTCTTTGGTCCATTTTTGAACTATACAAGTCCTATTTATCTTTTACCTACCTCAGGGGAATGAGACAATGGGGCTCCTCAAATTCGGAATGCTTCAAAGGGTTAAAAACCATCCAGCAACTTTGGTCCATTTTTGAACAATACAAGTCCCATTTATCCCTCACCTTCACCCAGGGGAATGAGACAAGGGGACTCCTCAAATCAACATTCTGCCTAAGTCTCTTAAATTCACGTAAAAATCCAATTTATGCCTTAAAAACCCCAAAATCAACCTTTTAGCAAATTTTGTCTCTGATAATCCTAATATCAACCAATTTTCTGTCTAAATTCCCAAAAATGTGAAAATTTCTGGCTAAAACCCAAAAATCAGCATTTAGAAGCCAACTTTTTGTCTCACAAATTGACAATCAACATTTAAAAACAACAAATTTTCTGTCTGATCTCCCGAAAGTTACATAAAAAGCGGAGAAACCTCAAATTTTGGCTTAACTTTATTCAAAAACGACAAAATGTTCAGTTTATATCCCCAAAATCACCTAAACATCCACTATGTGGCTGAAAAAAACCAAAAGTGACGCATGTTTGGTCGAATTCTCCAAAAAGACAGAAAAAAGCCTTAGGGCTGTCTAGTCTCCCTTAAGGGTTGGTTGACCATGACCTCCCTTTGTGGGTCATGAGCCATTCTTTCAACAATGAGAGCCAAAATTTCTGATTTTCATCTCAAAAGAAAGTTAAAAATTCCATAAAGAAATGCTTGGGCTTAATTTTTTCAATTACTCCTTAAGAAAAAGTTCTTTAGACGTCAAAAATTCCAAAAATCAATAAACAACCCTTTTCTACATGCCTCAAAATCCACGGTTTTCCCGTAAACTTTCATTAAAACGGCGGTTCTCCCTAATGAGCTCTAGAAGGGACTTAATTTCTTTCTAAACCCGTTCCCCCTTCCATCTTCGGTAAACTCTTGAATATTTTAAGCCCCCAAGAAAGCTACTCGGCTCGTATTCCCGATTCCCGGTTAACTACCTTATAATTGAAACGAATTTTATAATCAACGTGGAAATAATAAGGGAAATTTTTTTTTCTCGCCGCCCTGAAAATAAAAGGCGATGTGATATAAAGAGCAAGGGTGGTTTTCTCGAATGCTCTCTGTCTCTTTTACTCTCTCCCTCAACTTCTCCCCGTTCGCTCGATCAATACAGAAACTTTGGCGTTTCTACTTAGCAAAGTTTTGGCGGAGTGGCGGAACTTTGGCCGGCAGAAACTTGCTCATTGAAATTACCCTCCCCACCAGACCCTTTTCGCTCCCCCTTCTAACCCGAAGCATCTCTTCCAGTCTTTCACAAAATCCTTTTCCAACACGTGACCTATTTCGAAATATTTAAAAATAAAAAAATCTTTTATAAAAAATAAATCTCCCCTTTTAATCTTTTTTTTTAGGGAGGAAAAAAACAAAAGCCCCTAAGAAGTGTCTGTCATTGATATGATGAACTTTTAATCACCCTCTCATAAACGGATTGAAAGAATCTTCTTTCATAGGCCCTCCAGGCTTGAGGCTAAATGAGACCGGGAGGGCTTTTTTTTTAAATACCTTCATCCCCTTGGGAAGGCACTTGAAGGAGACGCCTTGGACCGATTTAGCTTGTTAATGGATCCAGCATTATACAGTAACTGCTTTAATCTTTTTTTTTCCACCCTTACCTTTTAAGTCCAAAATCTTATCAGCATCACGATTTTTTAAATACTTTCTAAACAATTAAAATCGATTTTTAAAACGACATTTTTAACCTTAACCCGTGGAAAAGTTTGAGATGCAATAATTTTTCGAAGTCTTAACTCCTAAAGGACCAATCAACTTCGAATTTTTTGAATTTTGTTTGCACTAACAAGGGGAGGTCACAGTCATGTAACCTCAGATCTTGAGATTTTGTGGTTTTAAACCTTAAAACAGTAAGTACTTCGTATCCGAGGGTATCTGTGAATGGGCCTCAGGAAGCCTAGGAAAATTTTTCGAAAATTAGCAAATGTGATATCGATTTTAATGCAAACTTGCACGAGAAATACGATTAAGGAATTAATTAATAAAATTTAAGAAAAGAGTTGGTCACTGGGGAAGGGGGTAATTGGGGAAAAGAGTAGGGAATTGGGTAAAAGAGTAGGTAATTGGGGAAAAGAGTAGGTAATTGGGGAAAAGAGTAGGTAATTGGGTAAAAGAGTAGGTAATTGGGGAAAAGAGTAGGTAATTGGGGAAGGGGTATTTGGGGAAGGGGTAATAGGGGATGCTGGTAACTGGAGAAGGGGTAATTAGGGAAGGCGGTAATTGGGGAAAAGAGTAGGTAACTGGGGAAAGGGGTAATAGGGGAAGGTGGTAACCGGGGAAGGGGTAATTGGGGAAGGCGGTAATTGGGGAAAAGAGTAGGTAACTGGGGAAAGGGGTAATAGGGGAAGGTGGTAACTGGGGAAGGGGTAATTGGGGAAGGCGGTAATTGGGGAAAAGAGTAGGTAACTGGGGAAAGGGTAATAGGGGGAGGTGGTAACTGGAGAAGGGGTAATTGGGGAAGGCGGTAATTGGGGAAAAGAGTAGGTAACTGGGGAAAGGGTAATAGGGGGAGGTGGTAACTGGAGAAGGGGTAATTGAGGAAGGGGGTGTTGGGGAAAAGATTAGGTAATTGGGGAAGTGGTAATTGGGAAGGGTAATAGGGGAGTGGTAATGGAGAAGGGGTAATAGGGGAAGGTGGTAACTGGAGAAGGGGTAATTGGGGGAAGGGATATTGGGGAAGGGGTAATGGGGTATGGTGGTAACTGAGAAGGGGTAATTGGGGAAAAGAGTAGGTAACTGGGGAAAGGGTAATAGGGGGAGGTGGTAACTGGATAAGGGGTAAGGGGGTAATTGGGGAAAAGAGTAGGTAACTGGGGAAAGGGTAATAGGGGGAGGTGGTAACTGGAGAAGGGGTAATTGAGGAAGGGGGTGATTGGGGAAAAGATTAGGTAATTGGGGAAGTGGTAATTGGGGAAGGGTTAATAGGGGAAGGTGATAACTGGAGAAGGGGTAATAGGGGAAGGTGGTAACTGGAGAAGGGGTAATTGGGGAAGGGATATTTGGCGAAGGGGTAATAGGGTATGGTGGTAACTGGAGAAGGGGTAATTGGGGAAGGCGTTAATTGGGGAAAAGAGTAGGTAAATGGGGAAAGGGTAATAGGGGAAGGTGGTAACTGGAGAAGGGGTAATAGGGGGAAAGAGTAGGTAATTGGGGAAGGGGTAGTTTGGGACGGAGTAATAGGGGAAGGTGGTAACTGGTGAAGGGGTAATAGGATAAGGGGTTTTTGGGGAAAGGGTAATATGGGAAGGTAAAACGACGGGGGAAGGGGGTAATTTTGGAAAAGAGTGGGTAATTGGGGAAGGGGTAAATGTGCAAGGGGGTAATTGGGTAAAAGATTAGGTAATTGCGGATTGGGGTAATTGGGGAAAAGGGTATTTGAGAAGGTGCTAGTTGGGAAGGTTGTAGTACCATTAGGTAGGACTTAAGAGACAGTTTATTGAAGGGAAAGTCGAAATTAGATGTGGAGTTGGAGATGAAAAGCTAAATTTTACTTTATTTTCTTAAGTAGGTTGAGGTTTCAGATAGATTTTAGAAGCCGTTTTGACTCTCTAGTCAGAAGGTTTCTCTCTCCATCTCGGTGAGAGTGGGCAACGACCCTTTTCGGAACCAGTGGGCACGGTTTCACGGTTAGTATTCTAGGCCTAAGGCCACTATTAACCCTTCCTTCATTAAACTTGTACGAAACTTAATTGTGCCAATTAGGTCTCAAATGGAAATCATTTTGAAATGTTGAAAACATCGAAAAGGGTTGTTTATATAGGAAAAATTGAAAATTGCATTTTGTATTTTTACGTAGGATCTATGCGTTGGGCGGCGTTGTTCTCCCAGAGCACAGGGCAAACATAAAAAGGCTTGTTTTTCGCTTGTGAGGGTTCAAAACGTACGGCAATAAAAATATTCTGGGTGGGTGTAAATAAAATCGGTCACTACACGTCGACCCCAATCGCACAAGGCCCCATATTAATTGGGGATGGCGATGAATAAAACACAACCTCCGCTTTTTGCCTCTCCCCATGAGTCCCACGGGAGAAAAAAGGGGGAAAAAGTGGAAAAACTGTGGAAGAGATGTTGAACGAGGGGGGTGCCTTTCGAGATAAAAAGTGAAAAAAACACACTTGTTACACATTCAGGAAACCTGGGGTTTTTAGGCGTTTTTAAATTATTTCAGTCTCCTGAGGACACTATGAAATCTTTATTCCGTTCCGTACACTCTTCCGGTTGAATTTTAAACGCTCACCAACATAATTGATATTGGCGGAAGGGCTTTTCCGGGAGTGATTGTCATGTAGGAGCCGTGTTATTTAGCTAAGGTCTTCCCTAATCAAGTTAGACCCTTCTCGTTGATTGGCACGAGGGGTTGCACCCGGATTCTGGGGGTTGTGAAAAATTTATTGTTAACCTTCAAGTAATGAGGGCTGACCCAAAGCAAACCTCCCTTTACAATTAACCTGTCTATGTACACCCTCTAATCAACAACGACTCAAGTCTGAGCCAATCTCATTTTTAACCCTTCATAAAGCCAGGAAATTATCCCCATGGAACCAAAGGGGAGGTTAGAACCAATTCTTAGAATGCCTCATCTTAGTTTATACCATAAATCATCAATTTTAAATAGAAATGAAGCTTTTTAACAGATTATTGGAACAGAAATTGGCATGTTTGCCTGCATCCTAGTGTCGATAATAGGTGGTTTTATCTACATTTGAGATCATTAGGACAATAATAGGCTGCTGAATTAAAACAGTAATGTTGACCTACAATAAGCGTATTTATTGGCAGCTTTGAGCATTTGGACGAAACAATTGACTTTTTCTAACCTTCCAGTGGATTGAGACAGTAATAGGCATGTTTATCTACAGTCTAGTGTCCATAATGGGTGGTTTTATCTACATTATGGCAGAAATAGACTGTTTATCTATCTTCCAGTGGATTAGGACAGTAAGAGGCATGTCTACCTACATTCTAGTGACGGCAATAAGCGTATTTGTCGGCAGCTTTGAGCATTAGGACGAAATAATTGACTTTTTCGAACCTTCCAGTTGATTGAGACAGTAATAGGTATGTTTATCTACATTCTAGTGTCCATAATAGGTGGTTTTATCAACATTATGGCAGAAATATACTGTTTATCCATCTTCCAGTGGATTAGGACAGTAAGAGGCATGTCTACCTACATTCTAGTGACGGCAATAAGCGTATTTATCGGCAGTTTTGTGCATTGGGACTATATAATTGACTTTTCTTACCTTCCAGTTGATTGAGACAGTAATAGGCATGTTTATCTCATTCTAGTGTCCATAATAGGTGGTTTTATCAACATTATGGCAGAAATAGACTGTTTATCTATCTTCCAGTGGATTAGGACAGTAAGAGGCATGTCTACCTACATTCTAGTGACGGCAATAAGCGTATTTATTGGCAGCTTTGTGCATTTGGACGAAACAATTGACTTTTTCTAACCTTCCAGTGGATTGAGACAGTAATAGGCATGTTTATCTACATTCTAGTGTCCATAATGGGTGGTTTTATCAACATTATGGCAGAAATAGACTGTTTATCTATCTTCCAGTGGATTAGGACAGTAAGAGGCATGTCTACCTACATTCTAGTGACGGCAATAAGCGTATTTATCGGCAGTTTTGTGCATTGGGACTATATAATTGACTTTTCCTTACCTTCCAGTTGATTGAGACAGTAATAGGCATGTTTATCTACATTCTAGTGTCCATAATGGGTGGTTTTATCAACATTATGGCAGAAATAGACTGTTTATCTATCTTCCAGTGGATTAGGACAGTAAGAGGCATGTCTACCTACATTCTAGTGACGGCAATAAGCGTATTTATTGGCAGCTTTGTGCATTTGGACGAAATAATTGACTTTTTCTAACCTTCCAGTGGATTGAGACAGTAATAGGCATGTTTATCTACATTCTAGTGTCCATAATGGGTGGTTTTATCAACATTATGGCAGAAATAGACTGTTTATCTATCTTCCAGGGTTAGGACAGTAGAGGGCATGTCTACCTACATTCTAGTGACGGCATAAGGTATTTATTGCAGCTTTGTGCATTTGGCGAAATATTGATTTTTTCAACTTCAGTGATTGAGACAGTAATAGGCTGTTTACTTCATTCTAGTGTCCATAATGGTGGTTTTATCAACATTATGCAGAAATAGACTGTTTATCTATCTCCAGTGATTAGGACTTAAGAGGCGTACTCTACATTCCAGTGATGCAATAGCGTTTTATCGGCAGCTTTGTGCATTTGGACGAAATAATTGACTTTTTCTAACCTTCCAGTTGATTGAGACAGTAATATGCATGTTTATTTACATTCTAGAGACCATAATAAGCGGTTTTATCTATATTTGAGTGCATCAGGGCAGTAATAGACTATTTATCTATCTTCCAGTGGATTAAGACAGTAAGAGGCATATTCTAGTGGCAGCAATAAGAGTAAAGGGCATGTTTATCTACATTCTAGTGTCGATAATAGGTGGTTTTATCTACATTTGAGGTCATTAGGACAATAATAGTCTGATTTTCTATCTCAGCATGAATTAGAACAGTAATAGGCATGTTTATCTACTTTCTAGTGGCATCAATAAGCATATTTATGTGAGGTTTAGTGCATTAGGAAGGTAAATAATTGACTTTTTCTTACCTTCCAGTAGATTGAGACAGTAATAGGCATGTTTATATACATTCTAGTGACCATAATAAGCTGTTTTATCTATATTTGAGTGCATCAGGGCAGTAATAGACTATTTATCTATCTTCCAGTGGATTAAGACAGTAAGAGGCATATTAACCTACATTCTAGTGGCAACAATAAGAGTAAAGGGCATGTTTATCTACAATCTATCGACAGTAATTAGCGTTTTTACCTACATTTGAGTGTATTAATCCATGAATCGAAGGAAGCATAAGTTTTTTCCCACATTTCAATGTATAAAGGCGGAAAATTAGCGTTTTTTTCACGCTTCCCTCAACCTACGAAACTCCCCTCTTTGATTTTCTTGTATTTAAACATAAATTAAATTAAACTTTGTTTGGTCGATTAATGTCGGTTTTAAAATCAATTAGATATGAAAAGAAAATTGAGTGAATAAATGACTGGAGAGTCCTTATGGCTTAATATACTCTTTGAAAAAATAAGGGGAGGCTTGAAAAAAAGAGGCCACAATATTTATATAGCTAATCAATTTCCTTTGATATAAAAAGGGGCCCAACAAGTTAATGCCCGTATTGACTTCGTCCACGTCAACATCATCAAAGCCTTTTTTCCCCCCTTGGAGTTATTTTTTCAAGGGTGGGCGCAATATCACGTCAGCCCCGATAATTTAATTAAGCTTTTAGCTCCGTTTTCCTGGCCGAAGGAAAAAAAGAGGGCCGAGGCATCAGTCACCTTCCCACAAACAGGGTCTCTCCCTTTTACCTATCAAACACAAAGGAAATTAAAAACTCCCCCCTTTCTTAAGAGTACCTTTTATGGTTTTAATAACAGTCAAAGGAGGTGGAGGGGGGAGAAATTAAAAACAAAAATGTGAGTAAAAAAAATTTTTTTTTAAAAAGGAACCTCCTCTGTAACAAGCATAAACGCTAAGTGGCACATAATAAAAATCCCCCTTCCCTTTGATGTCTCAATGGAATTATTCTCAGATATAATGGTTTTAAAAACATTATTTGCAAAAAACTAAAAAATAATAAAAATTTTGATCCAGGGGCGGGGGTGGTGTCACCCCATTAAAGAAAAAATTCGAATTATCATAAAGTTGTTATCAATTCCCATGGTAAATGGCACGAGGAATCATATAAAATCAACGAAAAAATTCTAAGACAAGTATTTTTTGAGTTATTTCAGATTTCGTAAAGTCGGTCCTTG
Source organism: Orius laevigatus (assembly GCA_018703685.1). Lineage (NCBI taxonomy): Eukaryota > Metazoa > Arthropoda > Insecta > Hemiptera > Anthocoridae > Orius > Orius laevigatus. The sequence goes on from JAGWEN010000293.1 coordinate 55,296, forward strand.
AGTGAAAAAAAATCAAAACGATGTTGAAAAATGCCAAGTATTTAGAGTAATCTCATTTGAAAGTGTGAAGACATTTGGGTCCCTTAAGAGCCTTTCGCATACTTGGCTTTGGAAGATCCTGGTCATTGCGTTAATTGGCAAACATTTGGGTTTTCCTAAAACCTTGGGCTAGTATCACATCAAATACCTAAGAGCAATTTGCATTTATATTATGTCTCCACCCCGAGAGACCCCATCCCCTTATTATACTAAATTATTTATACTTGCATTCTCCTTCCTCATTTACTCCATAAATATAGAGGACACTTTTTTTGAATTATTTATAATAAAGAAAAAAAAATATCTTAAATATATAATTGTGTGGATTTGCCCGAGTGTGACGATGGTATTGATTATCGAGGAAGAGGGGGGCCCCAAAGTAAAGTTTGTACTAGCCCGCCCTGCTTCCCCCCCGAACCCAGCGGAGTTAGGAAAGTTTATAATGACTTTGTATGACGTCACCGCTCCCTAACATCGATCCAGGGAAACGGTCAACGCCTTCCTTTTATACCTTTTTTTAGGCGAAAAACGTGGACGTTTTCTGATTGATAGTTCGCGATTTGTCCACGACATGGTGGGGGGGTCTTCAAACTAAGTTTAGGGGGGTCTACGAAGGAAGTTTTGAAACTGAAATTGTTTACTTTCTCGTCTCAACTTTTTGAATGATTCAATTCAATATTCATGTTGGAAACTTGACGTTTGTGATCATCCTTACGCTTTCATTCTTGCCTCTTCTAAACAGTGGCAACAGCAAAGGGTCTAATGTCTGGGCATGGTTAACCGGAAAACTTTCTTCTGATGTCAATAACCTTCCGACTGGCCCAGTAATTTTCCTGAGGTACTCAACAGCACATCGACAATTTCCAAAATGGAAAAAGACGTTCAAAATATCATCATTCCAAAGTTAACTATCCGCATTACCTAGTTATAGTCAATGATGTTAATCGTTTGAAAGGAAGGGTGCAATTATATCAATGGTAGGGGTGTGTTTGCCGTATCTATTTACAGAGAGGATATCGGGATCCAATTGTGTGCGTACGTGTATTAGGAGGTAATTAGCGATGTTTGTCGGCTTCAACCACGCGTGCCTCCCCGATACCTTGCGGCTTCACACCACTCCGCACACAGACAACAAACAAACCTCACTCATTACTGTTTCAGAAGGCGTCATCAATTACCCTCCCACTTGGAACGCTTCGTTCATCTGAATTTTTTAAAAAGAGACATTTTTCGTAGGTAAATTCCATGTCAGGAGGCTCCCTTGAGGTCGTTAAGGGTCGAAAAATGCCGTTCAACAGGTGGCCCTAGAGCGCTTCTATCAATCTCTCTTTGTTTCCCTTCCCCCCACCTTTTTTTTTGTTGCATACTTGATAACGCTCTTTTTTCACCAAAGGCGTATCTCGAACGGATGCATTTCGTGCAACGTCATTTTAAAATATGAAAAGGGAAACCTCCCCTCTATACGAAAGTTGCCGAAAATTTCCACTGAACAATGACGCCCGGACCAAACTCATGAATACGTTTTGACCCCGAAATTTAAACCAAGATAAAATGCAGCTTTGTCCTATAAAACTTTTTTTGATTTTGAAGACTATTGATTGACATTTTTCAAAACGTTTGTTGACGTTTGTAGGAAATAGAAGAGAGGGGGTGACGTCACGTACCCGATAGAAGTACTGAAGCGGGAGCCGGTACCAAGCACTAAAGGAAATCCTGTTCGGAAATGAACCGTCTTTCATAATTATTTTGACAACTCGAAAACCCAGTTTCCGACAGAAAATCGTGTATTTCGATAAGACATTTTCTCATTTTCGCCGTTCAAATCGATTTTCAAAAAGACAAAATCCTGGATAAATTATCCATATGAGAAATGTGAGGAGGGGAAGTCTAAAAACGTCTGAAAAAGACAGAACCCCTTCGAAGTTTAGGGTAGGGGAGATGAACAAACCTTACCTTTAATTAAATAACTCCCAGATATGAAAATTACCCTTGCACTTACTCCTTATCTAATATGGCTCATATATATCATTTCCGTACGTGAGTTACTTACGTTCTAAAGGGGTAAAAACCATATTAACCCGAAGGGCTTCATTACTCGACTGTTTTTGTTATAGTCAACAGCTCCGGGACCTCCTAAAGCTTTAGGTTAGTTCCAGAGGTCCTGGGTTCGATTTTCAGTTACAGGAGTAATTATGGTCGTCTGTTGAAGTACCTTGGACGTAGTAACTTGGCAATCTGGTGACGTAGTACGTTGGCAATCTGGTGACATATCACCTTAGCAATATGATGACCTGGCAGTTAGTACTTTGGCATTATGGTGACATAGTGTGTACCTTAGCAATATGGTGATGTGTACCTTGGCGCAGTAGTGATGTAGTAAATTAGGAATCAGGTGACCTTGGTAATCTGGTGACGTAGTACCTTGGCAGTATGATGACCTAGCAGTTAGTACCTTGGCATTATGGTGACATAGTACCTTAACAATATGGTGATGTGTACCTTGGCAATCTGGATACCTAGTACCTTAGCAATGTGGTGACGTAGTACCTTGGCAATCTGGTGACTTATTGCCTTGGAAATTTGGTGACTTAGTGGGTACCTTGGCAATCTGGTGACGTAGTACCTTGATAATATAGTGACGTAGTACATTAGCAGTATTGTTAGTTCCTAGTAGTACGTAGTACCTTAACAATATGATGAAGTGTACCTTGGCACTAAAGTGACGTAGTACCTTGGCAATCTGAAGACCTAGTAACTTGGCAGTATAGTGAGATAGTACCTTGGCAATATGGTGACATAGTACCTGGGCAATCTGGTGAAGTAGTAGGTACCTTGGCAATATAGTGACGTAGTACCTTGGCAATCTGGTGACGTAGTACCTTGGCAATCTGGAGACCTAGTAACTTGGCGCTATAGTGACGTAGTACCTTGGAAATATAGTGACGTAGTACCTTAGCAATATGATGACTTAGCAGATACGTGGTACCTTGGCAATATGGTTACGTAGTACCTGGACAAGTTAGCGACTGCTTGTCCCAAGGTACCTTCATCCTCTTGACTTTACAGTTTACTCCCTAATTTAGCGAGTTTTTCTTTTCTTTGAACTTTTTGTATATAAGTATTAATATTTTTTATTTAATAACCTTTAAAGTGCCTTAAGGTGGTCATTACCATATATTTAGGTAGGCAGAGTATTTGAGACTAGTTTGAATATATTTAACTCTTATAATGTATGCATATAGGATTAAGGGTGGGGTACGAAAGGCTTATAAGACGTTAGCGGGAGGGAGGGCTTACCGAAAGAGGGGTCCCATAGGAAATTCGACTGAAAGGTTGAATTGTGAAAAGGTCTAAAGTTGAACCTGGAGGGATCCGACAAGTTATGAAATGCTAAAAACTCGGAAGGTTCTCATGAGGTCTTTGGGGTTGGGATCGACGGAGCAAATTACCAACTCCGGAAGGAATGACAGACGTCAAGGGGTAGGAGGGCGGAATTAGAAACTTGCCCTTGCCACTCTCGAATCCACCGGTTCAACCGCACGTTCTGCTCTTGGCAGGATTTTTTTTCCTCCTTCCCTTCTTTCCTCCCCATTTTCTTCCCCTTCAACCCTTTAACTATTTACGAGCTTTCATAGCCATTTCAAGCCCGCGGGCTATTAGTTTCAGTGATTAATTGTTCAACTATTCCTAAATTTATAATTATTTTGGTTTTAGGGAGGTCACATTGTTATCTAGGGATGTCTGTAATCAGAGGAAATGTAGTGTATCAATTGGTCTTATCTTGCAACCACTTTGTCTTTATGAGACCCTGATTGGTTGTAAAAAAGGGTTCCTTCTCATGATAACCTCTTATCTTTCCCTCCTCTTAAGACGTAGTTAATCTCATAGATGTCGCCACATTTTTATAAACAATGTCGAGAGGGGTCTTTCTTTATACAAAATAAGGGTTCTTCATAAACACGAGAACTTCATTATGTAAGGCATAAAAGCCAGTTATGAAACATCAACGTGCCCCTCGGAATCGGCCCGGATTAAACCCCATCTCAAATATTAATGCGGCCGAAGAAAACCTCCTCTTTATTCAAGGATGAAAATTCTTGGGTGGGTGGTTCAAGGGTGAGATGAGATGATCTGGCAGTTACACACCAGGGAGTTCTGAAGGGGCTTTCCCCAGACGAGGAGGGATTTTTTTATTTCCGTGATAATTAATACAAGGGGTTGTTGAGTTTCGTCAGCGGCATCTGGACGTAGGAGTTGGTAATTAATTATCCAGACAGTGAAGAGGGATGACAGGGAGAAGAGGAGGAAACCCAAAGTAAAGACTAACAGAATTTAGCAATCTTTCACGAAAAGAAGTCAAACAGTTCGCCAAAATGTGAACAGAAAAGAATCTCACGATTCACAAAAAGTCATATTTACCCGGCGGTTGGGAGGGAAAATAAAAGAAAAGGAAGGGGAAAATCCGCAAATGACTAATTACGAAAAGAGATTGAATTCAAATTCAACTCTTCTCGTTTCCATCTCTCCTCTCGCTTTGTCGCACGTGTTAGCGCCTCGAGAAAGAGGTTGGGATGGGGGGAGTATTTAAATGAACCCTTAATCCGTCAAAAGGGTGGTGAAAAGACATTTCCTCCTTCTTATACTCCCTTATTCCAACTCGAAGACTCGGCCGCAAATTAGAAATGGGGGAACGTCGAAAGCTAAGAAATTTTTGAGATGCCTTCCATCGGTCGTGTAAAAGGGCTTTTGTTTCGAGCATCAAATCTCGACCGGTTGGGCTTATTGGGCGACGTCTAATCGAGCCCAAATCACTTTTATCCAAATGAGCCCACCAATATCATAAGCCCTCAGTGAGATATACCAAAAGAGCCCAGTGCATTTTTATCCAAAAGAGCCCACGATTGAGGCTTACCAAATGAGCCCATAGGTTATTCACCTATAAAAGTTCAAGATGATATGTACCATGTTCCAGGATAAATAAAAAAAAACTGTGTTTCAATATACATTTATCAATTGAAATAAAATTTTCAAAATACAATATATGCTTACAAGGTTTTCTCTTTCGGCCGCGTTTCGGCCAATAGTTTTTCTTACAGTATGAGTTTTGAGTCGTTTCTTAGGGAAATTCAAAGGAAAGTCGTTTTTTGGGATTGCATATATTGGAGGAAACTCGGACGATCAACGCGGTAGTATAGTATTTCACCATGCACGCGGATCACCTGAAACTCGGACGATGCATCAAGGATGAACCGAATGCTTGAAATCCCATTTTGAAGTTTTTTTTTATTTAACCCATAGAGTCGATAAAACCATCGACTTTTTTCAAAAAACTTTAAAAATGTCAAAAGGAAAAAAAATTAACTTCGAAATCCTATGTAGATTTTGAAAGCTTAAAGTCTCAGAAAAATATTGTATTTAATGAATATTTGTCATAAAATTGTCCCAAATGCCCGAAAAACACGTCAGAAGTCAAAAAAACACGTGTTAGGTCTTCGATTTGGCCACTTTTGCCCCAGTTCAGGTGGGCTCATTTCACATTTCCAAACATCTCGGCTTATCAGTGCGGTCGGTAGAAAGGGCTCAATATCTGGACATCGGGTAATCCCCCTTCCTCTTGGGCTCTTTTGGTATGGATTTGGGCTCGATTAGAGCCTGCCCGGCTTATTCGTTCGATTCCAGGCCTTGACCTCAGAGTACCAAACTAGCCCAACTCTACGCGATAACCATTTTATCCAAAGAAGCAGCACTTAATGTTAAACATCACGATGTGGCGTGCACTTGAGTCTCCTTTTAGCCTTTCCCTTTGTTGATTTCATACCAAGATTGGATCAATTCCTTAAAAGGTCGTTTAGTAAAAAGCACCTGTTGTTATATGTGACTAATTGGAGTATATCCACGGAAGAGGCCTAAAAAGCCCCTAAACACCTGTTGATCGGCCCTCACCTGCCTTTGTATCTCGACCGCTTACAATTACGTTGCGGTTCTGACCAAAGGGGGGACGTTTTTTTTATCCCCCATCCTTGTTAAACAACCCTTGTTTGCATTTTATTCCCCCGTGTGTGTTCTTTCTCGTTATAAGACCCTTTAAAAATTAAATCTTAAATATATCAAATTGCGTTTTTATACAAACATTTACTAAACAAACACGATAATGTCCACTTTGTAAGCATGATTTTAAGAAATTCACCCTTTTTTGCTTAATTAAAAGGATTCTTAGTGCTTTCATTACCTTCAAGTGTCGGTCATCATCCGCCCCTATTAACAAGCTTTCTTTCCGCCCTTCTTTTTTCACTATTATCATTTTAATTATCTACAGGGGCTACAGAAAAAACTCAAGGGGTGGGTTTTTATGTCAGAACTTCGATCCATCACTTAAGGAAGGAACAACCACTTGCTCTGCCATCCGTCAATTATATACTTCCGGGAAACGATTGGATGAAGGATTGGAAAAAGAACTTTCAGGTCTTAAAAGAGTTTAATTATTCAACTAGTGTGGCAACACTGATATAAGTTAAAAATGTGGGTTCATTTATCACGAGGGACTAATTTGTTTTTGAAAGAAATCGTAAAGGGTAGGGAGATGTAAAACAATAGGGGTGAAATTAGAGGGCGGTGAGAAGAAATTGTTTTCTTTCGGTCCCTTTTCTGAAAGAAACTCCAGGGTGGGGGACAATTACAGTCAGGAGACGTCGAGGGTGTCAACCGCAGTTGGTAAAAATTAAGAGACCGTTGACAAATAGATCTAGAATTCGCTCCGTTTCCTTTTATCATATTTCAAAATGACCAATTGATGGAAAGAATTTTTTTCATGTCCTAAATGGTTGTCGCTTGGGGTTAAGGGCCCGTTAGACCTCTCTGATGGAGTGGGTGTTATAAAAACATCCGCTAGGGGCGAATCAGCCGTAAGGTATCAAATCTTATTTATTGGATAAATAATTGGACCAAAAATAAATAAATCAATAAATATTGGAAAAATATTATTAAAAAAGTCCCTAACCAAAACCAGTGCGCTTCGGCGTCTGGAGAGTTTTTAAGGTGATTTTTTTCTTTTTTTCTGCAATATCTCAAAAACCGTTAATCGTAGACGAAATAATTTTTAGTACAAAATTAAAGATGATTAAATTTTCTATAATTTTGAGCTAATATGATTTTTTCGTAGGACCAAACGTATCTGAGCTACGAGGTTGCAAAAAAACGAGGTTTTCTATTTTGACCTCTAAAGGACAGAAGACGTCATCCAATCAAAAAAGTGTACTTAATAAAAGTTGTAGAAAATTTAATTACCTTTAAAAAGCAACTCTCAAAAAGCAAAATTTAGAGAAAAACATGAAAGAAAAATGCCGCGTCCCTTAATATGTGGCCCATCATGTTGCGGAAAGACAACATTTTTGGGTGGGGGTAGTCCATACTCCATAGTATATCATTTTAAACAATAATTTCCTTTATGAGGTGTTATGATTGATCGCGTGCAAGAGTTTTGCTGCATGCGATGTCACTAAAAAAAGCTTGTAAACTACTTTTTACTTTTGATGAATTCCATTAAGCTTGTCCGGTACAGTTGAAACATGGGGGTGAATGCTAAGAGGCCCTGGTTAAGACAGGGGCCACACATGAAGGCGATCAATACCGACTCGTCTTAATTAGCACAAGGGGGCTTTTCGGACTTGGGATTTCTAATTTCAAGGGTCGAGAAATTCCCACAGACGAGAGAACACGAAACCTTCTGTGAATAATCAAATATTTTCTTCTGTTTCAGATTGAGGAAGGGCCGGGGCTGAAGGGATGAACAAGGTAAGAACTACCCCTCTGGGCATGTCCATAACCATTCCATTTATATACAAAGGGAAAAAAACAAATATACACGAAAATCAAACATTGATTTCCTATTTTCATGCCCTAGGGAAATAAGCACAATTACAATACATGAATGCCATTATTTCCCCAAAAACTTCTTTTTTTTCTGCCCTTTTGGGGACGAATATTCAATTATTATACTCTAATGAGGGTAGTGAGTCTGGAGGGTGCGATAGATCCATTAGCGGATGCTATGAAGACTGGCTGCTCGCTTGGGGAATGTGCGGACAGGTTTTTAGATAAAGATACGACTCTCATGGGGAAGCTGGAAAAGAGGAGTATGGGGAAACAGGAAAAACCTAATGCTGCTATGTTGTACTCACGAGACAGGACGACATCCTCTCATTAACAGGAAGGGCCATTCCTTTTATTTTCTCATTTACACACCCTTTTTCCATAAAGACCCCTTATTTACACGACGTTATTAGAGCCATTTTTTCATATTTAACTCATTCTCGGGCCTTATATTCAATTTTTTTTAGTTTCTAAAGGAATGTTTCTAGCGATTATACGTAAAAGGTCCTTTACCAGTTGCTTGCGGTATGCCCACCTAAGGATGGATGCGGGCCTTACCTAAGGATAGATATATGGCCACATAAGGATGGATGTAGAGGCCACTTAAGGATAGATATATGGGCACATAAGGATAGAGGACACCTAAGGATGGATGTGGGCCATACCTAAGGATGGATATATGGACACATAAGGATGGATGTAGAGGCCACTTAAGGATAGATATATGGCCACATAAGGATGGATGTAGAGGCCACTTAAGGATAGATATATGGCCACATAAGGATAGAGGACACCTAAGGATGGATGTGGGCCTTACCTAAGGATAGATATATGGCCACATAAGGATGGATGTAGAGGCCACCTAAGGATGGATGTGGGCCTTACCTAAGGATAGATATATGGCCACATAAGGATGGATGTAGAGGCCACCTAAGGATGGATGTGGGCCTTACCTAAGGATAGATATATGGCCACATAAGGATGGACGTAGAGGCCACCTAAGGATGGATGTGGGCCTTACCTAAGGATAGATGTATATGGCCACATAAGGATGGATGTAGAGGCCACTTAAGGATGGATGTGGGCCTTACCTAAGGATAGATATATGGCCAAATAAGGATGGATGTAGAGACCACCTAATGATGGATGTAGAGGCAACCTGAGGATGGATGTAGAGACCAGCACCTGTCCACTCGATCAATATACGATTAAAAAGCTCCTATATGTCATTTAAAGATCTCATATGTTCCATACTTTTTTACCCAATTTTATCAAAATTTTTAATTTCAGCAAAAATGATTTCAAAATTGTTTATACTATCGTTGGTCGTGTATGCTTTGGCCTCAGAAGATGAGTGCAAACTCTGTGATAAGCCCGAAGAGCACATTTACTGCATGTTCAAGGTATTGCATAAAAAAAATTTTCCTTTCTCATTTTCGACCAAAGGATTCAAATCCGGCGGAAAACGACAATTGCAGTTCGGTCGACACGACGATGACAGACGTTTCATTCAGAAAAAAGATCCTCAAATGGCATAACGATTACAGGGACACATTCGCGTCTGGAAAGTTGTGTGTGGATGCTCAAAATCCAGACAAATGTCCAAAAGCCGACTTCAGAATTCTAGTAAAAAAACAATTTATAATTAATTTTCAACAAAACTTTTAGACATACATCATCAACCTTGAAGAACTCGCTATGAGGAAAGCTCAGAATTGCCATATTGAAGTTGAAAATTGCAAAAAAATACGTTAGTTGACGATTCTTTTATGCTGAAAACAAAAATTTTTTAGAGGGTCTAAACTATAGTCAAAACTATGCATACAAGTCATATAAAAATAAAAACGACATACCAGACGACAGTCAACCGCTTTGGGCGATGTGGCTCGATGAAATGACCAAATTTGAAAACGGGTAAAAGCCAAAAATAAGTGATATGTCACCTGATAACATACTTATAACATCTGCTGACTTTTAGGACGGGACGATTAGAAGTCCTCCGTTTGACCCAAATGGTATGGTCGTCCACCAAATACATCGGCTGTGCCCAAGTAAAGTTCTTAAAGAACCAAATTTGGTTCATGCTTGTCGTCTGTAACTATGGCCCAGCAGATCGCTTAGAAGGCGTACCTTTATATACAGCCGGAGAACCATGCAGTAAATGTCCTCCCGGAACAAAATGCGGCACCAAAATATACCGAAATTTGTGCATCGGAGGTATATATAGAGATTTAAAAAATCAATTTCATCGATCTTATAGAAAAACAGAATGAAGAATTTGCAACCTACTATCTAGAAGGTAAAGGCAACACCTCCACGGACACGGACACACTAGTAGAACTAGAAGACGGTAATAGGACTCTTCAATGCAATAATAAAATTAGTAGTTCCTACACATTTGAGTTGTTACATTTTTTTAGAACCTATTTGTCGTATAATATCAGTTAAGGCCAATCAAAGCGAAGAAAAACAAAGAAGAAGAATAAGAAGATCGAAAGGAAAAGTGTTAATAAGAAGTAAAGTGTTGTTTTTAAAAAAAAATTTTTAGTTTTCAATTTTTTCAGACACTTTTACTCTTTTGTTTTGCTTCCTATTAACCAATTTCTTATATTTTGATAAATAAAATTGTTACCCCTTTTAAGCTTTTTTTGGGGGGTGGGTTGCTAGGAAGGTAGGGGAGGTGATTGTGAAGGGAGGTGGTGGAAGGTTGGGGAAAAGTGATGTGGGATATTCGCTATTTGTGGAGAGGTCGTGGCACCCTCTTGAAGTCAAAATACGAATTTTTCAAAATCGACAAACAGACTATTGATCTCTATGTAAAATTGCACGAGGAATCCGATGGCATCATTTAAAAAATTCTACGACCATCATTTTTCGAGTTATCGCTAAAAAACCACTTTTGGAACTAAGTAAACTACCCCAGGAAGAAATTTTTCGTCAAAAACAACATTATATTCGTACTCAGCACCCCAAAAAACCTGTAGATATTAAATTTTATCATGGAATCACTAAGGGAAAAAAAATTATTTTTTCATCTTGATAAAATTTAATATTTACAAGTTTTTTTGAGTACTTAGTACGAGTATAATGTTGTTTTTGACGAAAAAATTTTTCCTGGGGTAGTTTACTTAGTTCTAAAAGCGGTTTTTTAGCGATAACTCGAAAAATATTGGTCCTAGAATTTTTTAATTGATGTCATCGAATTCCTCGTGCAATTTTACATAGAAATCAATAGCCTGTTCGTCGATTTTGAAATATTCGTATTTTGACATCAAGGTGCCCATTAGAAGAAACGATCGTATTTTTTAATGTAGAATCACCAAAAAAATTTTTGGCCTGATCGGCCTCGGTAAGTGGGTACTCACCGTGACCTCCCCTTGTTACACAGTTAAAGAGAAAAAAAACTTTGAAATAAGGGAAGCCCGCATATTAAACCCCTGATTGCTGTCATTTGTCTCAACAAATCCTTTCAATCCTCTCAATATGTTACGCCACCGCCTCCGCCAATCCTCAGGGATCTCGCTAACTGGGATAGTTAGTCATCACTCCACAGGTTTCAACAAACGACCCGCCGTTTATCAAAACATCAAGATTGTTTAAACCAAAAGAGATCAGGATGCTCAGAGGGAACAATTTTAAAACGTGATAATGCTAATAACGTATAAAGCTCTCGTCGACGAACCTTGATTAAAGTAATACTCGTGACGGGGGAAGGTAAGCGTCTTATAATTTAGCATACGCCTAATATGTATTACGAGCTCCATCCAATATTTGTTGCGACACGCGTCTCAGGCTACACATGCATAAAAGGAAAAGGGGGAGAGAATATTTGGGGCGGATATTCCCCGTACATTTATTACCGTCGGAAACCAAGCGTATTAAACCGTTTAGTATTAATATTTGCGTTTAACTGCCTCAAAAACAACCCATACACGACGTAATAAAAATAACTCTTTATAGTCACGTTAAGGAATTCAGGTAGTCGTAATATTAGCGTCAAAACGGTTATAAAAAAAGTTTAAAATCATATTTTACTATTTAATTAAATTCCATTTATAACAACTTTTTGATGTATCCATTCAAAAAGTGAACTTGTAGATCTCAAATTTCTTTCATAAAAATAGCTCAAAATCAATATCAGAAATTGTGAAGAAATACCTCAGCTAATTACCTTTAAAATGAGTATAGTCTGGACTCGATCGGATGAGTAGTTCTCCCGTGCGGCTTACACAAAAGTAATTTCTTGAGAAATTTCATGTTTAATGGCCATTTCTGAACGATGAAAGATAGTGAGCTAGTGCATTTTGCAAAATATTCCTTAATTACCTTTAATTTGAGAAAAGTCTGGACTCGATCGGAACAGTGGTTCTCCCGTAAGGCATACAAAAGTTTTTCGCTAAATATCGTGTTCAATGACTATTAAAACTTAACTATTTCTGAACCATAAAATGTATATCCTCGAGATCGACCTCAATAGCCTGCTTTTCTGGAAAGCTCGTTTTGCAAAATGTTCCTTAGCTAATTACCTTTAAAATGATTATAGTCTGGGCTCGATCGGAACATTAGTTCTCCCGTACTGGTCATAAGTGTGTTTGTGTGATGGAATTTTTCAAGCCATCTCAGGAACTACCGGAACTATCTCAGGAACTATTTGAACTACAGAACTGCGGTTTAGGTAGCATCATATGGTGGAAACGAAGAATGTAGCAATCCAATGGTATCAAAATTTCATTAAACTTGGTTTTTAATTAGATCGGATTGCTCCTTAAATTTTTCGACTAATAAGAGTTTAGTGCTTTCAAGTTTTAGATCGTAGTTAAAGGGTAGAAAGTGGATTAGTCTTAGGGGAAATCGTGTTGAAACATCTTACGACAGTAATTATGTGTGGTCTTGCCTGGTTTGTACGCGTTCTTAAGAGTCGAAGATACGGAGGGTAAGTCTTATGGAAGGGGAAACTGTTAACACATGTTATCAGGGTAAAAGGGAAGCCGTGTAGGGGGAGAGCTCCTACGTGCGTAAGACAGGTTCTAAATTTGATTTGGTATTGAATCCTAGTATTAGCCCTTCCCAAGGGTCCTCTTTGTCTTTTAAAAAACGTTATCTTAAAATAATCTTAAAACGAGTTTCTAGATGGGCAGGCACCACCTGAAGATCAAGGGAAGCCCTTAACGAGCTCTTAATAACCTCTAAATAGAAGTTGCGTGAGATCGGGGTAGATTAGAGGGGGAGGGAAAAAAGAGGAAAGTAAATAAGGCGTGGAAATTGATGAGCCGAACCCCATCGTTCAACGAGATACCAGCAATTAAGGGTCCGGAGTAATTATTAAGGCGGAAAAAAAAATTTTTATTATAATTTTTATACTTGTAAAATTATTTTTAAATCTTTTTACCTTAATTCCTCTTGGGATTTGAAGAAGGGGCGGTTTTACAAATGTAGAAAAAAAAATAAATTGAACTCCCTGTCCCCCGCGAGGCAACTAAATCATAATTAAGTGAATTTGGGGCCCTAAACAGGGACGTTTGAAATGTAAAGATGTCCTGTAGGTGAAGGGATTCTCCGGGGAAAGTTGGAGGGGATAAATAATTGATGGGGGGTGGGGGGCAGGTGGCTAATCCCGGTGCACTTGACGTTCACACGCTTTACCCGGGAACGTTTTCCCGTAGTCTCCCCATATGTGAGACTTTCGACACCTTTTACACGTGTGTCCTAAGCTCAAAAAGATTTCACACCCTCCGGAGTCTTTTAGCCCCCTTTCATCCTTTTATGACTAATGATTTTTTAAAGAGCCTTCTTCCTGAGAAAATCGTAAACTTTTAAAAACTGTTAACAATGAAATCAAAGAACGATTGAAGGAGCATTTGTAGTCGAGAGACGTAAGTCACTTTTTTGTCGATTTTGAGATATTAGTGCTATCTAGGAGCTATGAAGAAGGAATTTTATTTAACCATCCTACAGATTTTGAGGCCACCTATTGATGGATGTGGAGGCCACCTATAGATGGATGTGGAGACCACCTATAGATGGATGTGGAGGCCACCTATTGATGGATGTGGAGGCCACCTATAGATGGATGTGGAGACCACCTATAGTTGGATGTGGAGACCACCTATTGATGGATAGGTGGCCACCAATAGATGGATGTGGAGGCCACCTATTGATGGATGTGGAGGCCTCCTATTGATGGATGTGGAGGCCACCTATAGGTGGATATGGAGGCCACCTATTGATGGATGTGGAGACCACCTATAGATGGATGTGGAGACCACCTATAGATGGATGTGGAGGCCACCTATTGATGGATGTGGAGGCCACCTATAGATGGATGTGGAGACCACCTATAGTTGGATGTGGAGACCACCTATTGATGGATAGGTGGCCACCAATAGATGGATGTGGAGGCCACCTATTGATGGATGTGGAGGCCTCCTATTGATGGATGTGGAGGCCACCTATAGGTGGATATGGAGGCCACCTATTGATGGATGTGGAGGCCACCTATTGATGGATGTGGAGGCCACCTATTGATGGATGTGGAGGCTACCTATTGATGCATGTGGAGGCCACCAATAGATGGATGTGGAGGCCGCCTATAGATGGGTGTGGAGGCCACCTATTGATGAATGTGGAGGCCACCAATAGATGGATGTGGAGGCCACCTATAGATGGGTGTGGAGGCTACCTATAGATGGGTGTGGAGGCCACCTATAGATGGATGTGGAGGCCACCTATTGATGGATGTGGAGGCCACCTATAGATGGATGTGGAGGCCACCTATAGATGGATGTGGAGGCCACCTATTGATGGATGTGGAGGCCACCTATAGATGGATGTGGAGACCACCTATAGATGGATGTGGAGGCCACCTATTGATGGATGTGGAGGCCATTAGGCCACCTATTTATGGATGTGGAGGCCACCTATTGATGGATGTGGAGGCCACCTATTGATGGATGTGGAGGCCACCTATGATGTGGGGCACCTATGATGGATGTGGAGGCCACCTATGATGGATGTGGAGGCCACCTATTGATGGGCCACTATGTGTGAGGCCACCTATGTAGCACCTATGTGATGGACCACCTTGATGTGGAGGCCACCTATAGATGGGATGTGGAGGCCACCTATTGATGATGTGGAGGCCACCTATAGATGGATGTGGAGGCCACCTATAGATGGGTGTGGAGGCCACCTATAGATGGATGTGGAGGCCACCTATAGATGGATGTGGAGGCCACCTATAGATGGATGTGGAGGCCACCTATAGATGGATGTGGAGGCCACCTATAGATGGATGTGGAGACCACCTATAGATGGATGTGGAGGCCACCTATGATGGATGTGGAGGCCACCTATTGATGGATGTGGAGGCCACCTATTGATGGATGTGGAGGCCACCTATTGATGGATGTGGAGGCCACCTATTGATGGATGTGGAGGCCACCTATTGATGGATGTGGAGGCCACCTATAGATGGATGTGGAGGCCACCTATAGATGGATGTGGAGGCCACCTATAGATGGATGTGGAGGCCACCTATAGATGGATGTGGAGGCCACCTATAGATGGATGTGGAGGCCACCTATAGATGGGTGTGGAGGCCACCTATAGATGGATGTGGAGGCCACCTATAGATGGATGTGGAGGCCACCTATTGATGGATGTGGAGGCCGCCGATAGATGGGTGTGGAGGCCGCCGATAGATGGGTGTGGAGGCCGCCTATAGATGGGTGTGGAGGCCCCCTATTGATGGATGTGAAGTCACCTACTGATGGATGTGGAGGCCACCTATTGATAGATGTGGAGACCACCTATTAATGGATGTGGAGGCCACTTATAGATGGATGTGGAGGCCACCTATTCAAGGATGTGGAGACCACCTATTGATGGATGTGAAGCCACCTACTGATGGATGTTGAGGCCACCTATTGATGGATGTGGAGACCACCTATTGATGGATGTGGAGGCCACCAATAGATGGATGTGGAGGCCACCTATAGATTGATGTTGATATAATAATTGGGTTAGCGAAGGAAATATGGCTCTGAATAAAGAAAACGTCTCGAAAATATGGGGTTCAGACAGTTAGGACTAATCTCCCAAACAGGTTCGAAAACAATCTCCCCACCCTTAAGAGGTGGGGTAGGATTGAAAAATAAATGAAAAATTATTCCCCACAGCTTCGTTTTCTCTTTCCTTCACCTCCCTCTTTTCTCTTTCTCTCTGTCGTTGGAATAATAATGGAAACTCTTCCCGCCCGCCGGCGGCAATTCAATTTGGTCCCGGAGACTTACATCTGTGACGGGCAAGGAGGAATAAATTAGTCCTACCCCACACTGGCGGATTTAAAATTTTGAATATGAATGGAAAATTTTGCATAGCTGATAAGACCCGCTCGTACGAGGATCGGGAGGCATTTAGACGCCTTTGAGAATTAGAGGGAATCGTATTCGTATGGGGGGGCAAAACATACGCCCGCGAGGTCCCCCACCTTCCCCGACCCCTCACGTATTTAATGCCTGCATGCAAATATTCGTCTGCATTCTCCCCATCCCACACACGTTCTACCGTCTTCATTTACACCTCAGACAGCTTCGGATTAAGAGGAATTAACCAACCATGACTCAAATTCCTTTATTGCTTACATGTAGGGGCTCGCTTCTTCTCGATCTCTGCATATAAAATTCAATCAAAAAGTTTCCTCTTAAGCCAATTTTATAGCACAAAAAGTTTGAAATAAATTTTTATGTAAAAATATTAAAAACTCTTTTATTTTAAACTTTTATGAAAAACAAAAAAATATGAAAAGGAGTCTTGTGATTAGAGGGTAGTTGTCCTGAGGAGGGGTAGGAATCTCATTCTGTAAAATAATAAAAATGGCTAAGTGTCTCCCCCTCTTTACGATGTGAAGTATGAGGCAGTTTAATCTCACCTCTGCCTCCACTTTCGGCCGTTTACATATATTCTTTTTATAGCTTTAGAGTCTCCCCCTCATTTTTTCCCATCATTTTCCCAAAGGCATAATGCAGACCGAGAGTCTGCATAATGAACCCGTCCCGATTAATTTCTAAATATTTACATTATAGAAAACAATAGCGAACGTTTCGTTGTTTTCGACGAGAACCCGATCGAGTTTTGTCCCGCGGACCTTTTGTTTTGTTCATTTAAAATTAATTAAAGAGGGTTGGGGGGCTAAAAACTGTATATCGATTGCGTGTGAGGGAATGATGAAAATTCTCTGTTCAAGGAATGAACGTTTTCCCTTTGTTTTCTTATGTAAATAAATTAAAAAGCACAAATTCGGGCGTAAAACATATGCAGTCCAGCAATACCTAAACGAAATGATGGTTTAGCCTACATTTTACTGAGTAAATTAACTAAAAACAACGAATTAAGGCGTAAAGGATATGTAGTCCAGCAAGACGCATTAGTAATGATGGTTTAGCCTACATTTTATTGAGTAAATTAATTAAAAAACAATAAATTAAGGCGCAAAGTATATGTGACCAGCAAGACCTATTAGTAATGATGGTTTAGCCTACATTTTATTGATTAAAATGAAAACCTATCACAAAAATTTTTGATTCTGAGACTACTGCCCCCATTGCAATAGGTAGATTTTCTGAAAGAAATCTACCTAAAACAATAAATTAGGGCGCAAAGTATATGTAACCAGCAAGACCTATTAGTAATGATGGTTTAGCCTACATTTTATTGAGTAAATTAACTAAAAAACACGAATTAAGGCGTAAAGGATATGTAGTCCAGCAAGACCCATTAGTAATGATGGTTTAGCCTACATTTTATTGTGTAAATTAATTAAAACAAAAAATTAAGGCGTAAAGTATATGTAGACCAGCAAGACCCATTTGTAATGATGGTTTAGTCTAATTTAATTGCATTTGTTTAAATTTTAAAACAACGTTATGTTCATGAAGCATTCGAATTTCTCCCGCAGACCTTTTGTTTTGTTCATTTAAAATTAATTACGAGGGTTGGGACCTAAAAACTGCGTATCGATTACGTGTACGGAATGGTGAAAATTTTCTGAAAGTAATGCAATACGGCGTCGCCTTTGTTTGCCGTTACAATGTTGTTAAGAAGTAAGTTGATCCAGGGGATGTTATACGAGAACAATTGAAAAGACGACGTCCTGAATCCTCAATTCTTCATTAGCTCCGATTGTCTTGGGTTGTACCTCAGAAATTTGAAACGTGTTTTAACTTTAAGAAGATTAACGTCAGAGAAAAAAAAACTCAAGTTTTGAAAAGAGGATTGGACCCTTGTTTAACCGACCAAATGAAATATTTGCACCCCCAGGACATCTCTTTTTTTCTACCCACCCTTCAAAGGTTAAGTCTCCGTAACACCTCCCCCTGATTTAAATACAAAGGAGAGAGCCCTCCCTCTGTTTTTATACCTGACCTCATCCCTCACAATCTTCTCAAGGTATTTGCCACAGCAAAGAGGGAGAGAAACGTTTTAATTCTACCCCCTTTCTAGGAACCCCCCTTTTTTTTTATTTGCGCTTACAATTACCCCTCTGTATTTAAACAAGCTCTTTCCCAAACATAACGATTCTTAAATATTATTCATCCATTATCCTTTTGTATCATTGCTTTGCATAAAAAAATGTGAAAGGCACAAAAGATTTGTTTTCCAACAACACTCATACTTAATGAAGGTTTAGCATAACTTAAAACAACAAGTAAAGGCTTAAAGGAAGTCCAGTTTGGCATAGCATAGTAGGTACATTTTAGGTTCAGCCTTCATTTTATTCAGTAAATTAATTAAAAACAACAAATTAAGGCGTATATGATATGTAGTCCAACAACACCCTTTAGTAATGATGGTTTAGCCTATATTTTATTGAGTAAATAAATTAAAAACAACAAATTAAGGCGTAAAGGATATGCAGTCCAGCACGACCCTTTAGTAATGATGGTTTAGCCTACATTTTATTTAGTAAATTAAGGCGTAAAGGATATGCATTACAGCAAGACGTAGTAGTAATGACGGTTTTCTACCCTAAAAATAGTTTTACAACAAGGCAGTATAAATAAAATAGGAAAAATATATAAAAATGTCGAATGGTAGGAGGAATAATCGTTTTTCAAAGTCCGTTGTCTTGTTTCGGGTTGTTTTTGACGCGCGATGAAAAAAGCTTTCTATCTAAAGTGGTTCAATCTCGAACCCCTCCCCGATGGCTGTCAAAACCCTTTTCTGGACCTCTCCACAAAATTCTCTCTATTGTTGCAACTTCGTGAGGCACTCAGTGTGACCAACTTTTATATATATATTTCTCAGTACAAAAGTGAAAAGGAGGGCGAGAGAGATAGAAAAAGGGAGCGGGTAGAAAGTAGGCAGTTCCGCTTGATCAGTCAGTTTTGTCACTACATACGTCACAGGCGGAGTTTCCTTCCGGTCCGACGACAAACAACTACCGCCTCACAACAAACTGTCACCAATCATCCTTCACGCACAACTTGATTTTTATTTTAACAGCTTCAGACATTTTTCCCTTTTATATATATAAAAAAACATTCCTCACTTATTCATATACATGGAACAATGCGTGATCCAATTTACTTCAAACGTCCACTCGGCTGGACACAATTAATATCAGATGTTTTTCCCCTGAGGACGTTCTACGAGACAATGAAAGGTTGAGGGAGTTATCAAGCTTCCCCCCATTGTCGGAGCCTTCGCCTTTTGTTCCAGCTTTCCCTCGGTATCTCCTAACGGCCATCATGGGATATTGAATAAAGTGTTACCATTGTAAAGAGAGTTTATTTATCGTGACGTAAGAAGCGGTCAGGGCGATTTACTCCACACCTTTTGTTAGCACCCTTACAAATCACACGTCATAAAGAGGATATTAAAATTTCTAATTTTTTCTCTCTTTTGTTACAGGAGGATAAAGGAATCAGACACAATAGCAGAACACGAGGAACAGAAGATAGGTGAGCCATCAAAAAAAGATTATTAGTAAGAATATTCAATCGCTGACACCAATTTTATTGGAAATTTGAAAACAAAAGTTGATAACCTACACTAGTAAATTCATTATAAACAACAAATTGAGGCGTAAATGATATGTAGTACAGGAAAACCTATTACTCCTATTAGTAATGATGGTTCAGCCTTCATTTTATTAATTAAATTAATAATAAACAACAAATTTAGGCGTAAAGGATATGTAGTCCATCAATACCCAAATGTAATGATGGTTTAGCCTACATTTTATTGAGTAAATTAATAAAAACAACATACTAAGGCGTAAAGGATATGTGGACCAGCAAGATCCATTAGTAATGATGGCTTAGCCTACATTTTATTGAGTAAATTAATTAAAAACTACAAATGAAGGCGTAAAGGATATGTAGTCCAGCAGGTTCCATTAGTGGTTTAGCCCACATTTCATTGAGTAAACTAGTTAAAAACGATAATTTTGGTAAGAAAATCAAGCGCTGACACCAATGTTATTAGATTTTGAATACAAAAGTTGATAACCTACACATCGCCATTGACTTTTCTTAGTGCATAGAAAAGATTCTGACCTTGTTGAACAAGAAATATGTCGTTTTTAAATCATCTGAAAAAAACTGGACCCCTGTGTATAATATTTCGAGGTGTTTTTGATAGGTGGAAGGAGGTTTTAGGGGATCCGAGTCTAATTTATATAGGATTTGCTCCAGGACCCCCCCCCCTACCGATAAATCAGCCCAACGGTTTTGCCCTAAGAACTCGCATCCGGCGCCCTTCGGACACGAGTTTTATACCCGGAGGCAAAAAGCTTTCACCCTTCGACCTTCACCCCAAACAAACCCCCATGAATCAAGGATATGTTTCAGATCGGAGATAACACGAGGAAATATGTAACTTCTAGTTTTTTTCAACAATGAAAATGATTTCTTGAGGTTATAACTTTAAAGTTTAAAAAAAGAGGGGTTATTAAAGTGGGACGTCGCACCCCTAGTTATATATCTCTGGCCTCTTTACATTTTTATAGACCTTCGTCCGTAAATCTAAGTAATACTCATCTCAGGAGACCTGGGGAGTTTTTAGGATTGTCTCAAGTCTCTGCCCGCGGTAGTTGCATTGCGGGGTTCCTAAGTGAGAGGGAAATCTTCTCTTTTTACTTATTAACTTTCATCAGGACCCCCTCGAATTTTTTTTCTTTCTTTTTTTTCTGGGCTTCTCCTACAAACCATTATTTCACCCTCAAAGTTCTTAAATCCTCTAAACTTAAAGCGTTCTTAATTTCCAAAATTTTGAACCTCTTGTTGGACTATGGGATGAACCAATATTGCTTAATTTGTTGTTTTTAATTAATTTATTCAATGAAATATAGGCTAAACAATCAACACTAAAGGGTCTTGCTGGACTACATATCCTTTACGCCTTAATTTGTTGTTTTTTAGTTAATTTACTCAATAAAATGTAGGCTAAGCCATAATTACTAATTGGTCTTGCTGGACCACATATCCTTTACGCCTTAATTTGTTGTTTTTAATTAGTTTACTCAATAAAATGTAGGCAAAACCATCATTATTAATCAAATTGTCTTTCTTAAATGTACTTTGCGCCTAATTTTATTGTTTAAAAACATTTATGAGTCATGACCCTACCAAAGATTTTTTTTTATGTCTCGTTAAAAAAGTAGTCAAAAAAGGGATATAACGTTACGAGTGTAGTCTAGTATTAATAATAAGTGAATTACAAGTTTTCGAAATCAGCACGGAGACTAACAAGGGCTCGGGTTCGTTAGACGACAGATTACACAAAGGACTTAAAAGTAGGGAGAGGGGAGTATCGTGAGTTGTATTTATGGGAGCTCATAATTGAATTTTTACCGAAGGCTGACTTACCGTATTTTTCCCTCGGCTTTTTTTTCTCCTTCTACTTCGAAGGGGGTTTATATTGGAGGGAAGAAGAAATATCGCTTCTTGACTCCGGATCTGATTTATACAGCGCCGCGCGAGATTCTGTTTAATCGAAAGACCATGAAGGATTTATTCGAGTCCGATAAGGGCAAGGAGAGGGCGAGAGAGTGGGATTTCCCTAGGTCGACATGCTTACACCTACACTTTCCAGGCCTTACCCAACTTTTTAATAGGGGACACACAAATCATTTTCGCTCAATAACACCTCCGAGTGACACTCAGCTTAAGCCCTCGTAATTAGAAATTTCCCCAACTCGATTAAAACGTCTAAAATTAATTTATAAAATATAAATCCAACATTTTCTTAATTAAATTTTTTATGATCTTATCGTAGGTTCCACTTTTCCTAGGGTATTTTACGTTTTTAATTAATTTAATCAATAAAATGTAAACTAAACCATCATTACTAATGGGTCTTGCTGGACTACATATCCTCTACGCCTTAATTCGTTGTTTTTAATTAATTTAATCTATAAAATGTAGGCTGAACCATCATTACTAATGGGTCTTGCTGGACTACATATCCTATACGCCTTAATCTGTTGTTTTTTAGTTAATTTACTCAATAAAATGTAGGCTAAACCATCATTACTAATGTGTCTTGCTGGTCTACATATTCTTTACGCCTTAATTTGTTGTTTTTAATTAATTTACTCAATAAAATGGCTTATTTATTTGCCATATTATAAACTTTATAATTGAAAACTTATGACACTATAATTTTTATTAATTAAAATCAAGTTTTAAAGTCAAATATTATCCCTTATTAAGCTCCCCGGGATCCTGAACCTTATTGAGCTGTCAGGGTGATGATGTAATTAACTTGCTCAATCCGGAGCTGTCAATCACCCAAACGCCCCTTCGCCTTATCATTAATCCTTTTGTCATCTGAAAAAAAACTTTGATTTTTTAAGCATTTGTTGGAAAAAAAGAGAATTTTAGTTGCCTGGAATTGACAGTGTCTTGGTTGAAAACTTTAACCCTCCTGGATCTAATGAACGCCCCTTTTCCTTTCTCCCCCTTTCGAACTATTAGACTGGAATTAGATAAAGGACCCCGCGAACGGTTTACTAGTTTAAAAAAGGGCTTCTCTCTAGGGAAGTTGAGTTGTATCTAAAGGGAACACTCTCAGGCCTAAGCTTTTAAATGAAAAAAGAAAATCCTTTGTTAGAGTTTGATAAAATCTCAATAATCCGATTTCAATTGTTCGGATAAACGAGATTCTAATGTAAAAATAAACGAAAGATATTAATAGCTATTTGGGCTCCCACAAGGATGACATCTTGTTCCTGTATTCTTTTCTATTTTTATTATGAATATCGTGTTTTTGAATAGCTTTTAAAGTGTATAAGAAGGAAAAGTGGTTTTTTAAGATTTTAGATCGTTTTTGAAAGAAGAAACTGTTTTTAAGTAGGTAGATATTTACAAAATAAGCTATAGAGTAAAGAAATAAGTGCATAGGATGATATATCAAGAAACCCCTCGACAACTCCGCCTTTTTAACCTCTTTATTTTATCGCCGATTGAGTTATTGCTTCGAGGGTCGGTTGTTTACCCTCAGGAGATCATAGATAGCTGACCACAGTAAATCAGACACCCCTGATTAGGAAGAGTTTAGCCTCTTGATCTTAAATGTTGAAAATGTTGATGTAAATCGTGGGTTTTATGAAATGCGGTTATTATCAGATTTGGTAAAATAAATTTATTCATCTTGGGGTCGGGAGAAACTTAAGAGGGTCCCCCAAACCATCCGGCACCCCTCGACGCTTTTCCTCCTGCGACCCCTACACGACATTCCAATTTCCAGCCTCAGGCAAATGGTAATTAATGCATTAATTTTTAGTCCCCAAGACTCATCCATTCATTTGCACCCCCCGCTCTCTTTTTCGCTTCCTACCCGACCTCACCCCTTTTAATTCTAAACCCCTTTTCACTCTAAGATGGACAAGGACATATGAGAGGGTAATTTTTCAACTCACCGTGGGGTTGCGGACGTTTTATTAGAGGAAAATGGATTATGAAAAACCCTTTCAAACGAGAACCAATTAAAAAATTCCACTTAAAAATGATTTATTTTGGGCACCCTTGAATCGAATATTCTAAAAATAACGGAGTGTCAAAATACTGGCCTTTTCCTATATCTTTTCTTTTTCTGATTTAGTGGTTGTTATTGTGGGGGTTGTGATGGATACAGCCCAAGGGGTCTGCCCCCTTCATCCATAACTCCCACAAATCAAACTTCGTAATGCATGAGATGGAATGCAACTCCGAAGATCGATTCGAATCCATTAAAAATAGAGCTTTTTTGTCGAATAAGGGGACAACAGGTGCAAAAGAGTTATAGTCGCTGTTAACGAAGTGAGAACTGGGTTTAGGCCTAAGTCCCTCTACGACCCTCATTAGCCACTCCACACACTCTTACGACATATATCACCCACAGCCCCTTTTCGTCTCTTCAACGGACTCAACGGTGTGCAGAAAGAAGACAATCACGATGAATGCGAGGGTGGAGAAAATTAGACATAAAAGTCAGTATAAAGTGCAAGGAGATTAGGGGGCGCATGGCACGGGCTAGCGTGTAGACATACATTTGTCGGATCAAGTCTCTGATTTTAATTACTCGAGCCTGACATGGGTATGGGGGTCCCACACGCACGACAATCTGAGTTATTGCACACCTTTCACGAACGATCTGAAATTAGAGTCGAAAAGGGACGGCGAAAAGAGAGTGAGGCATGAGTGATGATGAGGCATTACAATAGCGGTTTCCCTTGTTTTTTTCCCCACTCCCTCCTAATCCACAATTCAGAGACAAATGACACCACACTTGTAATCCTGTTACGCAGGTATAATTTAAGCTGCCGTAATTTGTACGGTCTTTTCTCTCCTTGCTCGATATATCTTTTTACTGACTTAAAAAGCAACTCCACCCTCTTATGTTTGACGGACGCATTCTGAGTGATTGATACGGTTTGTTGCAGATCGTCCGGAGGTGGTCAAATGGTCGGGGGAAGACACAAGAATGAGAAGCCAAAGATAGCCGACCTCTTGACCAAGAAGCTTCAGAGAAAGGAGGAGGAGGAGATCGCTGGCTCGAAAAAGAGACGAAAGAAAGACGAGGAGGTTGAGATGGACGAGTGCCAACGTTCGTTGCCTCAAAAGAAAAGGACGCTCATCGCGGTGTCGCCTTCTAGAAGCCCCGCGAAAAAATCGTTAAAGCCGAACCCTCTTCCCGAAGAACAAGACGACGAAACGCTCATCAGAGAAACGGAAGCCGCTTTAAAATCGCTCTCAGGAAGCTGGCCAGCACGAGACAATAACTACAGAGATCAAGACGAATCTCCAGCTTTTGAAAACCTATTCGAAGAAAAGAAAAAAACCCTGGGAGGATCTGACGGTTGCTGCTTAAAAGACGCCATTACCCTCCGTGGCCCTCAAGATGGAAAGCACAAAACAGACATAAACAAAAATCCAATTATCAAATCTGAAGAAGAACCAATCGAAGAAGAAATTAAAGAAGAAAAAAGATCAGATATAGAAAATCTTCTCAAAATAGAAGAATGTGCTAAAGTAAAACAAGAGAAATTTTCAAGATATGAGCCAGATTTTAACGAGCTGGTTGATGATTCATCAAATGAGCTTGAAATCGATATGTCAGATCCTGGGCAAGAAGATGAAGAAAGGAAAGATAAGAAAAAGAAAGAAGATAAAGAAGACAAGAAGTATATACCGTCCGCTTTCAAGCCGATTTCTGAACAAAAAGAAAAGATGATGGAACTACTAGGTCCTTATCCTGCTGGTGCGACTTTCGTCGGTTATCCCGGAACGCTGCCACCTCCTGCAGAACCGACACCACCCCGGATCGAAGAGAAAAGGATCAAAGAAGAACCGGAAACGGTGACGTCGACAAAAAGGGTCGAATCTCCCGAAGGTCCTTCTAAGCACTACACCATTCTGCAGCCTGCAGGCGCAGGAAGCCGAGCAGCCACCGCCATCCAAGATGTCGCCCGCGAAGGCGTCCTAAGCGTCGCCGCTGTGAGCAGTTCCATGTCGCCGCCCTCAAAAGAGCGTCCACTTTCCCCAAACAGCATCGGCAAAGGTAAACCTCTCTTTGTTCCGCACACATTTATCATCGATTATTCATAAACTCCAGAAAACAATCATTCCCCTTTCATTTTCGGGCCCCAAAACAATGGAACAATAACAGTTTCAGTAAACTTTGATTTTTTTAAACCCCTTGTTTTTCTACGACGGTGTTAACCCCTTTTAATGTTAGAAGGGTTGGGATTAACGCCGTAAAAATCTAGGGAGAGGGTTAATTCGGTTATCTCTTATTTATGGACATCTCGGTGTTTTCGAGAAAGAGGGTGTTCAATTATCGAGGCGAGAAAAACAAGAGTTTTAAAATAAAGAAGGCAGATGCCAAGAGTCGTCTCTGAATACGAATGAGAAGGGCGACAATGGTATAATTAAGATATGAGGGTGAATTGTGGATAAGCCCTGCCGGATCTGATCAGTACCTCCCTCTGTAAATCTGAGGAAATGGGTAATTAACAATGATAACGAGCTCACGTAGGCTTCCGGGAACCCTCTCGGGGGAGGAAAAGTTAGAGGAAATATACTTAGGTCTTCCCTTTTCTTACTTCCTACAGGTTAAACCGAGAAGTCTCAAAACGTTTCCCAGCATCATCTTTGAAAGGCCTAAATAATCCACTGGAAGCCTTATCGTCAACTAGTATATCGAAATTTGACTTTTCATACTTTCTTTGTTATTTAAATACCTCTAAAATGAGACTAGTCTCGACTTCCTAGGACTTACCGTTTTAACGTAAAATACATTCTGCTATCTTTGATCATCTCTTGAACAGATTGATTTTCAATTTTCCACGCTATTAGAACCAAAATTAATAATCATTCATTTTTTACTTGGTAGTCAAGTTGCTAAAACCAATGGTTTTCGAGCTAAAGGTCAAAAACTGAAAAACGTTCCGATTTTCCATATCTTAAATATGTCTAATGACGTAACGGTTATTACTAGTCGGTAGAGTTTTATTCAGGTAAAAGCTTTTAGGTTATGATCCACCATATTTTGTCACATTTTTGTTTAGAGAATCTAATGACTTCATTTCAGGGATATTTAAAATTCCCCTCGCTTTTTGGTGGGTTTTTAAAAGAAGTGGTTTAGCAAGAAGGGTATTAAAGACTCATCCCCCTCCCGTACATTGTCATGCAAGAAGGCGAGCCTCCGGTGTAAAAGATTTAGAGGGGAAACGGGTAAGGCCTCTAATGCTTATAAGATGTCCGACGGAATTACGTTATGATGAGGGGGCAGAGTAGTTTCCTTATTGGAGTTTAAACTCTTCCCCTCCTCGTTCTCGGCCGTTTGAAATAGTAGCCTTTGGCCGCAGATGGTTGCCCTTAATTACCGGATATATTTACTACATACGTAGAGGTAGATATTTAAGTCTGTTACACCAACTGCATTAAACTATTTCAGGGGACTTAACACAAAGTTTGCCGACTGGCTATTGATACTACTTGATTCATGGAGTTTCAAGGTTATTTAGAACTTGAAATTTCGGCATAGTTTAACTTCTGCCTTGAAAAGTTAGCATCTGCGTTTTGAGTACTAGCGTTTACTTAAATCATGAGGGGGAGTCCGAGATCGTTAGAGAAGGAAGACATTAAATCCGTACACATGTTTCCCTCAAACGGCCTCTTATTAGCGTAACCAAATGTGTTCTTATAAATCATCGAGGATTCCCTGAAATCTTGAAAGGATTACGCACATAGGGGGAGGAAAGCATTTCAAATTAATATGTAATTATTAGAAGGGCCTGGCGGAGAACCACTAATGGGAAGCACCCCACAAGATGGCGGTCAAGTGCAGTTAAGTGTCTCTACTTGTGCAGGCAGATGTTGCCGTAATGACACTTGGAGTTTCCTATACATCAGGCCAGGTGCTTTCGCGTACCTTTCACCTTAATTTTGCCTCCTAATAACTTATTTTTCGTTTTGTTGAACAGAGGGGAGTAAGTGTCCTGCGCCCGGTTGCAACGGAGAAGGACACGTCACAGGATTGTATTCTCATCATAGAAGGTATAATTAGGTTTATTAAAAAAACAAGTATTGACATTTTTGTTGTAGTTTATCAGGCTGTCCGAGAAAGGATAAAGTAACGCCTGAAAGTAAGTATCTTTTTTTAAATACTGTGGAGTGATAAAACAACACGTAGTGGGTCTGCCTCTTGTGTGCATGAGTGAGTGAGTGCGAAGGGTAGAGGTGAGCCCGCTATGGTCGCCCACTCAGGTCTCCACAGTGTAACGAGCCAATCTTGGGACAGGAGAGGGATGGCCGCGTGCTCTCCTCTATGGACCTCTATCATGTTGTTTTTCGCCTAACCTACCCCTCCTTGAATAACACTCACTTACGCCTCTCTCTCGTCCCAGTACTGGCTATGCACGAGACGATCCTCAAGTGCCCGACTCCAGGTTGTAACGGGCGAGGTCACGTCTCTTCGAATAGGAACACTCATAGGAGCCTGAGCGGGTGTCCGGTTGCGGCCGCGAACAAACAAGCAAGCAGAGAAGCTAGGCACAAAGCACAGCACACAAGTACGTCTGCATTGCTTTTCACTCGCTTTCTTCAGTTTCTCAACGTTCTTTGTTTCTTTGCAGTGAACACAGAATGCGGAGCACTCGTCGTAGGATTTACCAAGCCTCAAATGACGATGTCCTCATCGGTCGATATGAAACCATGTTATTACCCCACTCCTGGTGATTTGCCACGACCTGATTACGCGACGCCGACGTTTTACAAGCAGCCGACGCTCAAACCGACCAAAATTCTTCACCAAGAAGACCCAGATAAAGGAGGGAAGCTAAAAAGTGAATGCTGCGCTAAGACTGAGCCTTCACCACCTTCTAGGCAATACGACAACTACATGAGCCACGATTCAAACTCGTCTTCTAGTATGGACACGATGGGAGGCCCTCATATGACGAGTTCCCACCTTCCGGTCCCGCCGCCTCCCGTCCCACCGCACATACCGCCACCTCCTTACGGGCCATCCGTTCTAGACGACTCGAGACTTCAAAGGAATTACGATGAAGAACTCTACAGAGGCTATTCAAGCACCGGCTACTCAGAAATGGGAAGGACATACGAAGTCTCCTCTCATAGGCCTTACGATCCAGGTTCAGGATACGACAGATACGAATGCAACCAAAGGTATCCCGGAACTGAATACACCGATCAAGCTGGATACGAGCAACACATGCAAGTCATGATGAAGCAAGAACAGTCGACAGAATCCGATCACAACGAACAACCAATTTACCCTAGGTAGTCCTCATCTACACATTTATATCACCTAGTTAACATTGATTATTGCAGGCCTATGTATCAGTACGAAGCAGCAGCAAATGGTACAGTTCCAGCGGGCTTTTCACCGGCTGGATCAGCCATTAACCTTTCTGTAAAATGTATGCCGGCAGGTCTGAAACCAGTTGAGCCCAGTTCGCCCGCCGGAGGATCAGTCATGGATTTATCGACGTCAAGCGTGACATCCACGAGTCCTCAAGTAACTATTCCTTGGTATCCATCACCCATGCTAATGAACATTCCCAGACTGGCGGATACGGTGGGAACAGCCTAAGCCCCCATGGATACAACGGATCCCGAGGAAGCCCCCAAGCAGCGACAAGCCCCCACATCACAGCCAGCCCACAAGTGCCCACCAGCCCTCAAGGCCAAACACTGGACCTATCAGTCAATCGGTAATTTCTTCACTCTTTTAGAATCTCCTTTTGTCATCCTTTCATTTTCTGACACTAGGCTTTTATGTGTTGTTGTTACTTAGATGGTGCGTTTTTAGGAGCGGAGGAGGACGCGTATTTCCCTATTCGAGAGAATCGACCCCCGACTCATCTCATCCCCACTACATCGACACATACAGAGACGTGAACGGTACAAAATAATAATTAGAAGGCAAAAATTTAAAACGAATTCTAGGATATTCGAGTATGAGTCCTCACGGTGCTTATATCAGTGGAGCGGAATATGGGTCCAATGGTGTCGGATATACAGGATACCCCGGACCTCCAGGATATTCTTGCGGGTACCCGACAAGTGGCTACCCGGGAGCGGGCGGGCCTACCGGCTACGGCCCCGGCGCGTGCTACACAATGGCACCACCGCAACAAGACAAACCGCCCAACCACTCCAAAGAACAAGGGTGAGTCTTCCATAATTAAAAACGGACACGAGGGCACGTAAAACGTTCCGTCAAGAGGCAGATATTACTTTTTCAATATTGATGATAGCAAACAATGAAGGTAATATTAAAGACCACCTCGGCAAACAATATCCTAGCCCTCGACCAAGACTTCTCACGAGTAGAGTAAACAAGAAGCCGAACACGATATACATAATAAAGAAACCCCGGATTTCGAATCAATAAAGTATTCATTTTCTACCGTCCCTTTTATTATTCATATTCAAAGAATAAGAGTTTTCCAAATACAAACAGAAATCGCGTTTTTGTCGCTTTTACACTAAAATATTTTAAATTTTTAGTTTGGCCGGAGGTTGCAGAAGCGACAGGCCGCATATTCAGGCTCATTCGCAGGAGTTGAAGTGTCCGACGCCGGGATGCGACGGGTCTGGACATGTGACTGGAAACTATTCATCACATCGAAGCCTCTCAGGATGCCCAAGAGCGAATAAGCCAAAAAGCAAGCCAAGAGACGGCCAAGACTCCGAACCTTTAAGGTACACTATAGAAGAACTTGTTTGAATTTCCAAATTAAAATCATAAATTAAAAGAAGAAAAAAACAGAACGTATTCTATATATTTATAGATGTCAGTGGGAGGCGTCATGGAGCGAGCCCCTTGACACTTCTCCGAGACATACTAACAAGTAGGATTATGTTTACTAAAATGTTTAGTACGAGCTTTGGGCTAACTCAAATGTTTGTTTTGTTTCAGGTGTCCGATTCCAGGATGCGATGGATCAGGTCACGCTACTGGGAAGTTTCTTTCACATAGAAGGTAAATTGATGTTTTTATGGTTATGTTGCTAAGAATCTTTTAGTGCGTCGGGATGTCCGATAGCGAACAGGAACAAAATGAGGGTTTTGGAATCGGGAGGGACCGTCGAGCAACACAAAGCGGCCATCGCGGCAGTAACGGCAGCGGCCAAGTTTGATTCTTTAAACTGCCCTCCTGCCGGATGCGAGCCTTTCCTTCCACCTCATCGGCCACTCCAGCCTCCTCCGCCGCCCCCGCCGCCTCAACCGCAAGCTCCCATACCGAAAAAATCATCGCCAACTCTCAAGTATCATACTCCCAACCCTCACGAAGATATGTCTCAAATCTACAAACATCATTCAAGTACGTTTCCATTCGAAATAAGCAGTCAGTTATTAAAAATGCCTTAAGAAAGACATTTTTGATAATTGGACGGAAGGATTCTTCAACTTGGATCGGTCGTCGAGGACTTCCCGAAATAAAATTCACCTTGAAATGTTCGACGAGCGATCCAGGTTGGAAAGCAGCAAATATTAAGACTTTCTTATATCCTGTCAATATCGTTCACAAAGACATTGGGTGAAAGAGATGGATGAATCGATAATACAGACCAAAAAAAGAATGGCCAATGAAAAGGTCAGAATGGACGAATTTGATTTTTCTCCCCCAAATACTTTTTTTGTGAGATTGTATGAATGATGAGAGAGAGTGAGAGTAAAGAACTCATTAGAGCGATATTACCGTGTAGACCCGGACGGGAGTAATAGTGAGGACCTGTTCACTCTAGAAGCGGAGATCACCGAGCTGCAGAGAGAGAACGCGAGGGTCGAAAGTCAGATGCTGAGGCTCAAGACGGACATCACCGCCATGGAAGCCCACCTAAGACACGGGGACAAGGTATGCGAAAAAAAAATTCACAACCCAGCCACACGTAAGTTATCTGTTCACCAAACTCTTCCACCCACGAGTTTAGCTTACAGATAATATTTACATTTCTTCAAAAAAAATCCATTTCTTTTTTGTCTCAACTTCCCGAACGTATTTCCAGAAAATACAGATGAATGAGAGAACGGGATATTCCAATTTTTTCGGTTTGTGGCCGGGAGCGACTAGGAGTGACATTCCTCTCCAACCATCGGCTTTATCGTGATTTAACACCAAGTTTTATTAAGGTAGAACAAGTGTTTTCATTTAATAAATGTTAATTCAAAGCAATCTGAAAAGCATGCTTTAGTTTTTTTGAAGAAATGTAATGTCCCCAATGCACACTTTTATGGCATAAGGTTGGGAAAATAGGGAGGCTACCCTCGGAGGATATTTTTCACAGAAGGGTACTTGACTAAACTTATAATTAGCGAGGGCCTTTCCAAGTTGCATGGTCCAATGCACTCCTTGTTTTATCCAAATCCAGGACCTTCATATTCAATGGCTTCGATCAAGGATCTGCACAAAATTGGCACACAAACTGCGTCCATTAGTTTGCAGTGAGAAGAGCCATTATCCTTTGAAGTAATCGATAAGATAAAGCACTGTATAGTCCTTCTATAGACCTCAACAGTCCGCATCATAGTAGATCTACTTGGGCTCCTATGTAATAGGATAAGAGTATCTGAGGCTTCTGTTTCAAAGAGGAGACGGCAGAGCACGTCCTCTGACATGGCGAACATGAAGGCTGTTGTGCCTAGGGGAGGAAAAACCAAGCCGTAGGATAGGTCCAACATGGGCATTCCCCTCTATCAATCAATAGCCTCAATGGCTTGGTGATGGCCTAACCGCTAAGGCCTTATCATACCTTCTCCATAGTAGGAGAGGCATTGTTAACTTCGTCCGACCTTCAAGCCCTAAATGCCTTTTAGGTCATAGATAGCTACGACCGACCTTCTGTCCATCTATGGCTTAAGGCCGCGAATCTTTGTAGCATCCAAAGCCTTTGACGCTGTTAATAACTTTACCCACTCTTCTAGCCCCCAAAGCTTTTGAGGGCCATTGATAAGCACGGCCGACCTTCAAGCCCTAAATGCCTTTTAGATCATAGATAGCTACGACCGACCTTCTGTCCCTCAATGACTTTAAGGCCGCGAATCTTTGTAGTATCCAAAGCCTTTGACGCTGTTAATAACTTCACCCACTCTTCTAGCCTCCAAAGCTTTTGAGGGCCATTGATAAGCACGGCCGACCTTCAAGCCCTTAATCCTTTGAGGTCATTGAATAGCTTCGACAGACCTTCTGTCTCTCTATGCAGGCCATTGATAACTACAACCGACCTTATATCCCCCAATGCTTTTGAGCTCTTCTGCTTTGAGTGCATACCCTGAGGATGGATTTTTGGACTGGAGCATAGCAGGAATCGTTGGTCCCTCTCACCCCACTTTAGTGTTTCTAATACATATTTAGGATAAACGATAAATGAAATTAATTTTTATATTATTCTTGTGTTCTAGGAGGTGAACCAGAGGAACAACAACTTAAACGAATACTACGAATCCCTTCGTAACAACGTCATAAATTTCCTGGAGCAAGCCCGCGTGCCGGGAGGCGGCGTCGGCGTCCAGCCGGACAAAGGGAGCCCCGAACATTTGGAAAACTACATCACCCGCCTTCAATCCATGGTCGGGCCAACCCAAGCTCAAACCCAAACCAACAGCCAACCCACAGACGAGACGAACCGACCCCTTTACGAAACAGTCAAATTCGCACTCCAGGATTTCACCGTCCTCCCAACCCCAATATGAACTGTACTATAAACATCAAAATGTAAATAACCCATCTAATGTAAATAATTCATCTTTTTTTGCGCAACGATAAATAGCTCAAAAGCTTCTGTTTGAAGGGAAACTTTTTTTTCTCCCTCGACACCAAAATTAATCAACGAAAAATTTTTTAAGAGGAAAACCTATCTTCTTGTATATAAAGTATACATTTTTTGTATACGAGTGTGTAAAGTGTGAGTAGTCTAGCTAATAGTAGATTCCCCTCTAGTTCATTTTAACCATATACCGGTTAGGCAAAGTACCGACGTATCTATACACCTAATTTTGCCTCATTTTATTTTTTAATACAGGGTTCTTACCCAACGTAAACCATACAAGTGCCAAACTTATAGCTCAATGGTTTATTACTTAAAAACCGGTATATTTTTAAAAAAAATGTCAGTTACCAAAATGTGTCGAACCTTCTATTATAGGTGTCTTTTAAAAAAATATATTTATAGTTAATTATCTTTTTATTTCATGTCCAAATGCCAAGTTGACATTGTAAATTATGTAAATATTTTTTATCGTATCTGTTAAATGTTAAACTCATAGAAGGGTGCTAAGGGCGTGTATATTTTTTAATTTTAATTCTTAGTAAACTAGGAAGGGCAGGTTAAAGGTATCCTAGAGATCAATTAAGTCCATTTTTTTCGTTATTTTAGCCATTTTTTTTTAATTTTCTAGTCCAAAATGTTATTTTAAACCCAAAATGCACAATTAGTACGGACTATAGGATTGTTATCGTGTATTCTAGTCATCTGTTACTGTTGTATGTTATTAAGTTATATTAATGTTATTTTTTCTTTGTTTATGTTTCGTTTTTATTCTGTATATAGCAATATTGTGCAATAATTTGCCTTTTGGGCCATTTTTAAGAAGATTTTAATAAAAAACTTACTGGATTTTGAAGTCATAAAACTTGGCATAATTAAAAATGTTTGTAATGGTTCAATATGTTGATGTATAAAATACAATTAATAAAAATATTATGTATAATGTTGTGTTTTGTGGATCCTGGGGAGTTTCTTGAAGACTATTTAAGGAAAGGAAGAATTTATTTTTATGTAACTGCAAATGTTGGAAAGGTTATATAATTTGATTATATAACGATTCAATAAGGAAGTTATTTTCGGACATTTTTCAATTTTTCGAATACTTTTCGGATGCTTTGTATTTGATGAGTTGTTTGTAGACTTGACGCATCCTTTCCATGTTGATGCGGGAGACTACGCTGTGGTTGAGCATCGGCATAGGGTAGTTGACGCCGATGACGCATTTGGCCGCTTTCTGCAGACTTTCAGGGCAGCTCCACGGTTCGTGGATGTATTTTGATGGAATGTTTTTCAAAACGGGCAAATACCTTCTGCAAACTGAATAAGACGAAGAAGGAAAAAAGGAAAGTTTTACCGGATGTAGTCTCCATTAGGGTCAGCCTTTCTGCCAAACTTGACGGGACAGTAGCAATGAAAGAACTGCTGAAAAAAAGAAGAGCACGAAAGCCAAAGCCACATTCCGGCATTCACTGACCAATCAGCATCCAAAAGAAGTTCGTCGAAAACCTAAAAAATTGAGCGATTTCCGTTTTTTGTTGTGTTTTACCTTCATTCCTTCTTCCCAGGATATCCACAGGTCTCCTCTAGTCAGAAAACAAGCGACCGCATGTCTGGCCAAATGATGGATCCACCCTTCCTCCCTCAGTTGCGTCATAATCGCATCAATCCACGGAAAACCTGTCTGTGCCTACACAGAATTCATCAATTTTTCCATTTTTGTTTACTCACATTCGCCCATTTTGCCAACGCTTCTTTATTCCGGTCCCAAGGAACTTGAACGCAAATCGGATTTCCCACCATTCGATCAAAATTCGAGTTTTTGGTGGCAGCACAGTAGAAAAATTCTCTCCAAAGTATCTGCCCGTATAGAGAAAGAGGTGGTGCTGCTTTTTTTATCTGGAAAAAAATTAGTACAAAAATAAATTTTCGAAATCCCAGAACGCCCTGATTAGGTCTCTAAGCCCGGAGCCACTTGAACCGGCCGCAATAGCTTACTTTCCTTTGGAAATCAACTAAAACGATAAAATTCATACTTTGGTATACAGCTCGTGTAATTGGTAGTAGAAAAGTCTGGAAGATAAGCAGCCAAATCGTAAATAAGGGCTTAGGCCAGTTTGGGAAGGAAGTAATGACTGAGGAGTCATCTTTGGCCTTCCAAAAGACGCAACCCAAGCCTGAAATATAAAAAAGTAAAAAACAAATTTAATTCGAGGTCAAACCTTTCGTTCTAAATGCCTGTCAAGACGAGACAAAGCTTCAGTCTCTCCTCCAAGCCAAACGTTCTTCTGCAAACTCTCCATTTCGAAACCTGAAAACAAAATATAAAAGAGGAAATCCAGCGTTGATTCTTACCTAATTCTTCAAGGGTGGGAATTGCGAAGTTTTCATCGTGATCGCTGGAAATTGGTGATATCGCGTCGCCGACCCATTGGAGGGTGACCGTAGGTTCTGGACGAGGAGGAGGATCCATGTTTGAAACGATGGACTGGAACTGGTGATACGTCAAAGGCGCTTTTCCTCCATTTTTCTCTATAATACTTTTCAAATTGTTGAGTTAAGTCGTCTTTTAAGGTTGCGACGTTACCTATCTAATCTATACAGAGTGTGAGCGACGCAGCTGATGACTGTGACATTCATAGAATTGCAGATGGCCATTATATTTTGGTCGCGGACCCTTCCAAAAGGTTCTGGGTCTTCTTCGAACGAAAGGCATGTCGTCCTCCATTCCTTGAATTGGTTTTTTTTTAAAGAAATTTTTTGACGCTTTCCTACCTTTAACACTTTGGGCAAAATGTCGGCGGGTTGTCCTCTTAAGACGAAAAGACGTGAGTTTAGTTTTCTTAAGCTTCTGTCCAAGTCTTCAAGGCATTGCAACAGAAATCTGCATAAAACGTCAGTTTAAAGCCACGTGGTTTTAAGTCACTCAAGGTCATTGACGTGGGGACATCTCATAACTTGGATTTTAAAATCTTAAAGTCATTTTTTGTGGGCAAAAGCCACTGAAATAGGGCAAAATAGAAAATGACTGAATTTCATCAAATATATGGTACCTCATATAGGATCAACGGCTGGTAGTTAGTAATATATATTTGTTTGTTGGACAAAGTACCATTCTCGCCCTTTTTAGCTTGATTTTATATCCTTTTTGGAACTAGGGACCCTTTTAGCTTGAATTTTGATCCTTTTTGGACATTAGAGGCCCTTTTAGCTTGAATTTGGATCTTTTTTGGACATTAGGGGCCCTTTTAGCTTGAATTTGGATCTTTTTCGACATTTAGGGGCCCTTTTAGCTTGAATTTGGATCTTTTTTGGACATTAGGGGCCCTTTTAGCTTGAATTTGGATCCTTTTTGGACACTGAGGATCCTTTTAAGGTAGGTTTTTGATATTTTTTGGACACAACGGGCCCTTTTGACCAGATTTTGTTCTTTTACGATGAAAAGGGCCCTTTTAGCTTGATTTGTGATCTTTTTTGGAACTAGGGGCCCTTTTAGCTTGAATTTTGGTCCTCTTTGGACACTAGGAGCTCTTTTAGCTTGAATTTGGATCTTTTTTAGACATTAGGGGCCCTTTTAGCTAGATTTTGGATCTTTATAGGACATTAGGAGCCCTTTTAGCTTGAATTTCGATCTTTTTAGGACATTAGGTGCCATTTTAGCTTGAATTTGGATCTTTTTTGGACATTAGAGGCCCATTTAGCTAGAATTTGGATCTTTTTTCGACATTAGGGGCCCTTTTAGCTTGAAATTTGATCCTTTTTGGACACTAGGGGCCCTTTTAGCTTGAATTTGGATCTTTTTTAGACATTAGGGACCCTTTTAGCTAGAATTTTGATCCTCTTTGGACATCAGGGACCCTTTTAGCTTGAATTTGGATCGTTTTTGGATACTGAGGATCCTTTTAAGGTAGGTTTTCGATCTTTTTTTGACACAAGGGGCCCTTTTGACCAGATTTTGTTCTTTCACTATGAAAAGTGCCCTTTTAGCTTGATTTTTGATCCTTTTTGGAACTAGGGGCCCGTTTAGATTGAGTTTTGATCCTTTTTAGACACTAGGGGCCCTTTTTAGGTAGGTTTTTAATCTTTTTTGGACACAAGGGATCCTTTTAACCAGATTTTGTTCCTTTACAATAAAAAGGACTCTTTTAAGCTTAATTTTTCATCATTTTTGAACACTTAGGGGCCCTTTTAGCTTGATTTTTGACATTTTTAGGACACTAGGGGCCATTTTTACTTCTCTTTTTGGACTTTACGGACCGACCCGTTTAGCTAGATTCCTTTAAGACAAAAAAGGCTCTTTTTAGCTTGATGTTTGATCCATTTTGGACACTTAGGGCCTTGTTTAGCTTGATTTTTTTAAATCCTTTTTTGGACGCTAACGGCCATTTTTACCTCGATTTTTGGACAATAGGCTTGGACTTTTGGACATTTTAGCTACATTTTTTCCTTTACGACAAAAAAAGCTTCTTCTTTTTTTTTAGCTTTATTTTTTATCGTTTTAGGTAGATGTTTTGAATACGAGGTGGGAAAGGGCTGTAGCCCTTAAGTTACCAGAATCCAAAAGCAATCAGCAAAATCATTTCTACATATTTATTTGAAATTATCGACATGACAGCAGTATTTTCGATAAATTAATTTTTTTTTAACTATTTTTAAATTTTAATAATTAATAATGAATTCAATTTTAATTAATTAACTTTAAATTTTAAATTTAATTAAATTAATTTTTAAAAAACATGAACCTTTTGTACATAACTTATCTCAATTGTAATGTCTTGTAGACAATAAAAAAAATTCTAAAATTTGGAGAAGAAAAAACAAACAAGAAGGTACCTCCATTTGTTGACGCCGATGTTGGAAGCGCCAGCAAACCATGGGTCCAAAATGAAGATGCATCTGAAAGTTTTGGCGCCTTTCAATCCAAGCATTAAACTCGGATTATCGTGTAGCCTGAGTCCCTTCCGAAACCAGTGAACACAATGCTTTTCCTCCATCATGATCATGGAGAAATTAAGTGATATTGATCTTCATAAAAACTAGAATACCACGTGAGAACATATCCTTCGAGAAAATGAGCAAGGAGAACATGGAAGACAAATTCAGCTCATTTGGCGGCCGGGAGGTGGGAGAAGCGAATAAAAACTGCGGGCCTAATTCTATTTTCGAGCACTACCAAATCACGATTTTAAAAACACGTTCTACGTCTCGAATCGGAAAGAAAAGGAGGAAAATAAGATGCACATTAAAATTAACGTGACCTAGTGATATCAGCGCACTCAAGTTTCTGAGGGACGCAGCTCCGATCACGAGGCCCGGTGGCACTTCCGCACCGCACCGCCCCCACCAGGGCGAACCTCACGTTTTTTCTACGTCGCCCTTAATTTACTGTCAATTACATAACACTCTTGTCATACGGAAAAGCCCTTCAA
This sequence comes from Orius laevigatus, assembly GCA_018703685.1. Classification (NCBI taxonomy): domain Eukaryota; kingdom Metazoa; phylum Arthropoda; class Insecta; order Hemiptera; family Anthocoridae; genus Orius; species Orius laevigatus. The sequence continues at coordinate 94,410 of JAGWEN010000293.1, forward strand.
GGGAGAAACGGAATTTTCACTTTTATTCACTATTCTGTTATGTCAGCAAACAATCTAATTTTAAATTGATTCAAAAAGATCAAAAATAATCAGAATTCCACAAATAACATCTCGAAATAGCTATCTTTAGATACTAAAGACGTAGGGTTAAAACGACCCTTTGCCTTTATCTAGGAACGAGGGAGCGTTCCGCCCTTCGTTAGGGTAACCAAAAGAAATTTTTCATTTTGCGTACATCGAGGCTTTTAAATTATCTGCAAAATTTAAATTTTAAAATCTGGCTGAAAAGGGTCTTTTATAGTGAAAATAGGTTCAAAATGAGGTTAAAAAGGGCTATTTTTGTCGAAAAGATGCAAAATCTCCCTTAAACTGGTATTTACTTGTCAAGCAAAGGTTGAAAATTAGGTTGAAATGGGTCTTTTCTGGTCAAAAATGGTGGAAATCTGTCTGAAAAGTATTTTTCCTTGTAAAAAAAGGTCAAAATCAGGCTAAAACAGTTCCTTTTTTGTCAAAAAGGGTCGTAGTCTGGCGAAAAATGGGTCTTTTCTTATCGCAAAAGGTTCGAAATCAGGCTGAAAAGAGTCTTTTCTTGTCAAAAAGGGTCTTTTCTTGTCAAAATCTGGCTGAAAAGGGTCTTTTTTTGTCAAAAAGGGTCAAAATCTGGCTGCAAAGGGTCTTTCCCTGTCAAAAGTTCAAAATTTGGCTGAAAAGTGTCTTTCCTTGTCAAAAAGAGTCAAAATCAGGCTGAAAAGGGTCTTTTCTTGTCAAAAAGGGTCACACTATTTCTGAAAAGTGTCTTTCCTTGTCAAAATCTGGCTGAAAAGGGTCTTTTCTTCTCTAAAAGGGAGCTTCGTTGGTGAGGGAACAGGGAAGGGGGGAGGTTGGGAAGTGATGGGAGCTGTAGATCCCCCATTTTCGAGATCTCAAAACGTCCAAAAATTTCCAAAAATGGTCCGCATACTGTCTAAAATCGTCTAAAAAGGTTAAAAACGTTCTAAAACAGTCTAATATTCTCCTGAATGATCCAAAAATGGTCTTAAATGGTCTAAAAACGTTCTTAAGGGCCCATCCAGCGCCGGTCTTTCCATAACAGCGAGGGCGGGGCGACCCGCATAACACGAGGGTTTTAAAACTCATCCCTTCCCTTCAATTGGCAGGAGGAGCCGGTTCTCTCCGCCCACTTGTCTTTGATTCGTTGAAAAACCCGCGTGATTCAAAATTTGTTGAGATAGTATTTCAAACTAAAGATTGAGTCATCGGAATTGATTCAAAATTTGCATACTTATGTTCTTTGTTATGTGGAGCGCATTTCACTAAACAATTCTTTAAAAAGTTTTAAAAAAAATTTAAACATTTTTTTTTACTACAAAGATTTATTTTTATTACAATAAGTTTAGTGGAATGCGCGGAGAAATAAATAAGCTTCATTTTAAAAAAAGTCCGGTCCAGATCGGATCATTTTTCTATGAGCTATCATTGAATAACTGTTTTCACGGCCCCTTAACTTTTATCATAGTTTACTCTTAAACCTCAAAAGATACGGTTGGTTCTATCAATCTACCATATGGCATTGATAAAGAGCAAACGATTTTATTAATATTTTTTCAATGCGATTTTTGTGCTGAATATAAAATTTTATAGAAAAATATACTTTTTAAGAGGTCAAATAAAAAGGAACAAAATTGAGGGTAAAAAATGGTAAAGGAGACGAAGTACTACGACATTTTGGGGGTGAAGCCGAACTGTTCGACGGATGAGCTGAAGAAGGCGTACAGGAAGCTGGCGTTGAAGTACCATCCCGATAAAAATCCGAACGAAGGGGAAAGATTCAAGATGATTTCGCAGGCATACGAGGTCCTCTCGACGCCAGAAAAACGTCAGATTTACGACGAAGGGGGCGAGCAAGCGTTGAAAGAAGGGATAAGCCGTGGAGGCGGTCAAGGCTTTTCGAATCCGATGGACATCTTCGATATGTTCTTCGGGAACCCGTTCGGCGCAACGAGAAGAGAACGACGTGGGAAAAACATCGTCCACCAGCTTTCCGTCACGCTTGAGGAACTCTATAATGGTGGAACTCGTAAATTTCAGGTCGAGAAGAACGTCATTTGCGAAAAATGTGAAGGACGTGGGGGTAAAAAAGGTGCTATGCAGACCTGCACGACCTGCAACGGGACAGGAGTTCACGTCCAAGTTCAGCAATTCGGCATCGGCCTTATTCACCAAATACAGTCCATATGTCCGGACTGCAGAGGAGAAGGGAAAACGATCAAACCTCAAGATCAGTGTACATTCTGCAAAGGAAAAAAAGTCGTTCATACCAAAAAAATAATTGAATTTCCCATCGAAAAGGGGATGTATGATGACCAAAAGATTGTTTTTTCTGGCGAAGGGAATCAAGAGCCTGGCCTCGAACCTGGCGACATTGTCATCGTTTTGGATGAGAAGGAACACCCTGTGTTTAAAAGGACGGGCATCGATTTGGTCATGATGATGAAGATCGAGCTTTCTGAGGCTCTTTGCGGTTTCCAAAAGGTGATCAAGACGTTAGACAACCGTAATTTGGTCATAACGTCGCTTCCAGGGGAGGTTATTAAGCACAAGCAGATCAAGATGATAATGAACGAAGGGATGCCTCAGTTGAAAAGTCCGTTTGAAAAGGGTCGCCTTATAGTCCAGTTCAACGTCATCTTTCCGGAAAGGCTTCCGCCCGAAATAATCGCGAAGCTCGAAAGCTGCCTTCCGCGGAGGACGAGGGAGGCGATCCCGCCAAACGCGGTCGAAGCAAGGATGGTCGACATGAACCCCGACGAGGAGTCGATGAGGCAAAATTTCGGATTTAGAAACGTCTACGGGGACGAATCTGCTGGAATGAAAACCGTTCAATGTAACGCACATTAAAGATTTTTTTTTGCTCAATTTATTTACTCCCCAGTGCTTTAATAAAATGTTTCATTTCCAAATAGGACAAACCTTTTTTTAGGAGTAATAATGGGGGACTTCAATCATAGGAAGAGATTAGCTTGTCAATGGGAGAGGAGTTAGGGGTAATGAGGTAAGTGGGTAATGAGGTAGAGTTCGGTAGGGTATTGGGGGAGGTTTGGGAGGAAAATCAGGGAAAGTTTTGTGAAGGTTAAATAAGTGGGGGGGAGGGGTCGTTTTTGGTAAGAGAGGTATGGGGGGAATGTTTGTTGGGGTAAGTGGGTGGGGGGAAGTTAGGACAGTTGGTGGGGTGATAGGAAAGGTTTGTTGGGATAAGTTTAGGAGGGGGTTGGTGGGGAGTAGTAGGGAGAGGTTGGGGGAGGGGATTTTGGAGGGGGTACATGCAGGAAAGTTTTGTGGAGTTATGGAGGGGGATTTGGGGTCCGGGAGAGTTCGGAGTAGGTAGGGGGGTCCTGTGAGGTGAGTTTGAGATAGTTAGGTTTGGTAATAGAAAAAGTTTGTTGGATGGGGGAGGGGGGTCCATTTTGGTGACGGAGTATTAGGTAGAGTTAGGTGTGGTATGGGAGAGCGGTAGCTTTAGTTTTTTGTGAGAGGGGGATTTGGAAGAGAAAGTTGAGGAGAGTTCGATGAATGGGGGAATAGAGATTATACCTAGGAACCCCCCCCCTTCCGTCGTGTGAGGTAGTGAGAGAATAGGGATGGTTTTAGAAACGTTTATTAGGGGCAAGTATGGGGAATTGGGGGATTGTGGAGGGGGTACTTGAGGGAAGTTTTGTGTGTTGCGGGGGGTAGTCGTTTTGGTGGGGGTGTTGGGGGATTGTGGGTAGGTAAGTGAGGGAGATCCTCCAGATGAGTGAGAGTTGAGTGTGAGGTGAGAGGGGGAAGCAGGGGCGGACTGGCCTAGGGGCATTTGTATAGCCTAATTTTTTGTCAAAAAAAAGTAAAAACCTCGAAATCAACATGTGTGAAGCCTAATTTTCGTAAAAACACCTCAAAATCAACATTTAAAAGCCAAATTTTCGTCAAAAACCTCAAAATCAACATTTTTAAAGCCTAATTTTCGTCAAAAAAAAAACCTCAAAATCAACATTTGTAAAGCCTAATTTTCGTCAAAAACCTCAAAATCAACATTATAAAACCAATTTTAGTCCAAAAAAAACCTCAAAATCAACATTTATTATGCAAAATTTTCGTCCAAACACCTCATATTCAACATTTATAAAGCCAAATTTTCGTCAAAAAACCTCAAAATCAACTTTAAATTGGCAATTTTTTGTCAAAAACCTCCAAATCATGTGGCAACCTCCAAAAAAGAGCAAATTTTGTCAAAAAATCACAAAATCAACGTTTTAAGTGCTATTTCTTTTGTCAAAAACCTCAAAATCAACATTTTAAAACCCAACATTCAAAACTTTAGGGGGCGAGGGGGGCAAAGGTTTTAATTTGTCTAAAAGGGGGGCGCACTGTGACAAAGTTTGGGAACCTCTGTTTTTGCTGAATATATTTTTCTAAGAGCCAATTTTCTGTCAAAATTTTCTGCGCCCCAACCGGGCGCCCCTTTAACTGAAAACCCACCCACACCCTAAGGTCCCAGTCCGCCCCTGGGGGAAGATTTGGTTTGGTAATACAAAAGTTTCTTGTGCTAAGTTGTTGTATGGATGAATGGGGCACAGTTTGGTGGGGGAATAGAAAAGATTATTGGAGGGAGTAGGGAGAATTTGGTGTGGGTAATGGCGGGGGGATTTATATGTGGTGGAGATAATAGAGGGTAATGTGGGGGGTGTTTGGTGTGGGTAGTAGCTTCCACTGCATGTAATAACAATAAAGTTAGCTCCACAGTCCACTTTTCACAAATTACAAAAATTTCGATAATTTATTAAACGATAATAAACAAATACAATAAATAAACAACTAATTAAAGTGATTTTATAACCGGGAATACTTTTTGTGATAAAACATAAACAGAACTCGCTTCAGGGAAAGTGCTCACTGCGAGTTGAAGCCTCGAGTCCAAATTGACGCTTCGGACCGCATGTTTGCCACGTTGGGTATTCGCAGCAAGAAACCAAGAGATTAACAGCAAATCACAAAGTTCGCTCTCGCTTATATAAGGATCGACCGATCTTTCAGCCACAGTTTTCAGCAATTTATCTTTAAAAAAATATTATTTTGTAATTAAGGTTTAATTTTATACCTGAGACAATGAATCGTTGCTTGTTATTCGGGTTCAAGACTAAATTTCGAATTATAGCCAGCGATATCGTCCGAATTTCACTTTTTCCACACGAGACAAACTCAAAAAATACTTCAAGCATATCATCATTCTAGAAACGTTTGGATTTAAAATATGTTTTAAAAAGCCTCGAGGCAGCCTCGAGAGGCAGCGGATTTCCTCTGGAAAGACCTTCCCTAATCCTATCTTTGATGTCCTGGTCCCCCCCACCGCCACAGTAAAATAATGAAATGGGTCTCTGAGCCCGGAGCCTCCATACGGTCTGCGGATCATCAGACATTCAGATCACGATTTTCAACCATCTCAAACCTTAAGGTTCCGAGAAAATCACGAAATTCCATTTAGGCCCCTTAGCCAAGTCCCAGAACCGATTTTGAGATTTAAACTGCTATTAACTATGATCCTCGGCCCCTAGGACCTTCCCGTCACGATTTTCAACCATCTCAAACCTTCAGGTTCCGATAAAATCACGAAAATGCCCTTTATGCCCTAAGCGAAGTACCAGAACCGCTTGCTCGATTCAAGCTATTTTCAATAGGTTTCCTTCTCAATTTTTTTAGGCCCTAAATACAGAGTTTCATCTACCTCATGCCAAAATTGCTCCAGTTATGCGATGAACATGTACATATATATATATAAATATAATAAATAAAATATATATAAATAAACATGAAAGGAACATCCTATATTTTTGTGATCCCCAGAGCTTCCAGATCACGAATATATAAGCCTCTAGCCTGGGAGCCTCCGTGACGACCACCTCAATAGCCTACTTTCCTACGGAAATCCGCTAGAAAATGCTTGGTTACCTTCATTAGTGAATTTTGGCAGTCGAAAAAACTTGAATAAACTAATAAAAAGTTTAACCATGCGATTTCTAAGTTTTCAAGTTGACTCGTACGTTTCGATTTTCCTATTTTGATGAATTCATTGAAAAGATTGGACTGAAAAAGAAAGAAATTATTATAATTTGAAGGAAAGGGTTTCTATTTTACTTTGTTCATGACATTCCGAGCTTCGGATGCTTGGCAAGCGTGGCAGAGAAGTTCCAGAACCATTTTTTTAAGCTCCAAACTGTAGACGTCGCGGGAAAAGAGTGAAATCGTCGCATGCAATATTGAATTTGAAGTCGGAGTCTTTCTTTGTCCGACTCCAGCCATTGTGCTTGTCAAAACCAAAGTCGATGCAGCTAAAAAACGTTTAAATTTTCATAATTTCATTCGAATGTACCTGAGGGACAATTCGCAGTGAAAGTTATAAGGACTTGTATTAAAGTCGACAAAAGCGTCACATCCAACAAGCACCAAGCCCACAGTTTATGAATGATGTCCGCCAATCCATATTTGACGCATAATTCTTTCGCCTCCAAAGAACCGGCGATAAAATTTATCAAAAGGCCCAAATCTATGGATAAGTTGTCCAGAACAATATTCGCCTTAAAATTAATTAAAATGTGGAATGGAGCAGAGGAAGCCATTAGTCGCTCCAATCATCCCATTCACTCTCCCTCTCACAAAACAGCACCCTCACCTCCCACGCCTCTACTCCAGGGTGAAACACTTCTGCTGAGGTCTTGTATAAAGACGTGATGCCTTATATGAAAGACGGAGGCCTTATATAAAAGGACGGGGGCCTTATATAAAGACGGGGGCCGTTATATAAAGACGGAGGCCTTATATAAAGACGGGGCCTATATAAAAGACAGAGGCCTTATATACGGACGGAGGCCTTATATAAAGACGGGGCTTATATAAAAGACGGAGGCATTATAAAAGACGGAGCTTATATATAAAGACGGAGCTTATATAAAAGACGGAGCCTTTATATAAAGACGCGACCCTGATATAGAAGGGAGGCCTTATATAAAAGACGGATGCATATATAAAAGACAGTGCCTTATATAAAAGACGGAGGCCTTATATAAAAGACGGAGGCCTTATATAAAAGACGGGGGCCTTATATAAAAGACGGAGGCCTTATATAAAAGACGGAGGCCTTATATAAAAGACGGAGGCCTTATATAAAAGACAGGGGCCTTATATAAAAGACGGGGGCCTTATATTAAAGACGGAGGCCTTATATAAAAGACGGGGGCCTTATATAAAAGACGGGGGCCTTATATAAAAGACGGGGGCCTTATATAAAATACGGGAGCCATATATAAAAGACGGAGGCCTTATATAAAAGACGGGGGCCTTATATAAAAGACGGGGGCCTTATATAAAGGTGGAGGCCTTATATTAAAGGCGGAGGCCTTATATAAAAGACGGGGGCCTTATATAAAAGACAGGGGCCTTATATAAAAGACGGGGGCCTTATATAAAAGACGGGGGCCTTAGATAAAACATGAAGGCCTTAAGCTGCAGGTGGTACCTTTTTACTCCGTGGTATATCAGGAGGCATGATCGCTAAATTGACATGAGTTTCCCGAAGTCGCTCAATAATCGGCTCCATCATCCCAGACAAAAGCGCCGCCCTCGTACTCGCATGCGAAGATCCAAGTATGCTCGCCAAAAGGACCCTATGCGACTTCAAATTTCTCTCCATTTTTTTCACAATTTCAATATTCGCTTCTAAAACAACAAATAAGCCTCACAAAACAAAACAAAAATTACCTGAAGACAAATAATAAGTTAAATGTGCGACAGCAGAAGCAGTAGAAGCATCATCAGCGGATGCCGTGGAGCATAAAGTGTCTACAGCTTCTTTTGTAAAGATGACATCAATATTTTTCTGATTGCTAGCCATAGAGCCAAGCATTTTCAAGCAAACTTTGATCAAATCCAAACATTCTACATCTTCGCCTAAAAAAAAGTTAGAATTTTGCTCCTAAAATGAATCTTACAATAAGTCGACTTTTGAAGCAGCCAGACCAAAGTGGGAACACAATCTTTGACAATTGAAGACAAAATATGAGTAAAGTTGACTAAAACTTCAAGAACCAAAGTATACATGTCGACCCTTTCTTGACTACAGATAACCTTGTTCGTTTGCCATTGAGAAACTTGCCTATAAAAAATTTTGAACCAGAAAACAAACAATTCTTTCCAACCTAAAAAGTTCGTTGGCTAATCCTTGATTCTGAGCAGCAGCAACGATTTCTTCTTTGTCTTTAGTCATCAAATTTAAAACAAGGCGACAACAAGACATCAACAAACTCGGCGTAGTTATACCCGCAGAGTCTTCTATAAATTATTTTATTTTAGAAAAAAAATGACTTTTTTACCAATCATTGAGCTTTGCAAGCTCTGTTTTAGACTCGTAGAAAAATTTAATCTCACAACAATGATGGAAACGCATGAAAAAATCTGCGACGAAATACTCATTTGAAGGTAAACCTAAGAATTGTACATTAGAACGATTTTTTTTGTGATGATTTCACAACTTTACCTTACTTTCAGTTCTAGAAATGAGGTTTGAGCAAACATTCGCTGCTTGTTCTCGAACCATACTTGCCTCATTGTGGTCTAAAAGCAAGCTAAAAAAAAATAAATAAATAATAAATAAAAAATCAAAAATTTTTTTAATATATAAATACTATTTACTTTAAACAGGTTTCCCAAATTTTGGGAATCTGCTCAATAATTTTTGAGGAAAACTCCAAACAGAGGCCAGAGACGAATTCAAGGGTTGCAGCTTTGACGATTAGATCTTTGGAGCTGATCAAACTTTCGAGCCATTTCATCTCAGGAGGGAACCAACATTTTTTACTCTAGAATTCAATAAATAAATAAAAATAAAAATAAAAATAAAAAATTAAATATTACTTTAGGCTTTAAAGCCAATAAATTGCTGAGGCATAAAAGTGTCGTCCGCGTAATCGTAAGTCCCATACACGAATTGGGAGTTTCACAATGAAAAGCGTTCAAAATTTGCCAGAATACTTTCGGATCCAAGAAAATTTTTAACTCGATTATTCTTAAAAGGCAGTCGAGCAACTTATCCAAAATTGCTGCAAAAATACGTTAAAATTTCAACAAAAAAAAGAAAGAAAGAAAACCAACCGATGCTGTAAAATTTTTGGGTATGGCTGTGAGATAGACATTGCATTAAAGTGCTTGTGACGTATTCCCAGCCTTCAGAAATGTCGCCGGAAATGCAGATTTCAATCAACGATAATATTTCGATCGCAATTTCTTTTTCCTAAAAAATAAAATAGAATAGTTGTCATTAAATGTTCTGGTATGGAGGACGTATGCATAATTCCGACTTTCACAAAACTACTACCTTCCGATACCACTACCTCCAGTACCAATACAAATAACACTACAAATACCACTACTAATACCCCGACCACTACCCCTACCAATGCCAATACCCCTCTACCCATACCCCTACCAATACCGCTGAAAATACCACTACCAATACCCCGACCACTACCCCTACCAATGCCAATACCCCTCTACCCATACCACTACCAATACCACTACCAAATACCACTACCAATACCGCTACCAATACCACTACCAATACCGCTACAAATACCCCAACCAATACCCCGACCATCTATCCCAAACAATACCAATACCACTACCAATACCACTACCAATACCACTACCAATACCACTACCAATACCACTACCAATACCACTACCAATACCACTACCAATACCACTACCAATACCACTACCAATACCACTACCAATACCAATACCACTACCAATACCACTACCAATACCACTACCAAATACACTACCAATACCACTACCAATACCACTACCAATACCACTACCAATACCACTACCAATACCACTACCATCACCACTACCAATACCACTACCAATACCACTACCATCACCACTACCAATACCACTACCATCACCACTACCAATACCACTACCAATACCACTACCAATACCACTACCAATACCACTACCAATACCACTACCAATACCACTACCAATACCACTACCAATACCACTACCAATACCACTACCAATACCACTACCAATACCACTACCAATACCACTACCACTACCAATACCACTACCAATACCACTAGAAACACCCCAACCAATGTCCCGACCTTCTATCCCAAACAATACCAATACCCCGACCACTATCCCAAACAATACCAATACCACCACAAATACCACTACCAATACCCCGACCACTATCCCAAACAATACCAATACCCCTACTTCTACCGATAATACTACCCCTACCACTAACAATACCCCTACCAATACCTTTACCACTAACGCTATCCCAACCCATACTAAAACCCCTACCCCTACCACTACCAATACCCCTACCACACCACTACCCCTTTCCATACCCTTACCACTACCACTGACCACTAGCCTCCCCCAACACCATTACCACAACCCCTATGCCTACCACTACCTCTGCCCCTACTCCATTCTCCAAATTCCCAACTTTTCCAAGTTTCCTTGATAGGTGGCCAACCCTTAGCCAGGCTTAACTTGATTAACTATTTTCATCTTAATTTCATAATTTTACCAAAGGTGTGTTCTCAGTCATCAATATCTTGGTCAAAACGGCATTCAACGTAAAAGCCGGATCTTTGACAACAGCAACCAACCATTTTTTCAAACTAGCAACTAATCCTAAAACAATTAAAAGGTCATTTCAAACTTTTCATTCTAAAAATTGAAACTCACTCGAAGAAAAATTGAGAAATCTTAGAAATTCGACGAGAAAAAGTTGATCGGCAGAATGAGCGGGCGACGAAGTGAGGTAACGTGAAAAAGCTTTTTCCCAAGGCATCTTTTTCAAATCGACCACCGATTCGCACATTTGGGACAAACTCATGTACCTAACAAAATTTGTTTAAAAAAAATTTTTAAATATTAAAATTACTTTTTAAGCTGGTTTAAATTATCACGAGCTTGTTCATGAGAGTTGGCAATGCTTAAGGACATAAGGTATTTATTTATATTGTGTGGTAAAGAACATGAAAGGAGGTCATCAACAGCGATTTGTGAAACTGGCAAAAATGGATTTTTGGCAGCATTAAAAGCGGAAATCGATTCAATGCCGTTTTCAAAGACAAACCATAAAAGTCCGAGTGAACTTTTGGTCGTTTTATCATCCAAAAGCAAACCTAAAAAAAAAATTAATGTTTAAAGTGGAGCATAAAACTTGGCGGTTGATCGACTTCAAATGGTCTTTAACATGATTTTTAAAAAAGCTCTGAAAATTTCAAGTCGACCATCAAGGAGCTAAAAATAAAGGAGAAATACCGATTTTTGAGGTTTGTTTGTTATCGCTGATTTCTGAATGGGTTTTAAGGTCAAATGGTAACTTCATCCTTTCAGCCAAAACTTGAGGGAAAGAAACAGCATCAGAGGTTGTTATGACAACATCAGAGAAAACCATGAAAGAAAGCAACTGTGAAATGTCTCGCAGCATCCTCCAGTCAGGATTAAAAACAAAAATTCCTAAAAATTTTGATTTTAGCATCTTTCTTCTTTCACCAATTACCTTTCAAAATGGAATCATAAAGTTGAAAATCGTGCGAAAAGTCATGCCTTAGCTGAGCATTGTAGCGAGACAAGTGCTTCAAAATGACCACACAGCTTGTATACATTTTGACTGAATCATCACTCAAATTGGTCTAAAAATAATAAATTTAAGAAAAATTTCTGTTTTGACTTACTAAGGAAGAATGAAGATATTTAAGGATGATTTCGAGTCCATTGTAGTCCAAAAATGGCACATGGAGACATCGATCTTCCATTATTAGGCTTAACTGAGTCAAAGCCGATTTGATGAGTCCACCATCGGTTGAATTTGCGGCCAAAACTTCAAGGACTCGCATCAAACATCCTTCCTGTCAAATTATTAGTTAAAAAGGGATAATTTATAAATTGAAATACTTCATATCCTCCATAAGCTGAGGAGCGAGTTGAAACAGGATTGTCGCCCAAATTGAAGGTTTCGTTTAGATCGAGGTGAGATGGGATGTTTAAAAGATAAATGACACGAGCTGTGGCTTCGTTTTTGATTTCTTTCGTTTTTGAAAACATCAATCTTATGTTTCCTCTCAAAACCTAAAATGAACAAAAAGGTTGTGGAGTCACAGGGGCGGACTGGGACCTTAGGGTGTGGGTGGGTTTTCAGTTAAGGGGGCGCCCGGATTTTGACAGAAAATTGGCTTTTAGAAAAAAATATTCAGCAAAAACAGAGGTTCCCTAACTTTTTCACAGTGCGCCCCCCTTTTAAACAAATTAAAACCTTTGCAAGTTTTGAATGTTAACTTTGAGGTTTTTGAATGAAATTTGGGTTTTAAAATGTTGATTTTGAGGTTTTTGACAAAAGAAATTGCACTTAAAACGTTGATTTTGAGATTTTTTGACAAATTTACTCTTATAACCATGATTTGGAGGTTTTTGACAAAAAAAAATTGTCAATTTAAAGTTGATTTTGAGGTTTTTTGACGAAAATTTGGCTTTTTAAATGTTGATTTTGAGGTTTTGTACATAATTAGGCTTCATAAATGTTGAGTTTGAGATTTTTTTTAACCAAAATTGGGCTTACAAATGTTGATTTTGAGGTTTTTCACGAAAATTTGGCTTTATTAATGTTGATTTTGAGGTTTTTTTTGACGAAAATTAGGCTTTAAAAATGTTGATTTTGAGGTTTTGGACGAAAATTTGGCTAGTTGATTTCGAGGTTTTTTGACCAAAATTAGGCTTTTTAAATGTTGTTTTTGAGGTTTTTGGACGAAAATTAGGCTTCATAAATGTTGAGTTTGAGGTTTTTTTGAGGAAAATTAGGCTCTACAAATGTTGATTTTGAGGTTTTTGACGAAAATTTGGCTTTTAAATGTTGATTTTGAGGTTTTTTGACGGAAATTAGGCTTCATTCTTGTTGATTTCGAGGTTTTTACTTCTACGGGCCAGTCCGCCTCTGTGTGGAGAGGCCAGTGAGGATGATATTTACCTCAATCATCGGAATCATAATTTCTTTTGATGTATCAGGATCCAGCATGCTCAAAACAGTCCTTCCAAAAGAAGAATTCAAGTCAGCATATGAGTGAAGGATAGAAAAAAGTCCAGAAATTTCCGAAATGAGCGACCTCCACGAACTTGCCGAAACGAGCAATCGGCTTTTTAAAGTCAAAAGGACGATCCTTTCGCTATAATTGCGAACCTAAAGAAAGAATTTAAGACCAAAAAAAAGGACATTTTGTTCGACTTACATCGCTGTTTTCATCACGGAGGCCATAATAGAGAATTTCTTTTAAAACTTTTTTGTTTAAAACAAAATAGAGCAAACGATAGCTCGAATCCGACAAACTCGATTTCGGACCGATTTTCTCAGTTACGTGATCAGAAATCGTTTTGTATGAGATCAATTTGGCGGTTTCGCTCATGGCGAGGAGTTTTGCTGTCAAATCTTGAACCTTCTCTATCTGACTAGGGACAAGGTCGTCTCTAAAAAACATTTACAATCCAACATTTTGAAAACTAGTCCAACGAAAAAAATCCGCTAAAAATTAACTGGGAGGTGGTGGGGGAGGTGATGGAGGGGAAGGGTTAAGGTCGGGGAGAGATGGGTAATTTGGGGAGGTGGTGGTGGGTCAAGGAGGGTAGGGGACCTCCCCTACCCTCATCACCTGATGAGAGTCATGGGAGGTCAGGAGAGAGTAGGGAGAGGTGGTGGAAGGTTAGGGGGTTGGGGAAGGTGGAGAGTAAGGGGTAATGGACGAGGGTCGAGGAGGGTAGGGGAGGTGATGGGAGAGTAGGGTTAGGTGGTGGACGGTTGGGGGAGGTGGAGGAGGGTAGTGGAGGTGAGGGATGTGAAGAGTTATGAGAGAGTAAGGAGAGGTGTTGGAGGGTCGAGGAGGGTAGGGGAGGTGGTGGACAGTCGAGGAGGGTAAGGGAGGTGAAAGGAGAGTAGGGGGAGGTGGTGGAAGGTTGTGGGAGGAGGAGAGTAAAGGGAGGTGGAGAGCAAGGGAAGGTCCTTCCTGATGAGAGAGTAAGGGGAGATGGTGGAAAGTCGAAGAGGAGAGGGGAGGTGGTGGATGGTCGCGGAGGGTAGGGGAGGTGGTGGACGGTCGAGGAGTGTAAGGAAGGTGATAGGAGAGTAGGGGGAGGTGGTGGAAGGTTGTGGGAGGAGGAGAGTAAAGGGAGGTGGTGAGCAAGGAGAGGTGAGGTATGTGATGAGAGAGTAAGGGGAGATGGTGGAAGGTCGAAGAGGGAAGGGGAGGTGGTGGAAGGTCGAAGAGGGAAGGGGAGGTGGTGGAAGGTCGAGGAGGGTAGGGGAGGTGGTGGAAGGTCGAGAAGGGTAGGGGGAGAGGAGAAGTAAGGAAGTGAAAAAGAGGAGAGTAGGGGGAGGTGGTGGAAGGTTGTGGGAGGAAGAGAGCAAGGGGAGGAGAGGTATGTGATGAGAGAGTAAGGGGAGCCACCTCCCCTTGGAAGGTCGAAGGCGGGTGGGGAGGTTAGGGATGTGAAGAGTGATGAGAGAGTAAGGGGAGGTGGTGGAGGGTCGAGGAGGGTATGGGTTGGTGGACGGTTGAGGAGGGTAAGGGAGGTGATGAGAGTAAGGGGAGGTGATGGAAGGTCGAGGAGGGGAGGGATGTGAAGAGTGATGAGAGAAAGGGGAAGTGTGGAAGGTCAAGGAGGGTAGGGAAGGTGGTGGAGGGTCAAGAAGGGTATGAGATGGTGGGCGGTCGAGGAGGGTAAGGGAGGTGATGAAAGAGTAAAGGGAGGTGGTGGAAGGTCGAGGGTAGTGGAGGTGAGGGATGTGAAGAGTGATGACTGATGAGTAAGTAAGAGGTGGTGGAGGGTCGAGGAGGGTTGGGGAGGTGATGGGAGAGTATGATTCCTTCTCTATGGCACATTTTTAATCCACGACAAGCAGTTCCTGAGTTAAAAGAAATTTCCCATCACCAAACACTCTATGACTCCCTCACCTCCCTCTAAGATTTAAAATACCTGCTAGAAACGATCTCAAAGAAGTTTTCAATCAACTTAAAACACTTGTGAATCTCAATAGTCCTCAAAGCTTGCTCAAAAAAGCTCAAAAATTCCGAAATGGACAAGATTTTATACGATTTTAAAACCGTCGCTCCCGCTTTCAACGATTCAGCGGCATCAATGAAATCACAATATGGCATTTTCGGCTTGTACTAAAAATAAAACGTTTTAAATTTATTTTTTTCGATTTTCTTTACCTTTAGATGTTTCACATAAGACAAAAATAAATTGTAAATTTCAGGCTGTAATAAATAAAGAATAGGGTCGGTCAACGATTCACAAATTGCGGCTTGCATTTCTTGAGGGAGGACATCTCCAGAAATCGACAATGGAAAACAAGATTTCAAAATGTTCGCAGCATTTATTTGACATTTTATTCTTTGCGTTGCACTTATCCCTCTGAAAATATCATCAACTTAATAAACTGAAACACTAAATCGGTTTACTTTGAGCGAAGAAGATTGTGAGCCAATGATGATAAAATGGAAACCAAACTGTGCTTCAAAGGAGCAGATTTTTGGTCCGAACAAGCCCAAAATGTCTCAGGATCTGAAATACTCAATTCAAGTATTTTAAAAAGGTTCGGCAACAAAGGGCCAATTTTATCGAGAATCAAAGCACAGAAATCGCCGACGCCCAAAACTCTCTAAAACACATCAAAAATTTGTTTTTAAGACAGGATAAACAGTTTTTGAACATATCTTGTTTCTATGACAGAAAAACAATCGTTTTAGCCCACTTTTCAGTGATTTGGGACCAAAAAAACCAAAGATTTTGCTGTTTTTTTGTTTTTTTGAAGGGCTAAAACAGCCCAATTTAATGTGTTGGCACAAAATTATTGTTTTTAGAAAGAAGAAAAATCATTCATTTTATGTAAGTCCAGAAACAAGAGTACTTACAGAATCTTTTTGAATTTTATCCAAACATTCACTTTGTAAATTTTCACCTCCGGTTTCACTTTTTTCATCAATCTTAAATTCAAAATATAAATAAAAATTATAAAAAATTAATTGTAAAATACAATTGAATTTGATGAGAAGACAAAAGGATCGGAATAGAACATAAAAAATTTGAGGACGGCATTCGTAAGTTCTTCCAGGCAACAAAGAGCTCTTTCGTTCCCTTGATCGCTTTCAATGATTTCCAATAAAATCTATAAACAAAAAATAAATTAAAAATAAATAAAAAAATTTAAAGTTTGCACCAAAAGGATGGAGTTGTCGTTGAGAAATATTTGAGGTGGAAAATCTTGTAGGACGACCGTCGAAAAGAAGTTTAAAGCTTGATTCCTTTGCGATTCTTCTTTTAGCGATTTTTGGACGGTGGTGAGAACATTTTTGTCCGTTTTGGCCAAAGAAGGCGTCGGCCAAAAAACTTGGTTCCATAGAGGCAACGATATTCGATCACTGAAAATAAAATGAGAAATCCCCCAAAATTAATAAAAATACCTTGCTAGGGAAGAATGAAATGATAAATCGACTCTTGGGGTTACTGATCTTTTTGGTGGGGTCGCCGACCTAAAAAAATTAATTATTTTAAATAAAATGTTAAGTTGGATTACTTCTTAGATTGGTTTGAAGTGATTGAACTTAAGGAAGAAGTTGATGCTTTGGATTCTGGTCGGCTTGAAATTTCCGAACTTGTCCGATTTGATTTTTGAACTTTGTACGTCTTTTTGGACTCGGAACTGCTCCTTGAGAGATTTGCGACTTCTCGTAATTTTTTAAACAATTCTTTCTCATCTTTGGTTATCCCTTGACGGATTTTCGACAATTCTGGGTCGTTCCGGAGCAAAAGGTTCAGCCCATCTTTTTCCTAACAAACAAAAATGAAAAAATTTATGTCATACTAGTACAATTAATAAATTCGTCAACAAAAAACTGGTATGGAGAGCCCATTACTCAAACTTTGTGCTCTACAGACCTCTCCACAAACACCTATTTACCCGAGTTACAATTTTGGAAAGGAAAAAAATCTCTCTGCCCTCCGTCCGCCCTAAGGTCTGCCATCCATCCGCCCTAAGGTCTACCCTCCATCCACCCTAAGGTCTGCTATCCATCCACCCTAAGGTCTACCCTCCATCCACCTTAAGGTCTACCCTCCATCTACCCTCCACCCGTCTTCAGGTCTGCCCTCCATCCACCCTAAGGTCTGCCCTACATCCACCTGCCCTCCATCCACCCTAAGGTCTGCCATCCATCCACCCTAAGGTCTACCCTCCATCCGTCTTCAGGTCTGCCCTCCATCCACCCTAAGGTCTACCCTCCATCCACCCTAAGGTCTGCCCTCCATCCACCCTAAGGTCTGCCCTCCATCCACCCTAAGGTCTGCCCTCCATCCACCCTAAGGTCTGCCCTCCATCCACCCTAAGGTCTACCCTCCATCCACCCTAAGGTCTACCCTCCATCCGTCTTCAGGTCTGCCCTCCATCCACCCTAAGGTCTACCCTCCATCCGTCTTCAGGTCTGCCCTCCATCCACCCTAAGGTCTGCCATCCATCCACCCTAAGGTCTACCCTCCATCCGTCTTCAGGTCTGCCCTCCATCCACCCTAAGGTCTACCCTCCATCCATCCTGAGGTCTACCCTCCATCCACCCTGAGGTCTGCCCTCCATCCACCCTGAGGTCTGCCCTCCATCCACCCTAAGGTCTGCCCTCCATCCACCCTAAGGTCTACCCTCCATCCGTCTTCAGGTCTGCCCTCCATCCATCCATCCTAAGGTCTGCCCTCCATCCACCCTAAGGTCTGCCATCCATCCACCCTAAGGTCTGCCTTCCATCCACCCTAAGGTCTGGGAGGTGGGAGAGGGTTGGGGGAGGTGGGAGAGGGCTGTGAAAGCTAAGAGAAGGTTGGGGAAGGCCCACTATGTAAATATATCGATCCGCAAGATGCAAGAAAAAAAAATTTTCTTTTGAGTGTCCACTCATACTCAAAAGAGCCCAAAGAAATGATACCTTGACAAGACGAAGTATCAACTGAAGGACGAGCCCTTTCTTAGGAGCCGGAGAAAAAGCGAACCATCCGACAAGCAAAGGAAACAATTCAGGCTCATCCAGAAGCTGCTCAGTCCTCAAAATCTGAAGATCGATTTTGCTCACCAAATTCTCCAAAGCACGGACACGAATTTCTTCAAGTTCATGCCCTAAAAAGCATAAAATTTAAAAATATTAAAGATCTAAATAAATAACTTACCTAATTTCTTGATAAGAAGACGAAGGCCATCATCCATTTTTTATAAACTTATTAAAATTATAAATGGCATATTTTTCAAAAATAAAATTCGAAAACAAAAGTTATCAGAGATTTTATCAACGACAACAAATGAAGTTGGCGCGTAAAGTCAGCTGTCACGTGTATCGATCACTCGAATTAAGAATCGATTCATGGACTTTTTTAAAAGATTTTCTTTGTTTTAATAGTTTGGGGGTCTTTTATTAATAAATTTATGTTTAAATGTGAATAATTGAAGTTGAAATTAGTTGTTTTGTGGATTTTGTTGGGATAAATTGGTTTGTCCAGTGGTGGGGGGGCCGGCGATGGGATGTGTTTAGGTTGAGATTGGAGCTCCTTTCTGTTCATGGTTTCCTAGTATAAAGACCGCCAAACAACCCACGAGGTGGCCATGGGAACCCCACGGAACGGCAACGGCGCCTTTCGGCTTCGAGAATAGAAGAGCCAAGCGCCGGCGGAAAGACACAAAGAGTCGATTCGATATTTCTGACTAGGAAGGAGCATTTTGATATTTTTCCAGGATGATTGCGTTAAGGTGGCCTATATTTTGGACTTCCATCCTTTTCTGACCAGATAGAATTTCGAGATGTTCCTTCATGGGATTTTCCCCAACGGAAAAGGCATAGAGCGACTCGTTTTTCCTTCAATTCAACCATATTCGGGCGGGTCCACTAACCGCTTGCTTCCTCACAACCAAAGGTAGAGGCATTCGTGCAAAAGGGTAACCATTTTTGGTCCTCCAAAATGAAAATCTCCACTTGTCTTGGTATTTTAGATGATTCTGAACTTTGGTTCCGTGTCTGTCTGTCTGTCCGTCCCGTCCGGCTTGGTCAATTCTTCATTCTTGTCAAAACTTTCCGATTTTGCTCAAATTTTCAGAGTTTGTGAGAACCTAAGTTCTGAGGCGGGTTTCTGCTAATTTCATTACAATCGGATCCTACATAGAAGTCTATTTTTGAGGGCGAAAGAGTCATTTGAGGGTTTTATTATTGAAGAACATCCATAGCACAAGCTATCAAAAGGTGTGCTTATCGCTTAAATCGATTAAGAATGAAGGAAGTTATGGAAAAGTAAAGTGAAAATGGAAAATTTGGCTTTCGACACTTTTTCAAAGATAAGTTGGTAGGTGCTATATCAGTAAATTTCTTTTTCTCCCTTTATTTAATAATTTACAAAGATATATTGTAATTACTAATAATTAGTTATCACTTATCAGTGTCGATGGACGATGAAATCATGAAAATCACCATCAAAATAAATTCAAAAGATCGTGTCTTGTGGACTTCTTCTTAGTTTCTACTTTCCCGGTATTTTTCCGACGCCACGCGGCGAAATGGGACCCGCGATACCCACAAAGCGTTTTCTCAGCTCGCTTTCGACCAATCAACTTGAAATTTTCAGGGCTTTTTCTTATGGTATTGAAGAAGATTTAAGGAAAATTGCAAGACACGGAGCTGAGAAAACGAAGTGTCTTTTTTAAATTGCGTACCTGCTTACTCAAAGTCAAATTTTGTCTCTGAATAACGCCCGATGAAGGGACTAGGGCTTTGAGTACCAAAAACCATTGAGTACCAATCACACCTGAGGGTGGGTATGTCAACAAATTGCAATTTCCATTGAGTTCGTATTCCATTCTCAACGCTCTATCGTTTCCTATATGAAGTCGCATGAACTTTGACTAGTTTTTGGTTTTCATAAAAATTTGAAGCATTGTAAATTTTATTAACTTTAATTTTCCTTCTCAAAAAAGCAAAGAAATTCGCCATAAACGGGAAAGAATAAAAAATAAGTCTTGAATGGTTGGAGTGGTGTTGGGCTATCGGACAGTTCCTCCTCCTTTATGTTCCCTTGTTACTCCATCCTCGTTCGTTATGAATTATGAAACGAATTGTAATAATATTTTTCGGCTCCTCCCACTTTCTATATCGTTTTCTCAAATAACATAACATGAAAACTAAATAAAAAAAATATAAATTTTTTCAATAAAATTTTTTTTTGATGAGATAAAAAATTTAAATTTTATTTAAAAAAAATATGAAAGAGTTCCATGATAAAACAAATAATTGAGTGTAAATTAAATAGAGAGCAATTAAAAGTACGAAGGTTTTCAAGATCTATTTTATTGATTGTGTCAACGCTGTCACGTTACGTCACGTTTCCATCAAATAACGCCCTGAAAGTCGAGGAGTTCAGGATTGTAGAAGAGCTCGCCACTCTACCTCGGATAGGAACCATTTCCCTTACGTTAAAATGGCCTTTGCCTTAGTTTTTTGACTTTTCATTTCATTTTACAACCGTTTTTCGACATAATTTTTTTTTAAATTAATAAAAGTAACAATAATTTGCTATTTAGAAAGTCTTGACCTAACTACAAATACAAAGAAATGCTACTACATAAGATGGGATTTTGGTTTACGAGCTACTGTACGTTTGTTCTGTTCTTTTTTAAGAAGGTAGGTATAAAAAATGTGATTATGTAGGTACTGGGTAGGAAATTGGGTAAGTGGACTGTAAATTTGGTAATGGGAGAGCTCTAGTGGCGGGGTCGGAGACTAAAGGGGCAGACTGACCGATGTCCGGCCATTATTTCGACAGCCATGAACTTGTCCATCTTTGATATCCTTCCATTAAAAAAATTTACCTTTTTTCGTAAATTTAGCCGTTGGAAATCTGTGATGGCGATGGGTTTTAAGTGAGATTTCGATGGAGGAGGGGTGAACAACCCCTCGGTTCTATTGTCCACGGACTAGCTCGGTTCGGAGGGGTTGCAGGAAAGCATGACGGAGAAAGAGCTCCTTTCCACCCGGCTAATTGGATCGATCTGACTGGTGCATCCAGAAACCATGTCGAATTCAACAAAAGGGGCTTTTTAAATGTTTGCTTGTTTTTTTTTCTATGCAGACATCGCAATGATGCTTTGTCGTAAAATAGGTCAATGACTTCTTCAGTTTTTCAAATATTTATCGCCATGACGAATCTTTGATTAATAATGCTGTCCTATTCGGTAGAGCAAAAAGTTTTCGACAGGAAAAGGCCTCTCATTCTTGCTCATCCTCTTCTCCTTCGTGAGTCTGACAGGTTCATTTGTGCTTATTGCAGAGATTGGAACGGTTGGAAAGCACCCATCATCAGGACTTTGAACCTTTTTCCAGGTTTCAGATTGACTCAACCCCTCATTTCAACAAAGATCAACATCCACGGAGTTTTCTTCGAAATAGGGTGAAAGTCCACCTGCAATGACCATACTATAATAGTCAAAATTGAGACCATCCAAAAAGAGGATACTCGACCCTTTGAACAACCTGTGAAATTAAATTTTTTTGGTGTTTGGGAACCTCTATGTTCTGAACAATAGAAAACACATACCTTGAAGGACTAATTATTTTTAAAAATGTAAACAAGATTAGAGAATCAGGTGTCTCGCGGTTTTTAAATGTTTCTAGAGTGGGGAAGTAGATAGTGGAGAGTTTAAGTGGGAGTTGACGCTCTGTCACGTTTTTGATTCCCGACAACATTTAAACGGTGTATCCAGTGTAATGTGAGCCGGCGGAATGGACGAATCTGTCGCGCCGAGGAGTCCTTTCTCAACGCCGAGAACGCTGAGGACGGCGAGGATGTCGCAGAGGGTGGTCATCCTCCCGCCGGGCGCTCATCCGGACGCGAGGGTCCGTATAGCGTTGGGAGGTGCTGTCGAAATGCACAAACCCCATATAAACAATTGGAACACGGACAGGCAGGATGTTATAAGTTTAGCGTCTATAGGTATGGGCTCCACTGACGGGAGGAAGCTCACGGTCCGAAAAGTTCCAACAACCCCGACAGAACTTCTCAACTTAACAACGACGAACAAGTAAGTTAAAACAACAAACAAAATCACTTTATCGCCTCGTTTGGCAACTTCCAAGAGATAAGTATCCAGGTTGCAGTCTATCCAGAGTAGGTGAAATTGAAAAACTAGAGGTTCATGTTCAGTGATTTTCCATTATATGGGGCAACCAAGTTCACTGGAGTTTGGATAACAAGATCTCGGCTTCCTGTTGACCATTTTACTCAGATCTTCTTTAATGCAATAATTAAAAGCCCTGAAAATTTCAAGTCGATCGGTCCCCAGGGAGCCGTGTTATACAACTTTTTTAAAAACATCATTTTCGATTAAGCAAACACAGATACCAATGTTTTTGAAGATTGATCATCTCCAGAATCGATGAAAAATGAAATTCTTCCATGTTGACTTAAATCGTCTATAACTTAATCTTTACCGATTTATTTAATTTTACGCCGTTGGAAAGCCTATAGTTACAGGTTGGACAAAAGAGTCGGGATGGACCCTCTCATAAAGCATATAAATCAAGAGTTCTCTCAGCCAGACCGCAAGGAAGCTGAGAAAACATAATATTTGAGAGTGGACTGTATAAGACTATGGTAACTCCCATCATGTCGGGCTGGACCAAAATATTATCTCACAAAAATTTCGTTGTTTTTATCAAATAGTGAGATAATTCGTCCCAAACTAGCGGTTTGTTTGCGTTTCGAATATTTTGTTAATCATAAAACAGTGATTTTGACGTCCGTAATCTTTATGAGGTGTATTAGCGCCACGAGTGCTTTTTAAGCCTACCTTCAATTACGTCAAATATAAGAAGCTGCTCTTATCTTTAATTAGACTCGATTTTATGTTTAAACTGTCATAAATCTGTCTTGTGTTTATTTTCTTTTAAGATTCTCTTATTTGGGCTATGAGTTTAGTCATAGTTTTATAATAAGATTCGTTTTGAAAACACCTTCTTTCTTGGTAAGTAATTTAGGGAATTTTTTTGAATTGCCAGATTTTCGTGCAGGGGAAAGGATTTGAAAACAATTTTTATCTCTGATACTGTCCATGGTGTAGATCAAATTCATAAGGATCTGAGATCAGTATCTTCTTACAGAATTGTAGGGTATTAATTTTTAATTTGAGATTTATATTTCATTGTTTTGCGTTGTTTGTTTGGGAGGATAATAATTGACGGTGAGTAACCACCGCAAAACACTTTCTTATGCTCTGACCAAACCACGTCCCAAGGTGGGATAGTCGATATAATTTGTTTTATTTCAGCCAAAAAGACCATAAGTTTTGGACAAATGCAGATTGTTGGTTAAATCTGAATGGTTCAGACAGCTGTGTCGAGGGCTCTTCAAAGAAAAACGAGCAGAAAAACGTGAAAGGGGGTGGGAAAAAGCTGTAACCCCTTCTTTTTGGCTTTAAGGGGGAGTTTTTTGTCTAAATCTCGAAAACGGTAAGTCGCAGACGAAAGACATATTAATACAAAAAGAAAGCCTATTGAATTTCCTACAAATTTGATAAGATACACTTTTTTGTAGGACCAACCGTATCCGAGGTACGAAGCGGCCAAAAACGGAGAATCGAAAAAAAAATTCAATTTTGACCTCTGAAGGAAGACTTCAATTTATGTTGTAAAAATTGTAGAGAATTCGATAATCAATGATTATAGATTTTTTCTGCTATCATTTTGAACATTTGGGTCAAACGTCGGAAAATGGGCCACAAACGCTATCATAAAGTTTATAGCCTGCACAGCAAATACGTTTTTTCGACTTATTTTATTTGAGCGGTGTCTTATCGTTCCTACAAAAAAGAAATGACCGAACGAAAATAAATTGATAAGATCATGGATTCACGAAAAATGACAAATTGAAAAGCACATAAATCGGTTGACGAATTCATTGATTATTTTGCATAAAATCCGTACTTTCCTGATAAGTACAACGTGATAAGTGATAACTTACAATATTTTACTTTATCCTTGACCCAAACTTAAATGGCCTCAAAAACGTCAACTGATAGTTGGAACAATCAAGTACCTATGGTTCGATAAGGTATTTAGAACCAAATTTTGTACAAAAATACGTTTTTATTTGAGAAGTGCTTATTGGGCGTGGCGTTCGGGCTTATACCGAGTAATCCAAGAAACATTATACGTCTGTCTCCATGTTTGGCTTATTTTCTCATATTCCGTAATCGGAGTCATTGAAACAGTATCCAACCTATACAAAGAAACGCAGCCACACGAGTCTTGAAGTCGCGAAAATTCCACCTTCTATAGAAACAATCATTGACTTTGGACATTTGAGGTCATTTTTGAGTGCTCAGGAGTGGTCAGAGCGGTTTTATGCACTGAGTAAATTTTGTAGCCCTTTAAAAGAGCTTTCCAACGGTATAAATATCGATAAAATATGTCAAAAATTCTGGAAGTTATGGACGTTTAAAGGTTTTGTCATGAAATCGTGCCTTGGATCAATGCCAAGAATCGGTCAAAAATTGTGAAACTTTCAGTGAAACCGAATGGTGTATTCGGTGGGTATTTTGTGTTTGTGGAGAGGTATGTAGAGCCCCGAAATTTTGAAGAAAAAAAATTGAGTTTGAGCTCATAGCACTTTTCATCCATCTCTCAGCTCGTTTGACACAAAATGCATCTCTCAACGTATCTCAGAAACGGTTCGTCGTGAGTCACCAACTAATAAGAACTTTTTTGTAGGAAATTTAATTTCCTTTAAATTCATTTCTATTCAATTTTAGCCCCTGACTAGCCGTTTCTGAGTTACAAACGAAAATCTTATTTTCGAACTGAAAGGTGAAGAATCTTTTTTCCTGATTGTTTTTATTCTAGTCCGATCCGGTTTTCAACTTTTTTTTTATAATATCGTTTTATCTTAGTATTTGTGGGCTGATAAAGCCATTTCAGCTGCATTTCATCATTTTGTTTGCCAACATTTCGCCAAGAAAGGGGTAAAATTATTTAATAAAGGTGTGCATTTATAGGGCCTCGTAAACTTTACATAAACGGGCTATTAACAGCATCGATGCCAATTAAGTCAACTTCCTACCTGAAATTGAATATTCAATACCTATCAATTAACGACAAAAAGTTGACTTACTTAAAAACTTGAGATTTGAATACAGAAACATAAACTAAAAACCAGGAAACAATGAATTAGAAAACTTTTGTTTGGAAAATTTATTAGAGGTCGAGGTCGTCTATTGTTCGTTCATTCACAGTAGTAAAAAAGTAGAATCCGATAGAGATCTTTGCAGATCGAATGTAAATTTTGCAAATAAAAAACGAAAATGAGAAATTTCACGTTTCGGAATGCGAGGAGCTCCCGTCGAAAGCTGCTTTCCTGCCCGCGGAGGACATTTGGCGATCCACCATTTCTGCATAGTTCAGGGTTATCATAGGTTAAAATTTATTTCTGTTAAATTTTTATCGATGATAATTTTTAAATGACCCAGAACCAATTTGTCTGAAAATACGTCTACTGATTTTTTTTGTATGTGCATTCTTTTGTTTAGTGATTACCGATTGGTCTTTTGTTTTTACCGGTTTTAACTGGTTGGAGAGCATTTTGGTGAAATTAGGGCGGATGGACGGAAAACAAGACGATTTTCACGTTTTAATCGCTGTGATTTCTTTGTCCGGATACGCTGGGGAAGATGTGAGCTCCTTCGGTTTTCTGAAGGCCGATGAGGAGGAGTCGGTCCGAAGTAAAATTCCCGAGGTTGCCCCCCCGGTACCGGTTGGAAAGTGTACCGAGGGAACCGAAGAGCGGCTGAGTCCGAGCGGTGAGGAACGGATCAAATGGCGGGAAGAAGCGAACGAGGTGACTCACTTGATGTCACATTCGATCAGGGATACAGGAGTCCCAAGGAGCTCGCCCCTTTTCATAACCGGTAGCTTCGACTCACCGTCTATCGACAACCTTTTCCCTAATATTTCCACAAGTTTCTACGCCTTTTATTAATTTAACTTAATTTATGTTATGTTTGATAGGCCCCGTTATATTTTATAAGGAAATTATGGTCGTTGATTTCAAGAGAATTTGGTTTGCCAGTTTTGATCTTGAAATCGTTTTTTGAGGGTGAAGCAATGATCTGAGCGATTTTAGGCACTCAACACCATTTGTAGGCTTTTAAAAGAG
The DNA here is from genome assembly GCA_018703685.1 of Orius laevigatus. Lineage (NCBI taxonomy): Eukaryota > Metazoa > Arthropoda > Insecta > Hemiptera > Anthocoridae > Orius > Orius laevigatus. The sequence continues at coordinate 120,738 of JAGWEN010000293.1, forward strand.
CTTTCTAACGATATAGATTTTGAGGTGATATGCCCAGATATAAGGACATTATGGTCATTGAATGTAGAGTTCATTTCAAGACAATTTTGTTTTTATTTTTAAGGTGGCAAGATCAATGATTGAATTGTCGGCTTTTGTTGTCCTAGTGCGATCTACATTATTCAACAAAACCCCCGAGATGTCTAAATTCACTGCGTTTGATCCTTATTTGCTTAGATCATCGAATATTGCACAATTTGCTTTAGAAGGCGTCAAGTGGGATTTCGTTAATCTATTAATTAATAATGCATCTTCTTATCTAAATTATAGCCTCTGTGACAAAAATTACCTGAGATTAAATAAACATGAGCGTGAATAATAAGGAAGGCATCGAGGATGCATCGAGATCCTCGTAGCCCCATAAAAGGCGATCAGGGTTTTGTCAGAAATCGTTTGATGTTCTGTTGGCATCGTTCTAGGCCAAATAGCCTTCAGTAGACTCAAAAGCAAGTAATGAACATTTTTGCCAACAACACGATTCTGCGATTTTGGACTTGATAATTTGGCCGAACAATGAATCAATTTTATATTATTAGAAATTAATTAGGTCACGAACAGTCCTCGAAAAAGACATCACTAAAATCGATAGCTAACCGGAAAATGACGTGTTTACCATAGTAAAGAGGCCGACCTTAAAAAAAGAGAAAAAATGATTGCCAATATGTTTATACGTGTGGATGCATAGAATAAATAAAATATTTTGAACAATGATCTATTCATATAAGGGAGAATCACGTCCGTTTGCTAATTTGCAGTCAACCTTCTTATTAACGCCTATGGGATAAAAAAAAAGATCTTGTCTGGCTTAAACGATTGCAATCAAGTCGAGTGCTAACACGAGCCAAACGAGAAGGGGTGATTGAAGTGGCACTTGATTGTTTTGCCAACTTGTAAAAATGAAAATAAAGAGATCGGGAGTCGCGGAAGCTGCGGGGGGAGCGATTACAGTGGAGGACTTAAGTGCCAATGACCCACATCCTGAATCTAACCAAGTGGGCATCATATCCCTCCCTTTTCTGACCAATCCCATCTCACCGACACTTAACGACGTTAGAGTGACGAATTATTTGCAATCGCTCTCAACACCCTAGGGGATTTTCGACATTTTAATCGAACGGAAGGAAACGATTCGCGTTTGTCAATCAGCCACTCGAACAACTCAAATCGTCTCAAATCTCAATGCTACGAAATCAAGTGTCATACGATGAGCAAAACTCATAATTGGCTTGGCAGTTTCTTCGGCGACACCTCCACCATTTTGCCTTCTCATCTTATCTCCTTTCTAAGCAATTTTTCATTAACCTGTTGAATCATTTTCGTTCCTTCGATTACAAGGAATTTTTTTTTCGATTGTTCGCTAAAGACAAACAGAGCAAGAAAACCTCAGAATTTGGTGTTTCTTGGGGGCTTAAAGGCGAATTTTCGCGGTTTTTCGCCAACCAATATCTTCAAGATATTTTCAATATCTTGAAAATTATACACATTCCCGCAGAAAAACAAAATACCACATTTTTTTCCTCACCCAGGCGTAGATTGACTAATCTATTTGCATTAAAAACTAAGCCACTGGGCCACTATTTCTGTCACTTGTCTGGGATAAGTAAATACGACAATCAGTCAACAAACTGATGGGAGTTGGTGATAGTCAAAGATCAAGGGCGAAGATCTTATCCTACGACGAAAGTGATCTAAATGGAACTAACTTCAAATACGACTAGACGATTGAAATATCGGTGAGTCTGGAACTTGGCAATGGTTATAGCTTATAAGTTATAGGCGTTATAGCCTAGGTAATCCAGGCAACGAAGGATCAAAAAGGTGTAGAGGGTAATTTTTGGCACCCAAGGTTTGACTTCATAGATGTGTTTAGACTAGTGTGGTGGTGAACAAAAATTCCCTACCCCTACACCCTGAGCTCAAAGAGGAAGGGGGTTAATAAAGGTCAGGTTTTTCGCCCTTTTATCTAGAACTATGCGCCCTAGCGACATGACTACTTAGTTAAAAATTAAAGCTGACAAAATTTGCTACAAAATGCATTAATCAATTTTGTCAATTCCGTTGTCGAGATATCGGTTCTTCAAAATCGATCAATTTCCTTGGCCCTGGAGAACAACTAACCACTCTTCTGAATGAGTCCGTACTAGGCTCATTTCAAAGGTTGTACCATTGTTCAAAAGTAGTTAAGTTCGTGAGGGAGAACGTACTGACGTACTGATTTGATAAAAGTAATTAATGGATTTTGTAGAAAATTTTGTCATCTTTAATTTTTAACTAAATGGACTTGTTGCTAGGATTCACAGTTTTCGAGATAAAGAAGAAAAACTGAAAATTTTGACCGGTCGACGATATATTTAACGCAATTTTTCAGTAAATTTATTCGCGATGTTTGACGGCCTTCCGCGTCCGACAATGAAATTCGAAAGGGAAAGCCGAAAGGTGAATTCTCGTTCATTCATTGAGTACGAATCTCCCCCCCATTGTTGAGTCTCCCCACCTTTTCGAAGCGTATCCCCCTGCCCAGTAAGCCAACAAGTCGGCTCGATTATTATCCCAGACGGAGCTCTTCGCATTTACTAATCTCCTGTTCATAAGAGGCACACTTTGGTCTGCTTTGGAACGTCGTCTGACCGAAGAAGTCAGAAGACCCACTTCAGATAGAAATTTCACAATTCAAAAAGTTACATAAACAAAATAAAACGTGCACAATATTTTCGCCAACAGACTATTTTTGAATGGACACTTTTGCTCATGTTCAAAATTTTGGAAGCTGGTCGCTGTAGCCAAAAGATAGCTTTTCTTTTACCAATACAATTTTTTAAAGGAAGAAATAGTATTTTGCACCTACCTACATATCTGTAATATTTACCAAAAGGCAAAAATGTTTTCAATAATTTATCAATTATTGGGAAAATAGGGGGGGGGAATTGTGCAAAAGGAAAGAAAAGACAAGGAAAGCTGATCAATTCCATGTATGAGAACTTGGATGCTCCCTGTCGGAATCGAACGGGGATATACGTGTGGGATATCTACGAGTAGATGGGGTGGTACACGTAAAACGGGTTGCTAAAACTCAAACCTGAGGGTTCACCGGTCTTCCAGCGCACTGTTCACTCCAATATCGATCAGGATGGCACGAAATACCAGGAGCTCCTTTTTTCTTCAAATTTTCTTAAAATAGATCACCCAGTTTTTACCTACTCAGAGATGTTGAAACTATTAGCTAATCGATTTCAGGGAGAAAGATGGACGTTAAAAATTAAATAAGCTCTAAACCAAGCTAAATATGGCAGGAAAAATGCTATAAAACATGGCTTATAGCTTCCTACTGTCAACCTATAAAATTCCATTCGAAATTTTTTATTCTGGAATTTTTCCTTGAATAAAATAAACGTTCAAAAAATTTTTTTCTTCGTTCAAAAATGCAAATTTAAAGGCGATAAATTTAAATCCGCTCGCCATCCGGCGTGCAATTATCCGTCATGTTTCTTTTAAAATGTCAAAGTGGGAGGAAGCCGAGAAATAAAACAATAAATCACTTATTTTATTACCAATGGACGCCGAGTAAATAACAAATTAGGTATCAGAGGTGTCATCTGGATAAAAATAGCAAGTTTTCTTTTCTACACTCACCTATGTAGGTATATTAGGATAAAAACGCCAAATATACGTCGTTAAACATTGATATGATGATAAGGGGTGGGGAGGTGTAGAGGAGGGTCGAGGTGAGTAGTGGTGGTGGGGGGAGGATGGTGAAGGTATGTGGGGGAGTATGTATTTGATGTTTATGGAGAGGTCTGTACTCTGTAGAGCCACGAAGTTTTGAAAAGCTCAAGTGCCTTATTTTTCGTCTAAAAACACTATATCTGGATAAAAATGCCATGTTTTTGTCCCAAAACATCGATATTTTCAGCCTAAAAAGCCTATAGTACCTGGAAGTTTGACCTTATTTTGAAAAGGGTCCAGTTTGTGGAATTAGTCGCCATCCGTTCGGATGTTATGAACGAAAATTAGTTTAAAAAGAAGTCACAATAATAATTAAGGACCTGAAGGCATTAATTTCGCGGATGCCGTCATAATAAATCATCCTCCTATTGTCGCGCGAAGGAAATCAGACAAAACGGGTCAAGACCGGCCCGACATTCAAATTTTTTAAATTAGTCCGATTAAAGGATTAAACTTCCCCGACAGGCATTGTATATAAATTGGGTAATTAAGTACAAATAAAATAGAAAAAAAAGACTCCTTTTTGTGGATTGGGGTGAGGTTTGGGGATGAAGGAGAGTTGGGAGAGTGGTGGAGGTGATGGTGAGGAGGGGGAGGTGGAGAGATAGTGTTGAGAGGTAATGGAAGGTTAGAATGGTAAGGGGAAGTTATGGGAAGGTGGGGTGGTAGGGTTTTAGGTGGAGGGTAGGGGAGGTGATATAAGATGGGTGGGGGAGGGTGGGGGAAGTTATGGGAATGAGACATGCTTATGGTGGGCAGGGGGTAGGAGGGGATGGTAAGGGATTTAGGGAGAGTTTTGGAGGGTTGGGGAGGTGACGAGGAGTGCTCTAAATTGAGACTGCAATACAAAGAGACGATGTAAAAATAATCCGGGGTCAACAACTCACTAAATCCGAATTAATCGAGGAATAAAAGATGTCTTTTTATCGTCCTTGGGTTTTGATAAGGTATCATTAGTAGCTCTTTTCAACGGGTCCGGATTAAACATTTCAAGCTAATTGTTCTGAACTTGAAAAAAACTCCAGAGGTGGTGTGGAGGCTATTCGCAAGTGGTTAACAAGCTGCTAATTGCCCAGAAACTCTCTCGATTTTTTAGCATCGTTAAACCTGAATTAGCGTTGTTTTCACATTTTGGGATTTTAACGAAACATTTGACTTAAGGAAAACCATTTAAATCCCAGATAAATCAGTCAAAATCCATCAAAAACTGTTGAAAACCTCAAAAATGGCTCAAAAATTGCTGACCTGAGAAAATTCACTCATAACCCATGAAAAAATTACTCAAAATCCAATATCCATTCAAAATCGTGAAAACCCAAGGAAGCTCCAAAAAATCTTCCTGTATGAAAAAGCCAAAAACCAACTAAAACCACTATAAATCCATTGAAAACCCCATCAAAATCATCGAACAAAAACAAGAAAAACTGTTCAAACCCAATGTAAGACCATCTAACCCAAGAAAAATCACTAAAGCTTCATCAAAGACCTGATAAAAATTCTTCAAAAACCGCAGAAATGTATAGAAAACCCTCTGAAACCAGAAAACATAACAACTGTTCTAGGCTCTAGGGGCTAGGGCTACCCAAATCCTTCGAAAATTACTCAAAATTCTTCAATAATGCAAAAGAAAGACTTCAAAATCCATCTAAAATCGAATAAATTCTTGGAAAACCGCCTAAAACCATTGTTTTGTTGTCAAAATTTTGTCAAATTTTTATTTTTATTTTAGTACTTATTTGAAAATGTTTAAAGAAATTACGAGTCCTTGGTTTTTGATGATAGTTCATTATTTCCGCGGTTTAGGGTCAAATAGCTCTTTTGTCTCTTCATGACGGATCGTATGTCGTGTGTTCACCGAGGGGGAAAACCGCGAAAAAACCGTTTCCAAACCAAAGCCGGCCAATTTCGCATTTTTCGCATCCTCCGACCGCTATGTTTACGTAGAGAGGGAGTAGGAAATTTTTCGGACAAAAACCGAAAAACAGTTTCACGGCCGTTTTCAAAGAAACGTTCATTAAGGTACCCAAAATGTCATATTTCAAGCTCCATTATCGAAAACGTGTCATAATTAGCCGAGTTTTCGAGTCTACTGAAATTTTTTTTGTTGATAAAATTTTCTTGAAAAACTGATTTTTGCATATACAGATACTTCTGAAGATCTTCAGCTATAAATTATTTATCTAATCCCCGGATGAGCATATCAATGATGAGGGTGTGACGTTAAGAACTTCTAAGCCTCAACCTATTGCCCTGAATTATTGAACAAGCACGCTTTTATCACGCTCCAACTCAATTTTAAAATAAATAAACGTCCATTGTTTATATGAGCGAGATCTAATGTAAACTACGTGCCCAACGTGACAGGAATTTTAACAAAAATAATACTTTGAACAACGTTCTCAATAAAAGAACCAAATTTTCTTGTCAATTTGGAGAATTAGATGAAATTTTTTAAAAGTAGCAAAAGAGAAAGGCATCGGGAAACATTTTGATCGGAAAGAATGAAAGCTCCTGGGGAGAGCTTGCATCCTGTGAGGACGACGCGTCTAGAGCATTTCTTGTGGATAAATGAAATTCCCGAACCGGAGAGGCCAGAATTCCTTTTCTCCAACGAATGGAAACGCCTGAAGAAGGGGAAACAAAAAACGTCGGCGTTTTTATCCCTCCGGGCCTTTTCTGAGTTATATGAACCAAAAACAAACACTAAAAAATAACAATTAATATTTCTAATATCAAATATTAGGACTTAGATGTAGGGAACTTGCTTCCTAGCATTCATTTTAAGGAAAGTTTTTTGTTGTTTTTATACTGCCCCCAACCTCTGGCTCTAGGCTTATATTAGGCAGAAGGAAAGTTTAATTAGAGTAGTCCATCATGACTTATGGTTTTTGGGTCGCTGATTACGAATCTGAGGTTTGCTGACAGAAGTTTTGCCCGGAACCTTGTCAAAATCACATAAAAAGGTCAAAATTTTGGCTTACATTGTGGTTTTTCGCTCATATCTAGAAAAATATGGGTTTCAGCGATTTGACCACTTAGTACAAAATGAAAGAGCATAAAATTAGCTAAAAATCCTTTGATTTGTCCCATTCGGCCTAGCCTTTTGGCGGCTATCGATGGTCAAAGAAGACTTCGAAAATGGTTCAACTGAAAGGCTTCTTCCTGAAGAGTTAAAAGAGAAGAGTCTATCTGAACAATGGTCAAAGTCCACCTAAATTTTGCCAATTGCTGATTTTTTCTTCCTTTTAGTGGTCCTGTTTTCAGCAGGACGGTTCCAGACAACATGTCATCCTGTAGTAGCAGCTATGCATCATCTGAAGAATGGGATGCAGACGATATTTCACCTCGAAAACGCGGAAGAGACCATTGGGCGAACAAAGTCCAGTTCATCTTAGCCTGCGTCGGTTATTCTGTAGGCCTCGGAAACCTATGGAGGTTCCCTTATTTATGCTATGCGAGCGGAGGAGGTAACTAAATTATATGCATATAAAATATATAAATAAATAATGAATTTTTAGGTGTATTTTTAATACCGTACTATCTAATTTTATTTACTTGCGGAGTACCGCTTCTCTATATGGAACTGGCCATTGGTCAGTTTACGAGGCGAGGACCGATCGGAGCTTTTTCTAAAATGTGTCCAATTTTTAAAGGTAATAATTTTGTTGCAATAATTGTGTGGAGATCAGTGGTCAGGCACTAGGCAGCAATGAATGACCTTCTCAGGGATGGGTTTTTCTTCCTCGAACCTGAGGAACTTTTCCGTTGTCTTCGTCAAAGCAGCACAATATCCTCAAATACTGTGATTTGCTAGTGATGTGTTTTAGAAGCAAAAAAAGTTAACATTTTATTTATTTATTTTCAGGAGCAGGTTTAGCGAGTGTAATCGTAGCATTTTTTATGTCAACCTACTACAATGTGATAATAGCTTACGCGCTTTTTTATTTTTTCACTGCTTTTCGTTCCGACGCACCATGGAGCGACTGTGATAACATGTGGAACTCGGAATTTTGCTGGTATCCGGGTTTAAAAGGATCGAAAGTCAAGCCGAACAATTCCAGGACACCATCTGAAGACTTTTACATGTAAGATGTCCTCGATTGTAAACTAATTTTAACAAATTTATAGAAAAAAAGTCCTCCAGATGAGCTCAGGAATAGAGCATCCGGGCTCAGTACGGTGGGAACTGGCCGCCTGTTTGATCTGCGCTTGGATTTTAGTCTATTTCGCATTATGGAAAAGTGTCCGATCGTCCGGTCGAGTGCTTTATTTTACAGCGACATTGCCTTTCATCCTCGTCCTATTTTTTCTCGGACGTTCTTTAACTTTGGAAGGAGCCCAGCTCGGTCTCGAGTATCTTTTCCAACCAAAACTTGAGCTTCTTGCTGATGCCAAAGTCTGGATTTATGCTGCCGCTCAGAATTTCAACTCAATCGGCATCACATTCGGAAGTGTCATCTCATTCGCAAGTTACAACCGATCGAACAATCGCATTCTCGTCGATACAATCACCGTCTCAGCCATCAATGCCATAACAAGCCTCATTGTAGGAGTTTTTGTCTTCGCCACAATCGGAAATATAGCCATGGAACATGAAACGTCTGTAGAGGACGTCATTGCTGATGGTACTATAAAATTTAAAAACCTAGAACTTTCTCACAAAGTTGGTGCTCTACAGACTTCTCCACTAACATCCCCTGACCACCCTAACCTTCTTCACAGTCACCACCTCCTCGACTCTTCTCCACATCCCCATGACCTTCCTTCTCCACCACCCAACCTCCCCTTGCCACCCCAACATTCCAGCACCTCCCACTTCTCTCCCCTCACCTACTCTCCCATCACCTCCCCTAACCCTTTTACCCTCTCGCCATTCTTTCCCAATATTCCACCTCCTCCCATCTCTCCCTACCCACCTTGACCCTCCCATAACTTCCCCTACAATCTTGGACCAACCCCCTACCCCCTCCATTATTCCTAACATTCCACCACTCCCCTGTCACTTCCCCTACCCTCCTGGGCCCTCCCATCACTTCCCCTACTCTCTACAGAGCATTATAAGCACAATTAATAATTTATTTTCAGGTCCTGGATTGGTTTTCGTCATATACCCCCAGGCGATGTCCAAAATGCCATTTTCAAGCTTCTGGGCAGTCCTTTTCTTCTTCATGCT